>CAWUFW010013510.1:0-471680 GCA_963921515.1 Calotriton arnoldi
GGTCGATTCCGATTCGGGCCGGAAAAAGCACCGACCGACTCGGATCCGGAAAAAATACCGACCGACACGTACCAGTGGCGCCCGACACGCCAAGTACGATGCAAGCCGCGATAAATCCGACCGACACGTCAGGAAACCAAGCCGACCGACCGACCCGCTCGGAAAATAGCAATCCGGCCGGAAAAACACGCGAATCCAACCGACCGACACGCACCCGGAACAAATCCGACCGAATCGTACCCGCCAACTCCAACCTGCAAAGTACGATGCAAGGCGCGAAAAACACGACCGAGTCGGACGGAGGACAAGCCGTACGACCGACACGCATACAAAACCGAGCCGAAGCAACACAATACACCGCGACCGACGCGTACGCAGCATACAAAACTGCACAAACACAGCGTGAACGAAACGGAAAACACCGTACGAGACCAATGCAGGGTCCGACTCGGTCACAAGAACGTTTCCAACATACACAAACAGCACAAAGGAAAAATCAACCAAAAAAAGGCCAAACAAGCAATTACCAAGCCAATAAATACTGGGGGGGTGGGGACAGAGAACAAAGACACACCAACAACTCCACCTATATAAAGGACACAAATCACTACCATGAGCCTTTGCAAATGCCATTCCACTGCCAGCACCCAAGAGAAAGCAACCACACACCCACAGCTCATCCCTCACACAAGCCACACACCAGCAGCACACCAACAAATACCTACCTCACATACACCCAGCACAACACACACCCACACACCCTCACCTGCACACCAACACACACATCACCCACTATCACCACCCATCACCATGCCCCCCAAGAAGAATCCCAAGTTCCTAGATAGTGAATTGGAAGTCATGGTAGACGAGATCCTCAGGGTGGAGCCACAGCTGTTTGGCACTCTGGTCCAACAGACCCCCATGTCGCAGAAAACCAAGATGTGGGAGAGGATCATCAACAGGGTGAACGCCCAATCACCATGTCGGCGCACAAAGACCGACATCCAGAACAGGTGGTATGACGTGCGCAGGAGGGTCCGGGAGCTGCTCAAGAAAGACTACCACCTGAGCCAATACACCGGCAGTGGCCCTCCTGCCAAGCCAGTATACCTCAGGCCCTGGGAGGAGAAGGTGCGGGCCATCCTTCCGCCAGTGAGCGTATATGGACTAGAGGACATCCCAGAGCCTGGTGAGTACACAACAAATGTACACAATAAACTGCCACAAAACACACACATCACTGTCAAGGGGAGAGTCAAACCATGCACTCATAGCAATTACACAGCAACTAGAACAGAATCATCCCAAAATGTGTATGTCAGTCAGATAAACACAACACATGCCATCAAAAAAGTCACATCCAACTGTGCCAACACATGTACAAACACAACCACAACTACAGCTAGGCAGTGGCACAAATAGAACTAACACACACATCCACACATGTAGCCACCACAACAACACCAACACACAGTGAAGACCACTCAAAGGAAGGAATTCTGTGTATGCTGGCCAAGTCAGTGTAGCCAATAGCATCATGGGAGTCGCACTCACACATATTGCCCCCCCCCCACAACTGTCCCATCAACACCACCCTGAACCATGCTCACATCACAGGGAGTGGAGAAGGACTCACAAGATGGCTGACACTGGCTACTGCTGTGGGGAGCACAAGGCTCTGCTGCCAACTGTGCACCAACAAACAGCAGGACACCACTGACTGACATCCTGAGAGACAACTTACACTCCCTGCAATGCAAGCACGTTCCATGGTGGGATATCTGGCTGGCTGGCTGGGTGGGAAGGGGGACTTGCAGCACTGACCATAGTCACCAGCACCTCCCCTCACACCCCCCCCAACACAAACTCCACAGTACCCACCTGGTAGAATGCAATGCCCTCCATCCTAACACAAGATCCCACAAAGCACCACCACCCTGGGTTATGTTGTGTGAAGCACAGGGACACTCTTGGGACTCTTAGCCAAACAACTGCCAGGACAACACTCCCAGCCATCCTGTCAGCACAGCCAGCCCACCCCACAGGGAAGCAGAGTCAAAAGGAAGGAAGCATGGGCATGCTGGGAAGGGGGGTGGAGGCAATAGCATGATGGGAGTCGTAGTCACAGACATTGCTCAGCCTCACAACTGGCCCATCAACACCACCCTGAACCATGCTCACATCACAGGGAGTGGAGAAGGACTCACAAGATGGCTGACACTGGCTACTGCTGTGGGGAGCACAAGGCCCTGCTGCCAACTGTGCACCAACAAACAGCAGGACACCACTGACTGACATCCTGAGAGACAACTTACACTCCCTGCAATGCAAGCACGTTCCATGGTGGGATATCCGGCTGGCTGGGTGGGAAGGGGGACTTGCAGCACTGACCATAGTCACCAGCACCTCCCCTCACACCCCCCCCCCAACACAAACTCCACAGTACCCACCTGGTAGAATGCAATGCCCTCCATCCTAACACAAGATCCCACAAAGCACCACCACCCTGGGTTATGTTGTGTGAAGCACAGGGACACTCTTGGGACTCTTAGCCAAACAACTGCCAGGACAACACTCCCAGCCATCCTGTCAGCACAGCCAGCCCACCCCACAGGGAAGCAGAGTCAAAAGGAAGGAAGCATGGGCATGCTGGGAAGGGGGTGGAGGCAATAGCATGATGGGAGTCGTAGTCACAGACATTGCTCAGCCTCACAACTGGCCCATCAACACCACCCTGAACCATGCTCACATCACAGGGAGTGGAGAAGGACTCACAAGATGGCTGACACTGGCTACTGCTGCGGGGAGCACAAGGCCCTGCTGCCAACTGTGCACCAACAAACAGCAGGACACCTCTGACTGACATCCTGAGAGACAACTTACACTCCCTGCAATGCAAGCACGTTCCATGGTGGGATAACTGACTGGGTGGGTGGGTGGGTGGGAAGGAGGTCTGGCTGTCAACCAAACACAATCAATGCAGACCATGTTCACACCCCAGAGAATACATAGAAATGCCCAAATAATGCAGGACAATGTGCCACACCAATATCAACCCCTGACTGTGACGACTTAGGACAATACAATGTACAGGCCCGCACCCCGAGGCACAGTCACAACTGTCAGGTGTGTCAACCACTGATGCCTGCAGAAACATGACATACATTGTTTGTGTCTCCCAAAAACAGGTGATGATAGGGACACAGCAGCAGACGCTGAGGAGTCCCAGTCCCAGGCTCAAGAGGATGCCGAGCTCACTGGCGTCGTACAGCCTCTGTCCTCCTCGGACGATGAAGAACAACCTGGCACATCCGGTGCAAGTCAACATGCTGCACCAGCAGGACCACCAGCTGCAGCACCAGCAGGTCCACCAGCTGCACCCCCTGCACCCACCCCTCCAACGACTGTCACCACGAATACCATCCCTGCCGACATGGACAGAATAAGGAACAACACCAGCGCAGTGACCCTGGACCAACCTGGGGCCATGGACACCACCACCACCACCAACCCCCAAGGTGGACCAGGGTTATCTGTGCGTGCAACTGCACACACTGCACATGTCAGCAGGGGTGGTGGGAGGGGTGGGAGACAGAGGTCGCTGCTTGCAGACGTTGCTGGTGTGCATGAAGACCCACAACTGGTACGCATAGCTGATGCGTACCAGTCCAGCACCGGAGAGCTCAGCCAGGTAGTGGGGCTCCTCAGAGACATCAAACAGCAGCAGGCTGCCCATCATGCCCGCTTGGACTCCCACATGTCCCATGTGGAGTCACACATGTCACGTGTGGACTCCCACATGTCACGTGTGGACTCCCACATGACCCGCGTGGAGTCCAAGTGGGATGTACTACATGAGATGACGGCGGTGCACAGGGACATTTTACAATGCCTCCGCCAGATGAACAGCAACCAGTCCACACCTCCCTGTGTGCCAACAACATCTGGTACCGAACAAACTGCAACTGCCACAGGGAGGGAGGAGGACTCTGGCGGAGAGTCCCCTGCACCGCAGCAGCCTGCACTTGAGGGCCCCCCCCAAGAAGAGGGGTCGTCCGAGGAGGGGAAAGTGAGAGGCTGATGGCCAAGCGCAACTCCCAGGAAGCCTGAACCTGTTCTGGATTTTCGCCTTTGTGCACAGACTGTTCACCCTGTTGATGGCAACACTACTCCCACACATTGCATGGGGAGTACAAGTTGGAACAATGTGTCAGACAACTGTGGCCCCGATACTGGGGATCCTGTCTACCTGGACTTTCTATTCATCTAGGAACTTGGGATTGCAAGATTCATGTACAGCACAATCCATCCTATGCACTATTATCACAGATGTATCACAATAAACACAATAATACACCATACTTGCCTCTGTCGTGATTCCAACGTGGGTACTGTTATGGGGATGATGAACAACAAAATTACACTGTGTATGCGAACTGCAACAGCAAGGACAACACAGGCATGTGAGTACAGGCAACGTGACACATATGAGGGAGACACACCACCAGGGCTACACAACACATACACACCTAGGCCATCTGACTCATTGCCTACACTGATGTTGCCAGGGAAGACGGTGCAATGCACAGACACCACACCCATTCCCAGTTGTAGTCAAGTAGCCCACAGGTGCAGTAAGCAAATGGCAGTCAAATGTGTGACCACAGACAACGCACATCACTAAGTGAAGCACAGGTTTATTACACAGTAGCAACATGCCGTAACCACTACAGATGCAAGGTAACCCCACCTGGTAGCGGGCACACAGTCAACAACTGTAGACAGAAGGAAGTCCATGGGTGTGGCGCACATCACCTGTAGGGACACAACAGCTACCAGCCTGGATGTGCAATCACGTTGTCGGTGGACACAGTTGACCAAACGAATCTGAAAGTACCCTGTGAAGGACAGAAATGACACACAGTCAAAAGCAATGGAGTACAGGACAGAACAGCAAAACTCATGCACAATACATGTTACAAGATACCCACCCAGAACCAAGTTAGCATGTCAACACTGTTGGGGAGTACAGCCCACCTGTCACCACACATCGCAACACACATCCAGTCAAGTAGCCCATGGACACACTCCAACAGCACCAGAGCACCACCCACACATCATGCCAACTCACATCATTGACATGACACCTCAGGATACTCACATTCAGCTAAAGAAGTTGGTGATGAGCTGTGTGCGGACATCACCATCACCATCATCATCATCATCGTCACTGGCATCGTGTTCCAGGCCAGGATCCTCCACAGGTGGCGGATGTTGGTCATCGTCATCCTGGATGAGAGGCAACTCCTTCCGCACTGCCAGGTTGTGGAGCATGCAGCAGACGATGATAATCTTGCACACTTTCGCAGGGGCATATGGGAGGGACCCTCCGGTCTTGTCCAGGCAGCGGAAGCGGCTCTTCAGGAGACCAAAGGTCCGCTCAATCACTCTCCTGGTCCGACCATGTGCCTCATTGTAGCGCATCTGGGCAGGTGTCACAGGGTTCCTGAGGGGTGTCAGCAACCACGGCATGTTGGGGTATCCCGAGTCACCTACGGACAGACAAGTGCACATCAGCTGACTTGGAAAAGTGGGCGGAATACTACAGATCAGATCACACACAATGGCACAAAGTCAGTACACACCGACAAGCCAGGCACGCTGGTTCTGCATCTGTGCCATCAACCTGGGGATGCGACTACTCCTCATCACAAAGGCATCGTGTGCTGAACCAGGGAAACGGGCACACACGTGTGTGATGGTCATGTCTGCAAGACACACCACCAGTGCATTGACCGAGTGGTAGTGCTTGCGGTTCCTGTAGGCCTGCTCCTGGGCCTGTGGTGGTACCAAAGCCACATGTGTCCCATCAATGGAGCCAATGACATGCGGCATCCTCCCCAGGGCATAAAAGTCACTCTTCACGTCAGTGAGTCGTCGCAGTCTAGGGAAATAGATGTACCGGTTCAGGAAGAGCAACATTGCCGCCAAGAAATCGCGGAGCACACGGCTGAACATGGTCTGTGACATCCCACCAGCAGACGCCACAGTATGTTGGAAGGTACCGGTGGCAAAGAAGTGTAGGGCTGCCATCACCTTCACCTTGGGGGTCAGCGCTGTAGGATACGGACGGCCAGGCTGCAAATGTGGGGACAACTGCACTGCAAAATCCTCAATCAGCTGCCTGGTGAAGCGGTACCGTCGGATGCTGTCCCGTTCCACCATCGTTGCCAGGTCTGGGAATGGCCGATGGACAGCAGGAGCCCTGCAGTGCAGAGGAGAAGTAAGCAAGATCGTCAGTCACCCCACATATGCGGCATTGAACACACTCAAGATCCCAACATACATCATCATGAGGCACAACTACATGAAGTGTGCAGTACCGGAACGACATGTATGGTACATACATGGCCAACATCTGTCAACACGGTCCTACAGGTGGCATCAATTTGTCCCAGGTTGGCCCATTGGATATCATGATGCTGTGTCACAGTCACCCCCCAGTGACATGTGAGGACAGATGTGCCCCAGGCACCACAGCTCAACGACAGGCACATTCCCAGGGACCCTGTAATGCCACATGGACACTGGCATCACCTGGAGTATCATGTGTACACCACAACAAAACAAACATGACCCCCACAGGTAGTGGCCACACTTGCCATGGCAGGAGAGCCATGGACGTCTGTGACACACACGCACAACATCAGAGTCCATGCACACACAACGTGGATGTGGAGACTGTCTCCCATTGTGCACATGAAATCAGAGACATTGTAAACACTACATGCACAAAGACTGTGGAGGGCCATCACTATTGTGCCACTGGGACACCCTGGCTCAAACATACCGTCCCACATGGGACTCACGGGGTATGTGACATGACATACACAAACACCACTGTGAAATGTGACCATGGCACATGCACAGATATGAACAGTTGCACATCACAGTGGTCACGTACACGTAA
Organism: Calotriton arnoldi; assembly: GCA_963921515.1. NCBI lineage: Eukaryota > Metazoa > Chordata > Amphibia > Caudata > Salamandridae > Calotriton > Calotriton arnoldi. Next base: position 6,971 of record CAWUFW010013510.1, read on the forward strand.
CACCCAGGATCCTGTCCCCATTAACACGTGCACAGCCTGGGGGTGGCTGCCCACAGGTGACACCCACAGGACAACATGTACACCAACATACACACAATAGGAAATGCAGCCTTACATGCCTTATGATAAGGTTTGGACAGGCTGTCGTGATGTAGGTGTGCCCCTCACTCCCTGGGAGCTATCTGTGGCTGGCATATGTCCATCTGAGACAGGCATGCTGACATATGCCAGTCACATGTACAGTGATGCGTTGAACAGCAATGGACCGATCGGTGCCTCCGGCCGGCCCATTGCTTTCAATGTGTGCGGGTACGCGTTGTACCCCTGTGCGCGTTGTACTGCAATGGACCGATCGGTGCCTCCGGCCGGCCCATTGCTTTCAATGTGTGCGGGTACGCGTTGTACCCCTGTGCGCGTTGTACTGCAATGGACCGATCGGTGCCTCCGGCCGGCCCATTGCATTCAATGTGTGCGGGTACGCGTTGTACCCCTGTGCGCGTTGTACTGCAATGGACCGATCGGTGCCTCCGGCCGGCCCATTGCATTCAATGTGTGCGGGTACGCGTTGTACCCCTGTGCGCGTTGTACTGCAATGGACCGATCGGTGCCTCCGGCCGGCCCATTGCATTCAATGTGTGCGGGTACGCGTTGTACCCCTGTGCGCGTTGTACTGCAATGGACCGATCGGTGCCTCCGGCCGGCCCATTGCTTTCAATGTGTGCGGGTACGCGTTGTACCCCTGTGCGCGTTGTACCTCAATGGACCGATCGGTGCGCACCCATTGACAATGGGCTTGCCTGGCAACGGACGCGTTTTCGAATATTCGAACGAGTCGGTTGCTGGAAAATCAGTTGGTCACCCACAACAATGTTGCAAAATCATGTATGTCATGAAGTTGAAATTTTGAAGGATGCTGTGGGCGTGTTTTGGTGCTGCTATTCCATGGATTGGCCAGATTCAGAAGATGCAAACGACTTGGACCTATCACTTTGGACACAAGGGACAGTATCTGCCTCTCCAGCACATATATATTGCTGCATGTTCCCCTGAGAGCCCACTTGCCTGCACTACATGCTCCAGGACGACATCTGCCACTGCACTGCTGCTGTCTCTGCCCCTCTGGACCCTGCAATGGCACGTACTGTGGAGAGAGCCCCAGCCTTCAGCCTTGAAGAGAACCAGGCCCTGCTGGACAGCCTACTTCCACAGTACAGCAAGCTGTATGGGACACCAGGGGAGCAGGTGAGTGTTCTGTGCACTGCCTTTCTGAATGTGCATTTTGTCTGACTAGCAAGGCTGAGAGTCAGCACACCACTGGCTAGCAGGCTCACTGAGTAGTTGTCACCCCCCATAGTGTGTAGTGACTTGCACTGGACAGGTATGGTGCAGTGACAGTGCTTCTGAACAGGGTTTTACTCCCCATGCTATGATACCATGTAGTGACTTCTGGAAAACTGTCCATGGGCAGCCGTGCACTGCCTGGGTACACCATGTGCCCCTGTGATTGCGACATGTATATGCAACTGTGTCATGCACGGATATGTTGCATGTGTAGTAATGGCCTTATCACTTTGTCATCCTGACAGGCTTCTGCCCATCGGAAGCATGAGATATGGAAGGACATCGTCCGGGCTGTCCGGTCCGTGGGGGTCTACAAGCGCCGGATCCGCAACTGCCAAAAGAGGTGGCAGGACCTTCGGGGCTGGACCCGGAGGATTGCACGGGTCCAGCTGAAGCTGTCGCCTCCTCGCAGGAGGGGCGGAACACGGACCCTGACCCCCCACATGCTCAGGATCCTGGCGGTGGTCTTTCCAGACCTGGATGGGCAGCTGAAGGCCAGAGAGCAGCAAGGAGGGGGTGAGTCAAAGACTGCACTGTGTACTCTGTCTAACATGTTATGTGCCCTCCTCGGGCCAGGTTGAACTGCCACAGTACAGCAGTCATGTTGTCCAGGAGCCATGTCCCTCTATTGTGCACTGCCCACTCCTCATCTGATACCCAGGTGTGGCCCTTACATGCAGGGAATTCTGTCACTTAGGACTGTGTCCTTGCAGTTTGCTTGACTCAAGGTGGGAGACAGCATCTGTTTCCCTGACTCTGTGGTGGGCATCATGGGTGGGTCCATTGCTTACACAATGCCTGTATTCTGACATGTATTCAGCGTGTTACTTTGATCTGTGGTCCAATTGCTGAGCTGATCCACCACATGTGGCTGGGGTACCTGGCACACACCCATGCTGCGGGTGGGAACAATGTTTGGGCCCCAGGAGTATGTATATGACGTGTGTCACACATACTTAGCCAGCTGCCTACAGTCCAGGGCTCATCCCTCATTCATGTGGGGCTGGACAGTCATGCCTACTCCAGGCCATACAATACACTCTGTACTCCCACTCCCGTGTATCAGAGGACACATTGTGCACAGTGATTTGACCCCTCAGGTGTCTGCCTCTGTGTCAGTGTGCTGTGGATTAGTCGCCAGGACTGCTGTGGAGTTTCTTGGTAGGGGCTCAGCATGCCACTGGAGATGTGACCATAGGAGACGATACTTGTGTGACACATAGGTGTCTGATCAGCTGCCCATGCAGACTGGGGCATGTAAATGTGAAGTTCAGGCAGCTGTTCCCCATGCACAGCAGAGTGTGAGGGGCTCAGGTTCAGAGGGTAGTGTCACAGGTCTCCCATATGTCCAATAGGTATGACCTGGACAGATGAGGGTTAAGAGGATGTGTTGTGGGGGGATGTACATGTGCACTTGTGCAGCTCCAGGACTTGCATTCCCCATGACCTACTATTGTGACACAGTGCAGAGTGTTGTTGTCTGGCTGCAAAGTCATACATCACTGAGACAGTGATGTATGACTTTGCAGTCATGCCTCCGCCATGGCATGTGTCTACTGATTGGTGATCCTGCAGGGGAGTGACATGTGCTACATGCACACCATAGTGGCGCTGGCTATCAGGACATGGGTGCATCATGGTGTCTGTCGCTGGAATGCATCACATGCATTTCCTATTTGACTCTGGGCATCCCTTACATCCGTAAACCTGTACTGACTCAGTGGCAAGAGCTGTGATGTGTCCACACCGTGTCCTCTGCACTGTCCAACTACTGTGTACTTGGTGCATGTGTCAACACTGGGGTGTTGCAATCCAACAGACACCAGACAGATGGGTGCAAGGCCATGTGGGATGTGAGTGCCATGCTTGGCATCAGACTGACAATTGACTTCTCCTGTTCAATTAGGGCACTTTTAGCAATGTACAACTAATGATGCCAGGGCTTGCTCTGTAATGTGCTGTGCTCACAGTGGTGTGTGCGTTTGGTGCAGGTGACTGATGTCTGTCTGTTTCCCCATTGTTTGCAGATACATCCACGGCCACGGAAGGGGACAGCTCCACGGACCAGGAGGAGCCGGAGAGCCAGACTGGGTCAGCAGCCGAGGAGTGGTCGGAGGGACCCAGTGGCACGGAGGGCGAGGGGAGCCACACCGAGGAGTCCTCAGCAGCATCCACCTCAGCTGAGGACCAGAGCAACTCGGAGGATGACTCCCTTGTGGAGGCGGGTGTCAGCAGCCACCACACCCCAGCTAGTGTTGCTGTCCCCGCCACCACCAGCACCACCACCGCCCTCCCATCGGCTCCCATTCCCCAGGTCCGTGGAGGCTCCCATGTCCGGGAGCGTGTCTCCTTTGGGCCAGGCACCGCACCCCCTGCCCCTGTGTCCCCTGCTGCCCTGAGTGAGGAGTCTGTGTACCTCCTTCGCCAGCTCCATGTAGGGCAGACAGCCATGCTGAGTGTCCTCCATGCGCACACCGCGCTGTTGACTCAGCTGGTGTCGTTCATGGAGGGCATCTCATCGGGCATGTCTGACCTACAGAGGGGCAATAGGTCCATGGACTCCTCCCTGACGGCAGCAGTGTCCCTCCTCAAACGGTCCCTCACCCCTCCTGCCTCTGCTCCATCCACACTCCCCAGCACCTTACCCATCCCAGGCACACACACACTGGCACAGGCACACACCAGCACACACACATCCAGCACACTGACACACACGCCAATGACAAAACGCACACGCACGCACATTCAGGGGACTGAAGCCAGACTCACAGGGGATGGGGCCCTGGAACACACACACGCATCCACATGCACTGCGCAGTCCTCAGTTCCCTCTCCCTCCAAAGCACCCTCCCTTGCCTCACCTGCAACCCCAAAGTCACAGCAGCTCTTCCTCTGTGACCTCGGCCTCTTCCCCACCGATGAAGCTGCTCCAGCATCCCGGGGGAAGAGGAAGCCCACCCACACGGAGCAGAGTGCCCCTCGCCCCCGGACACCCTCCCCCAGGCGCAGACGGACTGAGGCCCCCACCCGCAAGTCCCCCGGAGTGCTAAGAGCAAGACCCCGCCACCACCCTGCAGCTCAGGCACAAGGTCTCCGTCCTCCATCCCTCAGGCCCCCACTGCACAGGTGCCCCCACCACACCCTGCCCCAGGTTCCCCCACCCACAGATATACCATCCCCAAGATGCTCCGGCCTTCTCCCCCTGCCACTTGCTCTCCCAGCACCACACCCCCCGCTGCGCTTGTCTGTGCCACTGATGTGGTGAGGGTGTCCCCCCCTCTGTCCAACCCACCTTGCCTGTTCCCCATTCTCCTCCCCTGGAGGTAGGCACTGCAGTGGAGTCCACTACCGCCCTGTCTGACTTGGGCACTGCAGTGGCGGACCTGTCCACCCCATCTGCAGGGTCCACTGCAGTTGTGCCGGCACCCACGACATCTGTGTCATGCCCCCCAGTTGTGCCGGCACACACCATGTCAGACACCTCCACTGCAGTTGTCAGTGGCTCTCCTGCACCCACCACCCCTTCCCTGACTCCCCCTGGTGAGCCCTGATCCTGTCCCTGCGGTGCCTGGCCTGCCCCCCGGTTGCCCCTCCTAGTGGATTGTCCCTGGTATTGTGCAGGCATGCGTAGGGTGACATCTGCCAGTGTCACCCTGTTTGAACTTTGACAATGGACTGGCCATTGGCCTTTGCTCTTTTTTCAGGACTTCGTTTGGCCTCAACACATATGCTGAATAAAGCAACTTTCTTTTCTCTAGTGCTCATGCTTCAGATGTACATGTTGTTGGTGCAGCTAACCATGCCCTTGCTGCAGTGATGGTGATATCTGGTCTCATGATTATGAAGTGTTACTGTGCAGGAACCCATGTGGTCCAGGGGAATGTGTCCTATCATGTGGTGTATCCATGTCATCAATAGCAGCATCTGAGGGTGTCATGTGTTCAGTATTTGGCAATGGGTTTCCTACTTACATTGGCAATTTCATATCTGTGGCTTCCACCCCTGCACATCTGTTGTGCCTGCCATCGTTGCATTTGTCTACTTCCCTGACCGTGTTGCCATCTCCAGTGGACATGCAGGTTTGGGCATCAATGGGGAGGGACTCATCCGTGTAGTCAGTGCAACATTGCTATACAAGTGTGTTGGATCTGTGCTGATGATTCCGTTGGCACATCCATGACCAGGCTGATGTGATGGGAGCCCTCATTTGGTGCTAATTGTTGATTGTGTGACCAAGTGCTCAGCTGACATGATGGGGCCCTACTGAGGCAACATATGGCACAGCTTTCCTCACACAGGAGTGGAGTCCCCTCATGGCAGTGTGTACACGTGTGACATTGCCTGCGCCCAAGGTGTGTGTTGTATGTGCATGTCTGTGTGTTCACTTCCATTCATCTGCGCATGCTGTGATCCCTAGTGTTGTACCTGTTTGTGATGCTTGCTGACTTGAGCTATGTTCCCCCAAAGTCTTCTCCCTGTGTTCTCTGTGATGTGGGTGCATGGCACATTACTGGTCATCAGGGTGTCACCCATAGGTGTGTTTGCTGTCAGGGCTGAGTTTGTGTGCAGACGCAGATGGGTCACAGTCAGGTTTCCCCTTGGCACTTGTTGTTTGCCCCTGTCATGTGATTTCCAGTTTGTGTTATCTTTCAGTGATTGTGACACGTTGTGTGTGTGACTGCTGGCACTCCTCAGGGTCCGGGCTGCAATGTTGGTTGTTGTCTATGTGTGTTCTTTGTGGGTGACCTTGGCTTCTTCATTGGTGTGTGACTGTGGCTGGGATCCCATTGGTCGGTGTGGTATTGCCGTCATGTCCATGTACAGCGTAGTGTGCAGTGTGTCAGACATTCAGGAGTCTTGTTGAGTGTCCATGTGTGATGTGTTTCTACACCTTGGTTCCCACCCACCACCCTGGAATAGTCATGGGTGCATGTGCAATGTCACCAGTGCATGTGTACTTCACTGCTGCACATTGTTGGAGGTCGAGGGGTGTGGTGTTGAGTGTGTGCAGATGAGAGTTGTTGCCCGGCTAGGCCCCTGCCTCCATGTTGGCCTTGGCTTACTGGCCATGCTGATTGATTTGTGCTTGTGTAGGTGTGATGGTAGTTTGTTGCTCAGGACACCTGACTGTGGTTCATAGTGTGAACGACATTTAGCTTTGTCATCACAGTGGTATTTTTATTCAGCCCAGGGTCACCACATTGTGGGGGCCCTGGGGGTGGTGCTGTGGTGTGTCTGTGACTTGCTGTGTCAGTTGTTGTTCCTACGTGCCTGTGTGACATGTGTGTTTTGTGCTCCCTCTCACCTGACAATGCCTGCTTGCCCACATAGGGGATTTGGATCCATGAGTTACCTTAGTGTGGCAGTGTATGCACATCTGTATGATTGGTATTCAGCTCTCCTCATGTGTTGTGTGGTTGCCTGGGGACACTGGCACCCCCACCCCTCACCTGCTGTGTATGATGACAGTGTTGGTCTGCCTGTTTGTGTTTGTGCATCTGCACCACTGCATTGGCATATCTTGGGTGTGCCATTGGCTGTATGTTGTTTGGTGTGTTTCCCCTGCTGTCCCTGGGACTCCTAGGTCATCGGTCAGCACAGTGATCATGGTTTGTGTGTCCCATTGCTGCCATGGTATGGTATCTGTTCACCTCACATCTGCTGTCTCCACAGGGTATCTGCATTTGTGTGCCCATTGGTGCAAATATGTGGTTCTGCATTCTGATGGTCACTTCTGTCATTGTGTCATTGATGACTGTTGACGGTCTCAGCCCCCATGGGTGTTGTTTGTCTGCACATGGCCAAAGGAATGTTTCATTTGCACTGCAGTATTTGGCTCCCCCAATTTATGTTGCAATGGGACACATACACTACTTTGCCACAGATGAGTTTTTGGTTCTGTGACCAGGAATGATCCATGCAGTTTGGCAGTTGCAGCTCTTTCTTTGTCAACAATTACCTTTTGGTCACTGTGATGATGAGGGTGTAGACCCCATTGCCACAATGGTCAAAATGTGCTTCAGCTATGGACCCCACACTTGCCTTTTGGTCACTGTGATGATGGGGGTTTAGACCCCATTGCCACAATGGTCAAAATGTGCTTCAGCTATGGACCCCACACTTACCTTTTGGTCACTGTGATGATGGGGGTTTAGGCCCCATTGCCACAATGGTCATGGGCTGCTTGCATTGTGGGTGCCACACACATATATGTGTGGCACATGTGCTAGGGGGTCACATTGTATGTTGAAAGTCATGTTCGGTGTTGTAGGCATTTGACACAGCCTACACACGCTTGTCATGGTGGTGGGGGGATGTCTTAATCTTGCATTCCCTAGGTTGTGGTGTGCTTGTTGTGTCATGCATTGTCCATCCTATGAGTGGGGGTGGTAGTAGTGGTAGGCATCCAGCCCCCCTGGGTGAGGGTGGTAGTAGTGGTAGGCATCCTGCCCCCCTGGGTGAGGGTGGTAGTAGTGGTGGGCATCCTGCCCCCCGTGGGTGAGGGTGGTAGTAGTGGTGGGCATCCTGCCCCCCTGGCTAAGGGTGGTAGTAGTGGTGGGCATCCTGCCCCCTGGCTAAGGGTGGTAGTAGTGGTAGGCATCCTGCCCCCCGTGGGTGAGGGTGGTAGTAGTGGTGGGCATCCTGCCCCCTGGCTAAGGGTGGTAGTAGTGGTAGGCATCCAGCCCCCCTGGGTTGGGGTGGTAGTAGTGGTAGGCATCCAGCCCCCCTGGCTAAGGGTGGTAGTAGTGGTAGGCATCCTGCCCCCCTGGGTGAGGGTGGTAGTAGTGGTAGGCATCCAGCCCCCCTGGCTAAGGGTGGTAGTAGTGGTAGGCATCCTGCCCCCCTGGGTGAGGGTGGTAGTAGTGGTAGGCATCCTGCCCCCCTGGGTGAGGGTGGTAGTAGTGGTAGGCATCCAGCCCCCCTGGGTGAGGGTGGTAGTAGTGGTGGGCATCCTGCCCCCTGGCTAAGGGTGGTAGTAGTGGTAGGCATCCAGCCCCCCTGGCTAAGGGTGGTAGTAGTGGTGGGCATCCTGCCCCCTGGCTAAGGGTGGTAGTAGTGGTAGGCATCCTGCCCCCCTGGCTAAGGGTGGTAGTAGTGGTAGGCATCCTGCCACCCTGGCTAAGGGTGGTAGTAGTGGTAGGCATCCTGCCACCCCTGGGTGAGGGTGGTAGTAGTGGTAGGCATCCAGCCCCCCTGGGTGAGGGTGGTAGTAGTGGTGGGCATCCTGCCCCCTGGCTAAGGGTGGTAGTAGTGGTAGGCATCCAGCCCCCCTGGCTAAGGGTGGTAGTAGTGGTGGGCATCCTGCCCCCTGGCTAAGGGTGGTAGTAGTGGTAGGCATCCTGCCCCCCTGGCTAAGGGTGGTAGTAGTGGTAGGCATCCTGCCACCCTGGCTAAGGGTGGTAGTAGTGGTAGGCATCCTGCCACCCCTGGGTGAGGGTGGTAGTAGTGGTAGGCATCCAGCCCCCCTGGGTGAGGGTGGTAGTAGTGGTGGGCATCCAGCCCCCCTGGGTTGGGGTGGTGGCGCGCATTCAGGCCCCTGTGTGCATATGTGGCATTGGTGATGGGCATCCCGCCCCTATGGTGCTGCTGTTGCAAGTATATTCAGATTCCCAGTGTATGTGTGTGATGTGTCGTGTACGTGTTGTATGTGTTTTGTGGTTGGTGTCTGACTTACCTTCTGCGCCGTACGCGTCCGTGCCTGTTCCGGTAGTAGATGTAGAATATTGGTATGATCGGGACGAAGGGATTCATGGTTGGTTCGTGTCGTTCGTCCTTCTCGTTGCTTCGCGTCGTCCTCGTCGCTTGGCTTCGTCCTCGTCGCTTCGCTTCGTCCTCGTCGCTTCGCGTCGTCCTCGTCTGTGCTGTGTTCGTCTCGTAGCCGTGGATCGTGTTGTGGCGCGATTCGGAGCTTATGTGCGCCTCTCCCGGATGCTTTGACGTGCCGTGCGTAGCGACGGGTTCGGCGCGTACGGAAAGCGCATCGTACTTGTCCGGCCGGACGGGGCTGCATTTTCCCTTCCGTGCGACTCGATTCGGCGTTTCCGGATTCGCCTCGGTCGGAGAACAGGACCTGGTTTGGGTGAGTACGGCTCGGCCGGAATTTTTGCTGTTGTGCGCATCGTACTTGCTCGTTCGGTGTGCTGTACGGATCGGTCGGGAAACTGGCTTTCGCATGGCTTTTTTCCCGACCGAATGGTATTGGGTGCGCCTCCGACCGAGATCGGAATCGGCCCCTCAGTGTCAACAATTAAAGAGTAAATTGAGAAGAATGAGAACTGGGAGAAAACAGCCTGTAGATGAATACCGCAAGGAAGAATTAGCTAGGGTTGAACAGGAATATAGATGCCACAGACCCGATACTCTGTGGGATCGTTGTTTATACAGATTACAAGCCTGCACCACACATTGGCCCCAGTTCCCACACCAGACTTTGGGGCGTAGAAAGAGCATAAATGCAGTTTCTCTTGAGTAATTGGACTAAATAAATGGTACAGATTTCGCTATTTCGCATTATTGGACAAAGCTGAATAGACACATAACTAGCCCTGATGAAGTTTGCTGTTACGCTGACAGTATAAAGGCAAAACACGTGTTGGCAAGTGGAAAGTCCAAGCATAAGGGTGAAATTGGATATTCAAATAAAGAACTGTTGATACCACGACCTCAACGTCAAAACTTTTTGAATGCTCGCAGAACTTTTGCAATTCAGTTTTGATTTTCCTTCTGTTGAGGAAGGTCAGGTGACTCCTCCTCCTCCAGAGCACCAATCAATATATGGACACTTATTGTATGATTGATGTACGTCTCTACCCCTCAGATGGATTAAGTTGTGTGCACCTACATTCCCAGCCACCAGTCCTTTCTTGTTTCGGGAATATAGATCATTAAACTCTCAAAAAAGGGTTCTATAAGGAAAAATGTGAAATGATGCTAAAGGTGATATGGCCTAAATTGGGAAATTAGTTCAAGATGGCAGAGGAGTCGAACAGAAAAGGGTAAGTTGCATGGAACCAGAAGACCAGTGGACAGAACGTCTTGAAGAGAGATGCAGTAAGGGGTATAAAGGTCAACCCATAGGAAAGTATAAACAGGAGGAGATTACGGCACTAAGACTCACCAAAGCAGCCAGGATAATTGCCTCCAGTGACTAATAAGGTAACTGGTGATTGGTGGGCAACACTTTTTTGCCAAGTATTTCAAGCAACAGTGACCTGTGGTGTCGTGCCTGACAGGTGAAAAAGGGAAATAATAAAACCCATATTTAAGAAGGGCATCTCATGTGACAGAGCGAGCTTGAGACTTATTAGACTTGCAGTTGTGGCTGTAAAAGGGTTTTTAATCTCCTTCTTAGCCATCTTGAGGAAAAGATAGGAAATAAGGATTTAATACCTTGGTTTGCAACTTTTTGGCATGTATTAAACCCATTTTACGAGTCAGAAAAGCATTTCCAAATTGCAGAATGTGTTTAGCAACCAATACCGACCCAATAAACTAGGGACGTGAAAGGGTGCCCCCTTCTAATTACGATTTGGTATGGTATGTATCAATGGTTTGAACGCAGATTTGAGAAAGATCACTCGATTTTAGACCATTGCTTTAGTCTATGGTCAATAGTTTACAAATCCATGGAGACTTTGGACAATTTATGTTGTTGTTTTGTTGATTTTAAGGCAGCTTTTGATTTGGTAAATTGGGGGATACTATGGAAGGAATTACAGAACTTAAAAATTGCCAACTGGATAATAGATATCCAGACTGAACTGCATAGGGGCAATTGGGCAAGAGTTGAATTAAATCAAGGAGGACTGTTGGCCAAAAAATACCTATTAAGAATTGTCTGCTACAGGGCCGTGTATCGGTCCTCACCGTATTTGTCCCTAATTTAATGCAGCGACCTCTAATTTTGTCGAGTGTGCAGGCGTTCTCTCCAGAAATGGGAGTACATCATATACCATGTCTGCTATATGCAGATGAGCTGGCAAATATGGAAGTAAGTAACGCAAATAGAATTGCAAAGGAAATTGGAGCACTTCACTAAATATTTTGAAAAAAGAAAATGGTAATAAATATGGAGAGAAAAAAATACAATTATTATTTTTCGGCATACATAGAAAAAAGTATCAGTGGTTTATTAACAAAATAAGGGTGGAAGAGTTGCATACTCTAGTGTGGACTGAACTTTGAGCTAAATCTAGACTAGAAATTGTATTTGTATTTGAATTTGAATTGTATTTGCAATCCCAATACATCTCCAGTGTATTGGGATTGCAAAGATTCTACAGGGTCTATGGAGAGTACAATATGCTCCCAGTTTTACAGGCTTTTAAGGCCATGATGCAAACAAAGTATCCTTATGGTACGTACATTTTATATGTGAGCAAATGGTGCGCCAGCACATTAAAGCCAGACCTACTGGCTTTGACAATGATTGTTACAACTCCATATGCTTTCAGGATAGACAACTATTGAAATGATAGTCATCAAGATCTAATTTTAACATTTTTCAGTTCATAAAAAAATGTACCCGTAAAATCCAATTGTCTTCTTTCATTATTATATTGAAAAATAACAAAAAAACATAAAACGGAAAACCATAATTATGTGCAATTAATATGGATGGCGTGGGTCTGCCTATGTGTGACAATTCCTCCCAGCACTTCACTTCCACCAACTCAGTCTGATACTACTAATCACAAAAATGACAGCACCGAACCAGCCCACACTAACACACCAGCACCAAAAGAATACACATTAAAATAACAGCACTCAACCAGCACACACTATAATGATAGCACCAAAACAGCATTAACTAAAATTACAGAACTGAACCAGCACATACTAAAATAACAGCATCGAGACAGCATTAACTAAAATTACAGCACTGAACCAGTACAGACTAAAGCAATAGCACCAAGACAATAATAACTAAAATTATAGCACTGAACCAGCACACACTGAAATAATAGCACCAAGACACCATTAAGTAAAATAACAGCACTGAACCAACAAACACTATAATAACAGCACCAAGATAGCATTAACTAAAGTAACAGCACTGAACCAGCACACACTAAAATAACAGCATTGAGACAGCATTAACTAAAATTACAGAACTGAACCAGCACATACTAAAATAACAGCATCGAGACAGCATTAACTAAAATTACAGCACTGAACCAGTACAGACTAAAGCAATAGCACCAAGACAATAATAACTAAAATTATAGCACTGAACCAGCACACACTGAAATAATAGCACCAAGACACCATTAAGTAAAATAACAGCACTGAACCAACAAACACTATAATAACAGCACCAAGATAGCATTAACTAAAGTAACAGCACTGAACCAGCACACACTAAAATAACAGCATCGAGACAGCATTAACTAAAATTACAGCACTGAACCAGCACATACTAAAATAACAGCACGAAGACAGCATTAACTAAAATAACAGCACTGAACCAGCACACACTAAAATAATAGCACCAAGACAATAATAACTAAAATTATAGCACTGAACCAGCACACACTGAAATAATAGCACCAAGACAGCATTAAGTAAAATAATAGCACTGAACCAACACACACTATAATAACTTCACCAAGATAGCATTAACTAAAGTAACAGCACTGAACCAGCACACACTAAAATAATAGTACTGAGACAACATTAACTAAAATTACAGGACTGAACCAGCACACGCTAAAATAACAGCACCAAGACTGCCTTAACTAACATTAAAGCACTGATCCAGTACACACTATAATATTAGCACTGAGACAACATTAACTAAAATAACATCACTGAACCACCACACACAATAATAGTAGCACCGAGACAGCATTAACTAAAATAACAGCACTGATAAAGCACACACTAAAATAATAGCACCAAGACAACATTAACTAAAATAACAGCACTGATACAGCACTCTCTAAAATAACAGCACCACAACAGCATTATCTAAAATAACAGCACTGATCCAGCATACAATAAAATAATAGCACTGAGACAACATTAATTAAAAGAACAGCACTGAACCAGCACACACTGAAATAATAACACCAAGAGAGCATTAACTAAAATGACTACACTGATCCAGCACACACTAAAATAATAGCACTGAGACAACAATAACTAAAATAACAGCACTGAACCAACACACACTATATTAGTAGCACCGAGACAGCATTAACAAAAATAACAGCACTGAACCAGCACACACTAAAATAATAGTACTGAGGCAACATTAACTAAAATACCAGCACTGATCCAGTACACACTAAAATATTAGCACTGGGACAACATTAACTAAAATACCAGCACTGATCCAGCACACACTAAAATTACAGCACTGAACCACCACACGCTAAAGTAATGGCACAGACAGCATTAACTAAAATGACTGCACTGATCCAGCACATACTAAAATAATAGCACTGAGACAATATTAACTAAAATAACATCACTGAACCACCACACACAATAATAGTAGCACCGAGACAGCATTAACTAAAATAACAGCATGAACCAACACACACTATATTAGTAGCACAGAGACAGCATTAACTAAAGTAATAGCACTGGTCAAGCACATACTAAAATAATTGCACCAAGACAAAATTAACCAAAATAACAGCACTGATCCGGCACACACTTAAATACCAGCACCACAACAACATTAACTAAAATTACAGCACTGAACCAGCACATGCTAAAATAACAGCACCAAGACTGCCTTAACTAACATTAAAGCACTGATCCAGCACACACTATAATATTAGCACTGAGACAACGTTAACTAAAATAACACCACTGAACCAGCACACACTATAATAGTAGCACCAAGACAGCATTAACTAAAATAACAGCACTGAACCAGCACACACTAAAATAATAGCACCAAGACAATATTAACTAAAATTATAGCACTGAACCAGCACACACTGAAATAATAGCACCAAGACAGCATTAAGTAAAATAACAGCACTGAACCAACACACACTATAATAACAGCACCAAGATAGCATTAACTAAAGTAACAGCACTGAACCAGCACACACTAAAATAATAGTACTGAGACAACATTAACTAAAATTACAGGACTGAACCAGCACACACTAAAATAATAGCACGGAGACAGTATTAACTAAAATTACAGCACTGAACCAGCACACGCTAAAATAACAGCACCAAGACTGCCTTAACTAACATCAAAGCAATGATCCAGCACACACTATAATATTAGCACTGAGACAACATTAACTAAAATAACACCACTGAACCAGCACACACTATAATAGTAGCACCAAGACAGCATTAACTAAAATAACAGCACTGAACCAGCACACACTATAATAGTAGCACCAAGACAGCATTAACTAAAATAACAGCACTGAACCAGCACACACTAAAATAATAGTACTGAGACAACATTAACTAAAATACCAGCACTGATCCAGCACACACTAAAATATTAGCACTGAGACAACATTAACTAAAATACCAGCACTGATCCAGCACACACTAAAATAACAGCACTGAGACAGCATTAACTAAAATTACAGCACTGAACCACCACACGCTAAAGTAATGGCACAGACAGCATTAACTAAAATGACTGCACTGATCCAGCACATACTAAAATAACAGCACTGAGACAATATTAACTAAAATAACATCACTGAACCACCACACACAATAATAGTAGCACCGAGACAGCATTAACTAAAATAACAGCACTGATCCAGCACACACTAAAATAATAGCACCAAGTCAACATTAACTAAAATAACAGAACTGATCCAGCACTCTCTAAAATAACAGCACACAACAGCATTATCTAAAATAACAGCACTGATCCAGCATACAATAAAATAATAGCACTGAGACAACATTAATTAAAAGAACAGCACTGATCCAGCACACACTGAAATAATAACACCAAGAGAGCATTAACTAAAATAACAGCACTGAACCAACACACACTATATTAGTAGCACCGAGACAGCATTAACTAAAGTAATAGCACTGGTCAAGCACATACTAAAATAATTGCACCAAGACAAAATTAACCAAAATAAAAGCACTGATCCGGCACACACTTAAATACCAGCACCACGACAACATTAACTAAAATTACAGCACTGAACCAGCACACACTAAAATAATAGCACCAAGACAGCATTAACTAAAATGACTGCACTGAACCAGCACACACTAAAATAATAGTAGTAAGACAGCATTAACTACAATTACAGGACTGAACCAGCACACAATAAAATAATAGCACCACAACAGCATTATCGAGAATTAAATCACTGAACCAGCTCACACTATAATAACAGCACCAAGACAACATTAACTAAAATTACAGCACTGAACCAGCACACACTAAAATAATAGCACCAAGACAGCATTAACTAAAATGACTGCACTGAACCAGCACACACTAAAATAATAGTAGTAAGACAGCATTAACTACAATTACAGGACTGAACCAGCACACAATAAAATAATAGCACCACAACAGCATTATCGAGAATTAAATCACTGAACCAGCTCACACTATAATAACAGCACCAAGACAGCATTAACTAAATAAACAGCACTGATCCAGCACACACTAAAAAAATAGCACCAAGACAGAATTAACTAAAATTCCAGGACTAAACCAGCACACAATAAAATAATAGCACAGAGACAGCATTAACTAAAATTACAGCACCGAACCAGCACACGCTACAATAACAGCACCAAAACTGCATCAACTAACATTACAGCACTGATCCAGCACACACTATAATGATAGCACCAAGACAGCATTAACTAAAATAACAGCACTGATCCAGCACACACTAAAATAATAGCACCAAGACAGCATTTTCTACAATTACAGCACCGAACCAGCACACAGTAAACTGATAGCTCCAAGACAGCATTAGCCAAAATAACAGCACTGAACCAGCACACACTAAAATAATAGCTCAAAGACAGCATTAACTAAAATAACGGCACTCAACCAGCACAAACTAAAATAATAGCACCAAGACAGCATTAACTAAAATGACTGCACTGATCCAGCACACACTAAAATAATAGCAGAGACAACATTAACTAAAATAACAGCTCTGAACCAGCACACACAATAATAGTAGCACCAAGACAGCATTAACTAAAATAACAGCACTGCTCCAGCACACACTAAAATAACAGCACTGAGACAACATCAACTAAAATAACAGCACTGATCCAGCACACTCTAAAATAACAGCACCACAACAGCATTATCTAAAATAACAGCACTGAACCAGCACACACTAAAATAATAGCACCAAGACAACATTAACTAAAATGACTGCATTGATCCAGGACACACTAAAATAATAGCACAGAGACAAGATTAACTAAAATAACAGCACTGATACAGCACACACTAAAATAACAGAACCAAGACAGCATTAACTAAAATGACTGCACTGATCCAGCACACACTAAAATAGCAGCACGGAGACAGCATTAACTAAAAGTACAGCATTGAACCAGCACATGCTAAAATAACAGCACCACAACAGCATTATCTAGAATTACAGCACTGATCCAGCACACACTATAAAAGGAGCACCAAGACAACATTAACTAAAGTTACAGGACTGAACCAGCACACACTAAAATAGTAGCACGGAGACAGCATTAACTAAAATTACAGCACTGAACCAGCACACGCTAAAATAACATCACCAAGACCGCATAAACTAACATTACTGCACTGATCCAGCACACACTATAATAATAGCACCAAGACAGCATTAACTAAAATAACAGCACTGATCCAGCACACACTAAAATAATAGCACCAAGACAGCATTTTCTACAATTACAGCACCGAAACAGCACACACTAAAATAATAGCTCCAAGACAGTATTAACTAAAATAACAGCACTGAACCAGCACACACTAAAATAATAGCTCTAAGAAAGCATTAACTAAAATAACAGCACTCAACCAGCACACACTAAAATAATGGCTCTAAGATAGCATTAACTAAAATAACAGCACTGAACTACCACACACTAAAAATAATGGCTCTAAGATAGCATTAACTAAAATAACAACACTGAACTAGCACACACTAAAATAATGGCTCTAAGACAGCATTAACTAAAATAACAGCACTGATCCAGCACACTATAAAATAACAGCACCACAATAGCATTATCTAAAATAACAGCACTGAACCAGCACACACTAAAATAATAGCACCAAGACAACATTATCTAAAATGACTGCACTGATCCAGCACGCACTAAAATAATAGCACTGAGACAACATTAACTTAAATAACAGCACTGAACCAGCACACACTATATTAGTAGCACTGAGACAAGATTAACTAAAGTAACAGCACTGATCCAGCACACACTAAAATAACAGCACCTAAACAGCATTAACTAAAATTACATCACTGAACCAGCACACACTAAAATAACAGCACCTAAACAGCATTAACTAAAATTACAGCTAATAGCACCAAGATAGTATTAAGTAAAATTTCATCACACGCTGAGATAACATCACCAAGACAGCATTAACTAAAATTACTGCACTGAACCAGCACACACTAAAATATAATAACAATAATACGCTAACTAATATTACAGCACCGAATCAGCTCACTCTAAAATGCCAGCACCAAGCCAGAATATACTAAAATTACGCACCGAACAAGCACACTCTAAGATAACAGCAGTGAATCAATACACTAAAATAACAGCACCGACCGAAACAGCACACAGTAAAATGGTTTGAACGCAGATTTGAGAAAGATCACTCGATTTTAGACCATTGCTTTAGTCTATGGTCAATAGTTTACAAATCCATGGAGACTTTGGACAATTTATGTTGTTGTTTTGTTGATTTTAAGGCAGCTTTTGATTTGGTAAATTGGGGGATACTATGGAAGGAATTACAGAACTTAAAAATTGCCAACTGGATAATAGATATCCAGACTGAACTGCATAGGGGCAATTGGGCAAGAGTTGAATTAAATCAAGGAGGACTGTTGGCCAAAAAATACCTATTAAGAATTGTCTGCTACAGGGCCGTGTATCGGTCCTCACCGTATTTGTCCCTAATTTAATGCAGCGACCTCTAATTTTGTCGAGTGTGCAGGCGTTCTCTACAGAAATGGGAGTACATCATATACCATGTCTGCTATATGCAGATGAGCTGGCAAATATGGAAGTAAGTAACGCAAATAGAATTGCAAAGGAAATTGGAGCACTTCACTAAATATTTTGAAAAAAGAAAATGGTAATAAATATGGAGAGAAAAAAAATACAATTATTATTTTTCGGCATACATAGAAAAAGTATCAGTGGTTTATTAACAAAATAAGGGTGGAAGAGTTGCATACTCTAGTGTGGACTGAACTTTGAGCTAAATCTAGACTAGAAATTGTATTTGTATTTGAATTTGAATTGTATTTGCAATCCCAATACATCTCCAGTGTATTGGGATTGCAAAGATTCTACAGGGTCTATGGAGAGTACAATATGCTCCCAGTTTTACAGGCTTTTAAGGCCATGATGCAAACAAAGTATCCTTATGGTACGTACATTTTATATGTGAGCAAATGGTGCGCCAGCACATTAAAGCCAGACCTACTGGCTTTGACAATGATTGTTACAACTCCATATGCTTTCAGGATAGACAACTATTGAAATGATAGTCATCAAGATCTAATTTTAACATTTTTCAGTTCATAAAAAAATGTACCCGTAAAATCCAATTGTCTTCTTTCATTATTATATTGAAAAATAACAAAAAAACATAAAACGGAAAACCATAATTATGTGCAATTAATATGGATGGCGTGGGTCTGCCTATGTGTGACAATTCCTCCCAGCACTTCACTTCCACCAACTCAGTCTGATACTACTAATCACAAAAATGACAGCACCGAACCAGCCCACACTAACACACCAGCACCAAAAGAATACACATTAAAATAACAGCACTCAACCAGCACACACTATAATGATAGCACCAAAACAGCATTAACTAAAATTACAGAACTGAACCAGCACATACTAAAATAACAGCATCGAGACAGCATTAACTAAAATTACAGCACTGAACCAGTACAGACTAAAGCAATAGCACCAAGACAATAATAACTAAAATTATAGCACTGAACCAGCACACACTGAAATAATAGCACCAAGACACCATTAAGTAAAATAACAGCACTGAACCAACAAACACTATAATAACAGCACCAAGATAGCATTAACTAAAGTAACAGCACTGAACCAGCACACACTAAAATAACAGCATCGAGACAGCATTAACTAAAATTACAGCACTGAACCAGCACATACTAAAATAACAGCACGAAGACAGCATTAACTAAAATAACAGCACTGAACCAGCACACACTAAAATAATAGCACCAAGACAATAATAACTAAAATTATAGCACTGAACCAGCACACACTGAAATAATAGCACCAAGACAGCATTAAGTAAAATAACAGCACTGAACCAACACACACTATAATAACTTCACCAAGATAGCATTAACTAAAGTAACAGCACTGAACCAGCACACACTAAAATAATAGTACTGAGACAACATTAACTAAAATTACAGGACTGAACCAGCACACGCTAAAATAACAGCACCAAGACTGCCTTAACTAACATTAAAGCACTGATCCAGCACACACTATAATATTAGCACTGAGACAACATTAACTAAAATAACATCACTGAACCACCACACACAATAATAGTAGCACCGAGACAACATTAACTAAAATAACATCACTGAACCACCACACACAATAATAGTAGCACCGAGACAGCATTAACTAAAATAACAGCACTGATAAAGCACACACTAAAATAATAGCACCAAGACAACATTAACTAAAATAACAGCACTGATACAGCACTCTCTAAAATAACAGCACCACAACAGCATTATCTAAAATAACAGCACTGATCCAGCATACAATAAAATAATAGCACTGAGACAACATTAATTAAAAGAACAGCACTGAACCAGCACACACTGAAATAATAACACCAAGAGAGCATTAACTAAAATGACTACACTGATCCAGCACACACTAAAATAATAGCACTGAGACAACAATAGCTAAAATAACAGCACTGAACCAACACACACTATATTAGTAGCACCGAGACAGCATTAACAAAAATAACAGCACTGAACCAGCACACACTAAAATAATAGTACTGAGGCAACATTAACTAAAATACCAGCACTGATCCAGTACACACTAAAATATTAGCACTGGGACAACATTAACTAAAATACCAGCACTGAACCACCACACACAATAATAGTAGCACCGAGACAGCATTAACTAAAATAACAGCATGAACCAACACACACTATATTAGTAGCACAGAGACAGCATTAACTAAAGTAATAGCACTGGTCAAGCACATACTAAAATAATTGCACCAAGACAAAATTAACCAAAATAACAGCACTGATACGGCACACACTTAAATACCAGCACCACAACAACATTAACTAAAATTACAGCACTGAACCAGCACATGCTAAAATAACAGCACCAAGACTGCCTTAACTAACATTAAAGCACTGATCCAGCACACACTATAATATTAGCACTGAGACAACATTAACTAAAATAACACCACTGAACCAGCACACACTATAATAGTAGCACCAAGACAGCATTAACTAAAATAACAGCACTGAACCAGCACACACTAAAATAATAGCACCAAGACAATATTAACTAAAATTATAGCACTGAACCAGCACACACTGAAATAATAGCACCAAGACAGCATTAAGTAAAATAACAGCACTGAACCAACACACACTATAATAACAGCACCAAGATAGCATTAACTAAAGTAACAGCACTGAACCAGCACACACTAAAATAATAGTACTGAGACAACATGAACTAAAATTACAGGACTGAACCAGCACACACTAAAATAATAGCACGGAGACAGTATTAACTAAAATTACAGCACTGAACCAGCACACGCTAAAATAACAGCACCAAGACTGCCTTAACTAACATCAAAGCAATGATCCAGCACACACTATAATATTAGCACTGAGACAACATTAACTAAAATAACACCACTGAACCAGCACACACTATAATAGTAGCACCAAGACAGCATTAACTAAAATAACAGCACTGAACCAGCACACACTAAAATAATAGTACTGAGACAACATTAACTCAAATACCAGCACTGATCCAGCACACACTAAAATATTAGCACTGAGACAACATTAACTAAAATACCAGCACTGATCCAGCACACACTAAAATAACAGCACTGAGACAGCATTAACTAAAATTACAGCACTGAACCACCACACGCTAAAGTAATGGCACAGACAGCATTAACTAAAATGACTGCACTGATCCAGCACATACTAAAATAACAGCACTGAGACAATATTAACTAAAATAACATCACTGAACCACCACACACAATAATAGTAGCACCGAGACAGCATTAACTAAAATAACAGCACTGATCCAGCACACACTAAAATAATAGCACCAAGTCAACATTAACTAAAATAACAGCACTGATCCAGCACTCTCTAAAATAACAGCACCACAACAGCATTATCTAAAATAACAGCACTGATCCAGCATACAATAAAATAATAGCACTGAGACAACATTAATTAAAAGAACAGCACTGATCCAGCACACACTGAAATAATAACACCAAGAGAGCATTAACTAAAATAACAGCACTGAACCAACACACACTATATTAGTAGCACCGAGACAGCATTAACTAAAGTAATAGCACTGGTCAAGCACATACTAAAATAATTGCACCAAGACAAAATTAACCAAAATAAAAGCACTGATCCGGCACACACTTAAATACCAGCACCACGACAACATTAACTAAAATTACAGCACTGAACCAGCACACACTAAAATAATAGCACCAAGACAGCATTAACTAAAATGACTGCACTGAACCAGCACACACTAAAATAATAGTAGTAAGACAGCATTAACTACAATTACAGGACTGAACCAGCACACACTAAAATAATAGCACCACAACAGCATTATCGAGAATTAAATCACTGAACCAGCTCACACTATAATAACAGCACCAAGACAGCATTAACTAAATAAAAAGCACTGATCCAGCACACACTAAAAAAATAGCACCAAGACAGAATTAACTAAAATTCCAGGACTAAACCAGCACACAATAAAATAATAGCACGGAGACAGCATTAACTAAAATTACAGCACCGAACCAGCACACGCTACAATAACAGCACCAAAACTGCATCAACTAACATTACAGCACTGATCCAGCACACACTATAATGATAGCACCAAGACAGCATTAACTAAAATAACAGCACTGATCCAGCACACACTAAAATAATAGCACCAAGACAGCATTTTCTACAATTTCAGCACTGAACCAGCACACAGTAAACTGATAGCTCCAAGACAGCATTAGCCAAAATAACAGCACTGAACCAGCACACACTAAAATAATAGCTCAAAGACAGCATTAACTAAAATAACGGCACTCAACCAGCACAAACTAAAATAATAGCACCAAGACAGCATTAACTAAAATGACTGCACTGATCCAGCACACACTAAAATAATAGCAGAGACAACATTAACTAAAATAACAGCTCTGAACCAGCACACACAATAATAGTAGCACCAAGACAGCATTAACTAAAATAACAGCACTGCTCCAGCACACACTAAAATAACAGCACTGAGACAACATCAACTAAAATAACAGCACTGATCCAGCACACTCTAAAATAACAGCACCACAACAGCATTATCTAAAATAACAGCACTGAACCAGCACACACTAAAATAATAGCACCAAGACAACATTAACTAAAATGACTGCATTGATCCAGGACACACTAAAATAATAGCACAGAGACAAGATTAACTAAAATAACAGCACTGATACAGCACACACTAAAATAACAGAACCAAGACAGCATTAACTAAAATGACTGCACTGATCCAGCACACACTAAAATAGCAGCACAGAGACAGCATTAACTAAAAGTACAGCATTGAACCAGCACATGCTAAAATAACAGCACCACAACAGCATTATCTAGAATTACAGCACTGATCCAGCACACACTATAAAAGGAGCACCAAGACAACATTAACTAAAGTTACAGGACTGAACCAGCACACACTAAAATAGTAGCACGGAGACAGCATTAACTAAAATTACAGCACTGAACCAGCACACGCTAAAATAACATCACCAAGACCGCATAAACTAACATTACTGCACTGATCCAGCACACACTATAATAATAGCACCAAGACAGCATTAACTAAAATAACAGCACTGATCCAGCACACACTAAAATAATAGCACCAAGACAGCATTTTCTACAATTACAGCACCGAACCAGCACACACTAAAATAATAGCTCCAAGACAGTATTAACTAAAATAACAGCACTGATCCAGCACACACTAAAATAATAGCTCTAAGAAAGCATTAACTAAAATAACAGCACTCAACCAGCACACACTAAAATAATGGCTCTAAGATAGCATTAACTAAAATAACAGCACTGAACTCCCACACACTAAAATAATGGCTCTAAGATAGCATTAACTAAAATAACAGCACTGAACTAGCACACACTAAAATAATGGCTCTAAGACAGCATTAACTAAAATAACAGCACTGATCCAGCACACTATAAAATAACAGCACCACAATAGCATTATCTAAAATAACAGCACTGAACCAGCACACACTAAAATAATAGCACCAAGACAACATTATCTAAAATGACTGCACTGATCCAGCACGCACTAAAATAATAGCACTGAGACAACATTAACTTAAATAACAGCACTGAACCAGCACGCACTATATTAGTAGCACTGAGACAAGATTAACTAAAGTAACAGCACTGATCCAGCACACACTAAAATAACAGCACCTAAACAGCATTAACTAAAATTACATCACTGAACCAGCACACACTAAAATAACAGCACCTAAACAGCATTAACTAAAATTACAGCTAATAGCACCAAGATAGTATTAAGTAAAATTTCAGCACACGCTGAGATAACATCACAAAGACAGCATTAACTAAAATTACTGCACTGAACCAGCACACACTAAAATATAATAACAATAATACGCTAACTAATATTACAGCACCGAACCAGCTCACTCTAAAATGCCAGCACCAAGCCAGAATATACTAAAATTACGCACCGAACAAGCACACTCTAAGATAACAGCAGTGAATCAATACACTAAAATAACAGCACCGACCGAAACAGCACACAGTAAAATGACAGCATCGAACTGGTACGCACTATAATAGCAGCACCAAACCAATGTGTACTAAGATTACAGCACCAACCCAACACACACTAAAATAACAGCAGTGAACAAGCACAGTAAAGTAACAGCACCGAATGAAGTAGCACACACTAGCTTTACAGCACGAAAAGCAGTGGCGGCTCGCTGTGGGAGTGCTGCGGGCGGTGGGACGGGGCAGGGGCAGGGTGGGGGGGTAGTGGAGTCCGACATACAACAGGAGTAAGGTAAGTGTTTAAATAAATAAAACAATTTACCTTACGCGCGCTGCATCACCGAGTTGGCGATGCAGCGCGGGCAAGGTGAATTGTTTTATTTATTTAAATACTTACCTTACTCCTGTCCGTCGCATGTCGGACTCCACTACCTCCCCACCCTGCCCCTCCCCCGCCTCGCAGCACTCCCACAGCGAGCCGCCACTGACCAAAAGAGAACACAGTAATATAACAGCAGTGAACGAACACACACTGATTCGTTTTATTCTTTATAAAAGGTGAAATCCTTGAGCCGTCTCTGGCCCGGGAGGATTCGCCTGCATTTTAAAGGGTATCTTTAGCCTGGAGGCTGACCGCAACTGCAGCACTGACCTTGATTTTATGCAAGTTGTTTTTGTGTTTACTGTCTCAGCAAAGCTGCATCTGTAGATGCACAGAGACAAGACAGACAGATGGATAGGTAGGGAGAAAGGCAGATTGAGTGAAAGGAAGGGAAACACACAGATAAATAGGCAAACAGATGACCAACAGATAGACCAATAAAACAACAGAAAAAATTATATACAGGAAGGCAAACAGTTATAAATAGATAGATAGATAGATAGATAGATAGATAGATAGATAGCAGACAGACAGATCGAGCGATTGATAGATATTTTTTATATATGCTGTACATTTTTAAATGTTTCTTAAAAATCTTCCTCGCTCATTGCTCATGGTAATAATAGAATGCAAATAAACTGGTTAAATGAATGATGTTGCATTGTATTCAAAACTCCAACGTCCTGTTTTTGAAAAACAGTATGTATCTCAAAGGCCAAACAACACACTTTTGATTTTTACTGACATGTTTCCTCCATTTGCCTGGCAGTTGTCAACATTGTGACACAGAAGACTAAAATGAACTAGCAAATTTTGTTCATTAATGGATTGTGAACTTTATGCCAGGATCACCTGTCACATGGATGGCAAACCTTATGAATTTCATATTGGAAAAACGGCTACTTCCAGAAGCAGAAAAACAACAACATCCTCTTGGAAATAACAAAGCAGAGGAGAAGGTATGGATGTGTGTATGACGAAAGGACAGGAGGGGTGCCGGCTGCCCCTCTCCCTTGCAGTACTCCAGGAGTATAGCAAGCTTTACTATTGATTTCCACCTCTGGGAAGATTTCATGAAAGCAGATAAGTCACAGGTATTTATATATTTATCTAAGGATAGTAAAAACATGGATTAATGAATTAATCAAAATCATCCATTCAGTAAGACATCACAACACTTAATAACGCAGACCTCATAATACAAATATAATGTATTGATGTAACTAGTATTTCTATCAGGGACGGTTGGTAGCCTTTGAAACTGTGGTGGCGAGCGAAGTGCCCCACCACTTCCCTAAAAACTAAACTAAACAACCCCTTCCTCCAAATGCTAAAAACAAACGAACCGCTCCCTCCAAAAGCCCAAATAAAAACAACCCCTCCCGCCAAAAGCCCAAAATGAAACATCACCGCTAACTAACATGCATTGCACATTTCTAATAAATAAAATAAAATAAAATGGTACTTACCCATGGGCTGCACATCCTCCTCTGTGTTCTTCTGCAGTCTGATGCACGAAGAGCTCCCCTAACCAATCCAGACTCTGCTCTCATGCTGTTAACCAGTATGAGAGAAGCGCCAGGATTGGATGGAGCGGGATGGCTGAAAGTTCCTTCAGGCCCTGGAGGCCTGGGCTTGTTCTCCAACCAGCTGTCTAAGACAACTGAGTTGGAGAGCTGCAAAGTGTGCATGTCAGGGTGGCTGTCGTAAGACAGCTGGCCAAACTGACATGTGCACTTTGGAGCATCCTGTTAGGCCACAGCTCTATGCTGCTAATCGGCATTAGAGGGCAGCCCCACATTTCTCATGGCTCGGGGCAGGCTGGCGGCTGTGGCACACCTCAGTAAAAAATACAATGGCAATAAAATAATTTCAGTGCTATTTTATTTTTACACTTAACAGCAATGCTCCCCCGCCCTTACGAAGAAACTGCCACAGATTGGATTTTACTTTTCATAGAAACGATTTGCCACAAAAACAAAAAGTAAAAAAAGAATACATGCCACCACCTATATGTGGTGGTCATTTTCTTGCACTAAAATGTTTAAATAAAAAATAAAATGATATGTAAGTAGAATAGAACAGTACAGTTGCTTCCTTTTTTGTTTTACTTAATATAACAGGGAAACATATTTATTTGTGAAAAGACAAGGCACGATTAACTGTGAATTACTGTAACCTGAAACACAGTATAACCACACTAGGATGATTACAAAAGGAGAGAAAAATGATAAAGAATCCTAAAAAATTGTCAAAGTAAAGTATTACCCCATGAGCTCTGACAGTGAAAAGCACTTCTTTGTGGGTGGACAGCTCCATGTGATAAGGTTAAATGACATCACTCACAGTGCAAGAAACCGAATGGCTGAAGTGGGCATGTTATGTTTGGTG
Source organism: Calotriton arnoldi (assembly GCA_963921515.1). NCBI lineage: Eukaryota > Metazoa > Chordata > Amphibia > Caudata > Salamandridae > Calotriton > Calotriton arnoldi. Next base: position 34,451 of record CAWUFW010013510.1, read on the forward strand.
GGCTGCACCACCGTTGTTGAAGTGGCAGGGGTGTGTCATCATGAACACCCACCTAATGTGATTATGTGGGATCGGCCAGCAGAGGGAGGGGCCAGAGAAAAGAGAAACGAATAAGGTATACTGGAGCTGGACCTCGAGGTTCAGATCCCGACTACCACACCATACACGTGTGTCCCTCGTTATTTGCATCACGCTGATGCTGTAGGCCTTTCCCCTACCTTCATCCTTTGGCTGTCGATGACACCGGCAGAACAACTGGCGGCGAGCATGGTCGGAACCTGGTGCCTGCAAGCACCACCCGCGATCGGCAATGTTGTCCTCTGTGTCCTGCGCCCAGCCTCCTGTCTTGCGGCCGCCAGTCTTCCGCTGCCGGTTTGAGGCGGCTGGCGAGCTCGGCGTGCTACGTCTTGATAGGCCTGATTACCGCCATCCCCTCTGCTCCGAGATACGCCGCCCCAAGGTGGTCTCCCTGACGCCCAGCAGTGCATCCGCTAGTGGCGGGTGTGGCGCGCACTGTTCCTGTGGCTGCAAGTGCCAGCCCCACCCGCAAAGTGAAGCCGTGCTATTTCCACATGCACAGAGGCCCCATCGTAACGGCCCGACAACAGTGCTGTTCTGCTGGCGTATGCTGCAACCATGCACCTGGACCCAAAGTTAGGCACAGCAAGGGGGAACATCCTAAGTTATCTCCATCATACACGGCAAACGTTAAAAAGAGAAAGTTATTGCCCTCAGCTGGGAGTGCACCCAGGCGCATGACATCACCTTCAGTGGGGAGAATACACAAGCCCAGTCCGGGATATCTTTAGGCCAGCGTGCCAGCACAGGCCTACCTAATCACGGCACCTTGACGCAGGGTGGCAAGCCGCGTTACTCTCAGTTACCGCGTTACCACAGTCACGCACATCACCATCTGCTGTTTGGTCTATTGCTCATCAGCTTCTGTGGAAAAACACGTACCCACACAGTATGTCCACCATACCACCGGTGGAACTGTTTTTGCTTGACGGCCTGCCAATTGCACAGGCGGCCAAATGGAGAGACTGGCTGGAGCGCATGGAGACATATTTTGTGGCAGTACGCCTAAAAGCAGAACATCAACACCCTATGTTATTGCACCTGGGTGGTGCTGCACTACACAAACTGAGAAAGTTGGTAGGAGAAGCTGGACCGCCGCACACGTACGACACACTGAAGGCAGCTCTGACCGCACATTTTGAACATCTCACCAACCCTGATTCCTAATGTTTCCTACTGCGGCAGGCAAGGCAGCTTCTCGAGGAGTCTGTCGACAGTTTTTACGCCCGGCTCAAAGAACTAGCAAGCACATGTACGCTGCCGGATGCCAATGACGAGATAAGGGCGCAATTTATTCAGGGATGTGCTTCTGCCAAGCTGAGAGAACACATTCTACAGTTCCCGGGGATGGCGATGATGGACATACTGACTATGGGGAGGTCTAAAGAATTGTCGAAGGTGCCCGCTGCACACATGGAGGCAGCGTTACAACGCCGGGTGAAGACGGAGCCAGACAACGGCGTGGCGTCCGGAGCTTCCGACAGGAAACCAGTGTGCCGCAGGTCGCAAGCCTCCACCAGAACATGCTATGGATGTGGTGGGCCGTTTCCCTACCAAGGACTATGCCCGGCTCAAGGGAAAAGATGCTCCGCATGCAACAAGCTTCACCACTTCGCGAAGGTGTGCCGCTCTACCACCCGGAAAGGACAGCGGACCAAGCAAGTCAACACCATGGATACCTCCCAAACCAAGGAAGATGAAGAAGACATGGACGATGAAGACGATGTAAAGGGTGCTGTCCACGTCATTCACGCCATGCAACCGGACAGCGGTCCACGAAGGCGAGTTCCGAAGTGCAGTGTACTAGCCGCCAGACCCCCGGTTCAAGCACTGGTAGATACCGGTGTGTCCATAAATATCATGACACGCTCAATGATGCAAACCATCCCTATTCAACCAGCTCTGCGACACACATCGACCCAGGTATTTGCATATGGATCTACTGTGCCACTTCCTCTGGCCGGAGTATTTACTACCAGTATCGCCCATAATTCTCACTCCACTCGAGCCAAAGTATACGTCACTCAGGAGAGGTCCGGAATGCTGCTGAGCTATAAAATGGCCGAGCACCGACAACTGGTGGCATTCGCCTTCGCCATTCATCAGGAGAGTGTGGAGTCGTTGGTGGCAGAGTTCAAACCTCTTTTTGAAGGCATAGGATGCCTCAAAGACCACATGGTCCATCTTCACATTAACCACTCCATCCAGCCGGTAGCCCTCATACACCGAAGAGTGGCGTTTCATCTAAGGCTGAAGGTGGAGGATGAACTGATGAAGCTAGAGAAAGCCGACATCATCGAACGGGTTGATGGCCCGACTCCCTGGGTGTCTCCCATCGTGGTGGCTTGGAAGCCCAAACAGCCAGGGGAGGTGAGAATATGCATAGATATGAGGCTGCCTAACAATGCCCTCAGAAGGGAGCGTCATCTGACTCCCACAGTCGATGACATCGTGGCCGAGGGGAGTGGCTCTCAGTGGTTCTCCAAAATGGATCTGCGAGCCAGATACCATCAACCACTACTGGATCCAGAATCAAGGGCCATAACCACTTTCTTGACACATGTCGGCTTTCAAAGATACAAACGCCTCAGTTTTGGGGTGTCCAGTGCCGCTGAGGTGTTAAAAGACACCATCCAAGGGGTATTAGCTGGCCTAGAAGGGGTCCTTAATGTCAGCGATGATATGCTGGTGCATGCTCCCACCTTGGAGGAACACATGGACCGCCTGAGAAATACTTTTCAACGTCTGCAGGACAGTGGCCTTACTCTATATCGGGAGAAATGTGCATTCTTCCAGAAGGAGATTGCTTTCTTTGGATATTGTTTCTCCCAGCACAGAGTGTCACCAGACCCATCCAAAGTAAATGATATCCAGATGGCGCCGACTCCCACTACTGTGACTGGGGTGAGGAGCTTCCTCGGTATGGTCACATACTGTGGATGGTTCATTCAGAACTTAACAGGCCTGACTGCCCCTCTGAGGGAGCTAACGAAAGCCAACGCCAGTTGGGACAGGGGACCTGATCAGGAGAAGGCTTTTCAGGACACAAAGCAAGCGTTATCTGCTGACACCACCCTGGTGTATTTTGACCCAGCTGAAGAGTCTGAGATTTCAGTGGATGCGAGTCCCATTGGCCTGGGGGTCGTGCTGTTGCAGAGACAAAAAGATGGAGAGTGGGCTCCAGTAGCCTATGCGAGCTGAGCACTGACGGACACCGAGCAACGGTACTCGCACATCGAGAAGGAGGCCATAGCAGTTGACTGGGGTTGCCGTCATTTCCATTTGTACCTCTATGGCCAGCCGTTCACAGTCCACATGGACCACAAGCTGTTGATTCCACTATTCACAGGACTTTCTTCAAAACCCCCATCCCGGATTGAAAAGTGGATCCTGCAGTTACAGGAATATCAAATCCAGGTAGTCTATCGTCCAGGGGCACAAAACCCTGCTGATATTCTGTCCAGACACGCCAGACCAGCCACAGAAGAGGAAGAATCTGTGGCGGATGAGATCGAGGAATACGTCAGGCTGGTTGTGGAGCGGTTACATCCACGGCCCATTTTGTGGGAAAAGATCGTGAGAGTCACGACGGAAGATGAGTGCGTGCAGCTAGCCGTTGCTGCCGTGACTTCAGGAAAATGGCACAGAATGCTTGACAAGCTGCCCTGCAGGACTGAAGAAGCACGGTTAAATCTTAGCGCATTGCACAATGTTCATGAAGACCTAGCCGTGTCTCCAGAAGGTTGCCTCATGAGGGGGTCCCGTCTAGTGATCCCCAAGACACTACAGCAACGTGTGGTTGATCTGGTGCACATAGCACACCAAGGGACTTTAAAACTAAATCTCATTTATGCTGCAAAGTGTTGTTTCCCAAACTGGATACCGCTGTGGAGCAGACTGTTCGCCACTGCCCATTATGTCAAGCAACTGGCCCAGCTGAACCACTTGCCCCGATCATCACGGAAGAGATACCACCTCATCTGTGGCACAGAGAAAGTGCCGACTTCGAAAGTCTTCCGGACGGGAGGCACATGTTAGTTGTCATCGATGACTTCTCAAAATACCCAGAGGTCGAATTCATGGAGTCGACCACAACAAGTCATACACCATACCACGCCTGGAAAAGATCATAGCCACGCACAAACTTCTAAAAGAGTTGCGCACTGACAATGGTCCTCCCTTCTCTAGCCACGAATTCACAGAATATTTGCAGTCTCGGGGTGCTCAACATCAGAAGATCACCCCACGCTGGCCCCAAGCCAATGGAGAGGCGGAGCGTTTCATGCGCACGCTAAACAAAGTTCTTCAGATTGCATTAGCTTACGGTCAGAACATGTAATGTGCCCTATACACTTTTCTCAGGGAGTATCGACTTACACCCCACTCAATGACCCAGGTCAGCCCGGGGTCTATCTGCATCAACTGAGCGCTGGGTGACGTCATTCCTCAAGTTGATCAATAATCCAGCCTACAGGAACAGGTCGCCGTGAAGCTGAGACAACGTCAAGCCAAGAACAATCGCATGTCCAGAACCCGTGGAGGAAGAACAAGATCTTTCTCAGTTGGTGATGTGGTCATGGTGAAAAATCGGAATCCAAGAGGAAAATTCATGCTCCCGTTTGAAATAGATCCATGGACAATCCAAGGGGTGAAAGGAACAATGGTCACGGCCCAGAAGGCAGGAGAGACTATCACAAGGAATATATCTTGGTTCAAGGAGTACCGAAGTCCCGTAAGCCCAGACGCTGGGGCATCCTCTGGATTTGTGGACCAAGGAGCAGGACCTGGTGGTGTCTACATGTCTCCAGAACCTAGTGAGGAGACGGTCTCCTCACCGGCTGTCCGAGGCATGGGTCCTGACGGAAGCCCCGAGACTGTTGTGTGCCCAGCTTCAGGGCCAGTTTGCCAGAAGGCTCCTGATGGCTGGCAACTGTAGGAGGTGACAGCCAGGAAGGTGATGGTCATCTCGACTGAAGTGCTTTGTGTTAACCTAATGTACAGAACAATGGTCTTGGTGATGTTGTCCATGTCTCTCTCTCTCTCTCTCTCTCTCTCAGTTTAGTTGATATTGACAGCGGCGTTGATAATGTTTCAGTTTGCTTAAAATAAAGAGGGAATGTTATGTTTGGTGGGCTGCACCACCGTTGTTGAAGTGGCAGGGGTGTGTCATCGTGAACACCCACCCAATGTGATTATGTGGGATCGGCCAGCGGAGGGAGGTGGCCGGAGAAAAGAGAAACAAATAAGGTATACTGGAGCTGGACCTCGAGGTTCATATCCCGACTACCACACCATACACGTGTGTCCCTCGTTATTTGCATCGCGCTGATGCTGTAGACCTTTCCTCTACCTTCATCCTTCCGCTATCGGTGACACCGGCAGAACATCCCACTGCCCGATGCTGTCTTCTGTCATGGGCAGTGGGCAGTGGGCAGTGAATGACAGCAGAACAGACAAGTGGAAGAATAATTAGGACCCAAATGCCCCTCTGTATAGATTATATATATTTTATATAGGACCGATATAAAAAAAAAGATAGTGCTTTGTAGATTTGGAGAAGGAGAAGTCTTAAAGTAGAGATCTGTTTATGATTAATAGTATGGTCTATAGTGTATGCGTAAGGCTGCAGAGGGGAATGCATTTACTTTGACACCACCACTGTCCTTTGTTATTTTAAGGCTCGCCCTTTGCAGATAAAATAATGTAGAAATTCTCACTGCATACTGATGACACAGCGCCTCTGAGTCATAAAGCACAGACAGAATGGGTAAAGTCCGTGTAGTGATTTGAGATCTCAGTGCTCAAACGTTCCAATAAGCATGTTGAAAGAGGCCCTAGGAAGAAGTCCAGAGCAACCACCCTTGTTCGCAGCATGTGCATGTGAGGGAAGGTGGTAGGTGGCGGCCCAAACAGTCTATCAGAGTGCTGACAGCATGGAGAGGGGCAACATCTCTCCTGCTGCAAACTCTCACTGATAGCACCTAAAAATCTATTTTAATCGAATTGACGTTCTGAGGGAGGCAGCAGGCTCTGGCAGTGCCATGTCTGTGCCCGTGGATGCAGCCTCAAGGGCCTCCTTTCTGCCACAGACCCGTGTTCAGTGGACATATCTCAGGGAACGTGCTGCCCTTACATCCAGTACACAGTAGGTGGTTATAGTGATAAATATGTGAAGGGAAAGAGGAAATGTACAAACTGGCACACATCAAGACGGAAAGGTAGAGAAAACGTAAAACATGAGAAAACAAAACTGCCGAAAAAGAGTAGAGGAGAAACCCTGGAAGGAGAGAGAAAATATCGAAAAAGTGAAGGCAGCAGAACTGTAAATTGGAACAGAAAAGAGGAAATTGAAAAGAAAGAAAGCGGAAAAAAACCAACTGAAGCACACGAGGAAAAGGAATGAAAAGGTCATGATGTCAAGGACTTTGTGGGGACAGCTCTCATGTAGTACAACAAAAGTACGCCCCCCATACATAGAACTGATACCCAGGGTGCTTTGCAGTTGCATACACTTATAAAGGTACTCCACCTGTGGCTTTATACTCTTCGGATAGAGACACCCTATCACATACATCCTGAATGCAATCCCATAAAAAAGACCTTACTATGAGTGCCCTATAAAAAAAGTGTGTTTTTAATGCGTGGGGAATTAACAAGAAAGCAGGGTTCGTTTTTCTTCCGGTGTGGAATTATTGCATCATTACGATTTCTTGACTCGGAATGTAAATAGTGGTATCTTGTTCAGTAGTGGCTGCTACCTGTCGGGAGTGGGGTCAAAGGGGAAAAAAAAGACTTACCTGTGCCAGCCGGCCAGTGCCTCTCCTTCGTCCTCTTACTTTTTTTGGTCTCCAGTCCCGGCTGCTAGCAGGAAGCACCCGGGCTCCCAGGCTTCCCTGAGCCAATCACAACAATGCAATGCAATATTTACTTGAAAATGTCAGTTTAAACTTAACATTTGAAGCTAAAAAACCACTGAAATTCACCAGTTATAACTTGAGCCCCTGCCAAGCACAGTGTTGTCATCAATGATGTCATTTTAGATGTTGTGCAAATGTTATCAATAATTTAAAAGAATATGTCACGACTTATGTAATATGTGAGGCCATCAGCAGTGCGTGGGGAGGGTGCATGTTATAGTTACTTTAAATACCAATAGCTGATCAATTTTAGGTGGTGTTTTAGTTTAATAGATATCATTTAAAGTGACATTTTCACCTATCTATAATGTCATTTTAGATTTTGTTTTTTTCAGTGAATTTCTGAGGTTCTTTTTATGCAAAGTAAGATATTATTACCATACGTAACTATAATGTCTATTTACCCTTTGTTTTTTTCAATGAATTTCTAGTTTTTTTTAATGTAAAGTAATATTTTATCTCCATATATAATTATGCTGTGCGCAGCAGGGAGTTGGTCACAGTGCCTGGCCTCCCTCCGCCACACATGGCCTTTGCTGTAATCAGTGCAGCCATTTGAGTTGTACTGCTATTCAAAAATCACTGTGGAAATTGCTAGGAGAAAATGTGTTTGGGGCACCCTTCTTTCTCAGCCTCTGCTTGATAGATCACCCCGTAACTTTCAAGAAAAGAGCTGAGGTGGATGAACCTTTTTTTCTTCACAGTTTCAAAAAGATTTGTCAAACGGTGCCACAGTTATTAGCAAACCAAAAAACACTCCTTCTATGGTAATAAGGTCCTAACTATAACAATACACTATGTAGAATATATTTCAAAGACAGTGGGGATTAATTGTTGAGCTATTACACTTGCGGCAGTGTTTGTAGTTCCGATTGAGAGGACGCTCTCTGAACTACACGTCAAGCAGCAATGACGTCACAGAATGCGACGATGTCCGGAATTGACCTGGACCGGGAACGCTTAGTGGAAGCTAAGCTTGTTTTCAGCAATATGGAGGGAGCGACCAGCAGTATCGGTGGAGCGGTGCTATCAGGAGACCCAGGTACGTTGACTCTAAAACAATAGCTCTTTAAATTAGAAAAATAAGTAAATGGTGGGAGCTGACCTCATTGATCAAATACTTATAGGTCAAACGAGTGCCACGAGGGCTCAGGATTTTTATTGTGCTTACTTACGAATTCCCACATAAAGGATTACTATAAGAATGGGCCATGTTTTCAGCCAAGACCAGTGCTGGGATGACAGAAATCCTGGTAAAATATGCAGAGCTGGATTTGGCAAAGATAAGAGAAGAGCTTAAATGCTTACGTGAGGAAATAGACAATGAGGAGAAATCCAATTTTGTCAAAGAATTTACTGACAAAATGATGGAACGACTACGAAGGCATGAAAATGAAGTTAAATTTAAAAAAAAAAAATTCAAAGAGACAAGAAGGATTACATGGAAGGACGTATTTTGACAATCACCAAGAAATATGACACTTACAGAAAGGGATTGCTCCAAGAGGACGTCCAAAGAAAACAAGATCTTATTTCCTCTGGATCTAGCTCGGATGTTAGCACTGATGATGGGGACAACTCTGGGATCAGAGCTGGTGCATCGGGTTTTCAAAATGAGTACCGCTTAATACGGGAAGCAGAAAAACCGAAGCAGGACAAACCCCCCCCCCCGAAGAAGGGGAAGGAGGAGAGGAAGAGGCGAAAGCAAAGATGCCGGACTCGAAGAAGCAAATGGAGAAGGGGCGCAGGGCAAACGGAACCTGCGCCAGAAGAAGAAAATATAGAGGACACTATAACTGTGCTCAGTCTCTCACAGAGGAAATTGACATAGGAAGAAACAACTTTACTGCAATTTGGCCTCTCCTTCTGCCCCTCATCGGGATTCGACTATCCTCAAGCCAGAATCGATTTGTTTCTGTTTGTTAGAAAGTTAAAATTAAACAAAATCCATAAATTGAAAAGTAAGTCTGTCATTTCTACTAATACACCAGTATGTAATTTGGCGATAGGGGAAGCTGAGGGACTTCTAGCACTAGAAATACTACACGGAGAAAGTGAGGGTTTGGATCCTAATGTTGACATGGAATATCTGATGTCTAACCTGGGGATTGATATTAGATCTGCCAGTATCAGTGGTTTCAAACCGAAGTCCCGCTCCATTCCCATTACAGCCCATGATAATTTGGATTGTTTTCATGAATTGGTTATACATGATCTGATCGAACTGAGAAACCAAAGCAGGGGATTTAATGACAATTTAACACCGGAATTGAGGAAGGCTTTGAAAACTTTGAAAGAGGACACCTCCATTGTGACTAAAAACAGCAATAAGGGGGGAAATGTAGTAATTATGGACGCAGTTCAATATAACCAAGAAGCTATGAGGCAATTACAGGATGGGGAATGTTATCAGGTCATAAAACTTGATGAATATTGTGACTGCGTCAAGAGATTCCAAATACAGCTTAAGGTGTGGTATGACGCTTGTATTTTGGACCAGGATGAGTTAAATTTTTTAAGATCAGAACATCCCAGGATCCCCTCCTTCTATTTATTGCCAAGGTCCACAAAAGATTACCCAACCCCCCAGGTAAACCTATCGTTTCCTCGAACGAAAGCTTTCTAGAGAATGCCGCTATATATATCAATTCTTTTCTTTTTCCCTTTGTTAAATCGTTACCATTGTACTGTAAAGACAGTGGAGATTTCCTTACGAAAATTAATGATCTGGCATGGAATGACTCGTACATCATGATCACGCTTGATGTTACTGCTCTCTACACTTCAATCAGTCATGAATTAGGAATGCTAGCATGCGAGTACTATTTGAAAAAGAGACCAGCATGTTTTTTAGAACACACATGTATGTTGTTGGACATGATCCGTATCTGTCTGAAAGACAATATTTTCATGAATGACGGAAGGGTCTACAGGCAGATCATGGGGACTGCCATGGGCACCTGCTTCGCCCCCAGCTTTGCCAATTTGGTTATGGGATGGTGGGAGAAGCAGGTGGCCTGGGTGGACGAAAATGCTAAATATGTCCAACATACATTGGTTTGGACCCGTTATATTGACGATTTATTTTTGTTATGGAACGGGTCAAAACATGAAGCAGAAGAGTATGTGGCGATCTTAAACAACAATCCCTATAACCTACATCTTACTGCACAGATGAGTGTGAATGAGATATCATTTTTAGATATCTTATTACAAGTAAAAGATGTTAAAATCAACACCACTGTATTCCGTAAAACAACCGCTGGGATTAGTACTCTGCATTTAAAAAGCCAACATCTGACTAATTCGAAAGCTAGCATTCCATATGGTGAAACACTGAGGCTGAAAAGAATTTGCAGTCAAGACCAAGAATTCCAGGGACAAGTACAAAGGATGAATCAGAGGTTCAGGAAACAAGGGTATCATCCCAAGATGTTAGTGGAGGCCAAACGTAAGTCAGAAACGGTCTCCAGAAACCAGTTGCTTTATCCCAATGATATGGTTCCAAAGGAAGGCATGGTAGCTAGATTGATCACCTGCCTTAATCAAATGTCTCCTAGAATCTATCAGATATTGAGAAGACACTGGCAGGTGGCCAAAAGAGATAATGTAATTGGTAAGGATTTACCTATGGTACCCCCTGTAACATATAGAGAAGGGAGGACATTGGGTGATAATCTAACACATAGTTATTTTGATGGAGGCCGTAAACCAGAGACGTGGCTATCCACTGTAAGAGGGTTTTATAAGTGCAACAGTTGCAAGGCATGCAGGATGGTGAAAAATGTCCTCATGTTTAAATCTAGTGATGGACATATGATCAAGATAAAAGGCTTTTTTAATTGTAACACCGGCCATTGCATATATGTACTCAGCTGCCCATGTCAACTGATGTATGTGGGGTGTACGATTTTTCCTTTGAAAAAACGGATGCTAGAGCATCAGCGAGCAATTAGGAACCAGGATTTCACTTACTCTGTGGCTAAACACTTTTATGACAAACATGATAGTGATCCTGGCCTATTGATGTTCTTTGCAATTGATAGGATTCCCCCGAACATCAGAGGAGGTAATAGAGTACTAAACCTCAGACGTCTGGAATCGAGATACATCCTGATTCTGAACACGAAATTCCAAAATGGTCTAAACAGGGATGAGGAGCTAGAAGTACACTTGGGTTGAATGATAATTTGTACATCACCCTGCTCCCCTCCCAATGTCTTGGAATATGCCCCACTTTGTTGCAATGCTGAAATGCAAATTGGTCAGGCATATTGAGAGATTGTGCAATAGGAGACGGTATTTATCTTCGCACTAGAGCACTTTACATATTAGGGCATCCCTGATTTGAAACATAAGGATATCTGGCACTTTTGCTATATTTTGTAGTTGTGAATATGCACGACTACTGGTTGTAATGCTGGAATTTCGAATTTGTTTGGAACATAAAAAGATTGTGTAATGGAAAATGGTTTTATCCTTGTACTGGAGCATTTTATATATTGGGATACTGTTGATTCCAATTTTGAAGTTACTTTGCACTTGGGGACTTTACATATGCTTAGCAATTTTGCACAATTTAAATTGGGCTGGGAGACTGAAAGAGAGTGCAATAGGAGATGATTTTATCTCCGCACTAGAGCACCTTATACACTGCTATCCTGTTGATTCCAAGCTCAAGGTTTTGTGGCACTTTGGCACTTTACGTATGCTTATCAATTTTGCACATTTGTAATTATTTATTGAATTTTTAGGAATGATTGGACTTATATGATTAGATTTGATGTTTGGCTATGAATTGACCGGTATATAATCTATGTAATACATATTTAATGGAAATTGATCCATTGGAAATCATACCTTACCATCCTACTATTTATGTATTTATTGATATCCTCTCATTTTTACTTTGATCAATGAATCAGAATTTTTATGTGCATGTTTATGATAAGCCTAATATGTGAGGATGGCCATGCCATGCATACTGCTATGTAAGGTTTGACCTCAGATAGGTACTACAATGCCATCCATCAGATAAAGGGCACTGGCCCAGGAGTATGCTTCCCATTTGCTTCCCGGTCCAGGGTCTGTTGGATTTGTTATGATAATGCCAAAGAGGCTTGCTTTTATAAATATAGAATTCCTTAGAAAAAACATCAAAAAAAGTGTAAAAATAATTTTTCTGAAATAAGTAAAAAAACAGGAACTGTATCCAAACATGTATTATGCCAGTTTTGGGGACAGGATGCACTATGAGGGAGACATAGTGGTAATGGATGTGCTGTTTTCTATGTTTATGTGCACTGTACCTTTAAAATTGAAAAAAATCCAACAAAAAAATTACTTTGACAAAGGCTGGGACCAACCAAAACGCGTCAGGATGGACATCGCCTTATGACTTTATCAATAAAGAAATTTCTGCTTACCGGGAGTGCCTGCATCTGCTCCTGTTCGTGGGGGCTGTTGGAATATATATATATATATATATATGGTCTTTTCCAGTGGGGAGTGACCTTAATTTGGATATATATATATATATATATATATATATATATATATATATATATATATATATATATATATATATGTTAACCAATCTGCCCCAGCATTGAAAGGGCACTCAACAGCGTCCCTTTACCCTCAGGTATGTCTTAGCCTCTGCAGCTCGCTCTTCACCTGCCCTTGCTTTTATCATGTCGCCGACGCGTTTCGAGGCTAGAACGCCTCTTCTTCATGGGCTTTAGAAAAAACAGGCATTGAAATGTCACTTCCATTTGCGCTTTTATTAACAGACACACCCCCAGTGGGCTTGGCTTGGTGCGATTATTGTAATCACGGCATTCTGGGACTCGTAGTTCCTGGAAGTGAAAATAAAATCCTTTAGTAGGCTCAATGTCAGTTTTTGAAATTAAAAAGCATTTTTACATCCTTAGTAGGTAGGCAGGGTCAGAGCGGGCTTATATATGCAAGAGACTCCGTGCTTAACAGAGAGAATGTGTTCCTCTCCTCAGCCTTTCACTTCGCAGGAAATGGTGCTCCTTTCCATGGCCGGCCGCCGTGTAGAATTTCTGTTAACCAATCTGCCCCAGCATTGAAAGGGCACTCGACAGCGTCCCTTTACCCTCAGGTATGTCTTAGCCTCTGCAGCTCGCTCTTCACCTGCCCTTGCTTTTATCATGTCGCCGACGCGTTTCGAGGCTAGAACGCCTCTTCTTCATGGGCTTTAGAAAAAACAGGCATTGAAATGTCACTTCCATTTGCGCTTTTATTAACAGACACGCCCCCAGTGGGCTTGGCTTGGTGCGATTATTGTAATCACGGCATTCTGGGACTCGTAGTTCCTGGAAGTGAAAATATAATCCTTTAGTAGGCTCAATGTCAGTTTTTGAAATTAAAGAGCATTTTTACATCCTTAGTAGGTAGGCAGGGTCAGTGCGGGCTTATATATGCAAGAGACTCCGTGCTTAACAGAGAGAATGTGTTCCTCTCCTCAGACTTTCACTTCGCAGGAAATGGTGCTCCTTTCCACGGCGGGCCGCCGTGTGGAATTTCTGTTAACCAATCTGCCCCAGCATTGAAAGGGCACTCGACAGCGTCCCTTTACCCTCAGGTATGTCTTAGCCTCTGCAGCTCGCTCTTCACCTGCCCTTGCTTTTATCATGTCGCTGACGCGTTTTGAGGCTAGAACGCCTCTTCTTCATGGGCTTTAGAAAAAACAGGCATTGAAATGTCACTTCCATTTGCGCTTTTATTAACAGACACGCCCCCGTGGAAAGGAGCACGATTTCCTGCGAAGTGAAAGGCTGAGGAGAGGAACACATTCTCTCTGTTAAGCACGGCGTCTCTTGTATATATATATATATATATATATATATATATATATATATATATATATGACAAAAAGGGTGCCCAGCCTAAGGGGTCAAGACTTGGTAGCGGAGCCACCACTATATATTGCAAATGAAACCTCATGTATTTGTCACCACGTGAGAAACAAGCCCCCCAGTCAGTAGTGGGTGAAAGTGAGTTCTTTATTTCAGCAGGTCTCCCTCAGTTAAAGCATCATACGTTTCAACCCAGCCGGGTCTTAATAATATGCCAATTACGAGGATCAGTTGCTGCTGAGTTTTAATACACTGAGATGGTTAAACAGCAAGGAAGGACTCAAAGTGCAACTGTTTTGTTTCAGCGATCATATTTTGGCAAATCATGCCACATACACTGAAGAAGTCACTCTATTTACGTTTTTCTAGTATGGACATAGAAGTCAGACTTATATACATACCTTTGTTAGGTTCCCATCACAGTCTTTTTAAAGCGTTTGATGTTCTCCATGATTAATTTACAAACATGAATTCACTACTATGACATAATTAGTGACCCATTTACTCTTTCATTTACCGCTTTGTTTGTTCTTTCTCGGTTACATACTTTTTTCTCTCCATCTTGAATTTCAATTTGATTCCTGAAATTCTATACATATATTCATAGTCCTCTGGTTTGGAAAGACAATCATACATTGTTGGCAAGTGCCCCTTACTGTCACTCTGTCTTATATCTAACCGGGTCTTTGTACCATTCACAGTGTGCCTTTCTGTCTGGCCAGTGCCTGACCCTGCTCTACATTATCTATTATTTATTCCTAAAGGCTACCATATACAATGTCATATTTTGTGCTACGGACGTGTGGGAGTTAGCTGTAAAATGTTTATCCACTATATGTTGACTTCATTTTTCAATATCTCTTGAATTCATCTCTTTGAGAAATTTATGAGAAATAAACACATCTTAAAAAATCATTAATTGGAGATCGAGAACTGAATATTTCTAATATTTCCTTTGTTTCTTTCTATCTTTTAAAAAAAAAAAAATCATAATGTTTTTCTTTCTTTTTTTCTTTTTCTGGTTTACCCATTTTTTGTTCAACCACAGTTCATCTATATTCCTTATTTATTCTCATGTCTCCTACAGACTTGAGTGCAGTTCTTCATCATAATTTAATCCCATTGGTGCATTGCAATCCAACTTAATGATATAACTCATTTCTAACTCTCTCAGTTTTTAAGTGTGGTCACTGGCAGGTACCGCTTCAATTACTGAGTATTTTATTTGTTTTGGTTCTTTGTTGTGATGCGTTTCACAATGACGCACCACTTGGTAAGTATGATCACTGTTGGATATTGCCCTCATGTGCTGCAATATTCCTTTATGTACTGGCAATATTGTGCTGCCCCATATCTTAAGTTGCAAGTAAACATTAAACGTATACTGCAAACTCTGTTTTACAATTAAAGGTTCCTTTTATTTTCTCTGTCTCAATGCTAAATGGTGTGCTATAGCTTGTGATATTCTCACCTATGGTGCAAGCTCTGCATCGCAGGCATCGTCTGAAACCTGGTTGCTGTCGCAACCAACTGCTCTCACGTTGCATTTCAGGACTGCTCATTACCACTGCATCTCTTAGTGATAGTGCATGTCTGAATGTAATCATGGGATGTTTAGAGACTACCTTCCCTATTACTGGATCCACTTTTATTATCGGCCAACTCTTTCTTAAGAGTGTTCAAAGTTGTGTTTCCTGGCTACTGAATGGGGTTATAAATCTGATTTCTGTCTGTTTTTTCTTTAACTCCCTTTCTGCCAGTTTAGTGAATGGGATAGAGTCTCTATTTCTCCTGTTCACTGCTGCTCTTGCTGATTTTGTTGCTGACATACTGTAGCCTCTCTGTTTGAATCTTTCCTCCATGTCATCCTGACACTTTTTAAAAAATCTTCACTTGTGCTAAAATTCCTTTTGGCGCGTAACATTTCACCAAAAGGAATGCTCATTTTAGTGTGCTTTGGATGGAAACTGGACGATGAAAAGTAGTTTTACCAGCTGTACCTTTTCTATGTAACCTTGTCTCTAGTTTCCCATCCTGAATGAAGATCTCTATATCAAAAAATGTGACAGCTGATGTACTGATTTCATAAGTGAAATTTAAGTTTAAATCATTTACATTAAAACTTTTGATAAACTGTTCCGCTGATGTGATTGACCTTCTCCAAATACAAAACAAATCATCAATACATCTTGTCCAGATTACTATGTGTTCTTCCCATGTTTTTTCATCGTATCTGCGGAGCACCTGTTCCTCCCACCAGCTGACATGCAAGCATGTGTAACTGGGGGCAAAATAGGTGCCCATTGCAGTACCATGCGTTTGTTGGTATAGCTCACCCCCAAATAGGAAAAAAATGCCCTCCAGACATCTTTTTTCCATAGTCATTAGCATCTCAGTATGTTTATACAAAGTGACTGGTCTCTCTTGGAGAAAATGATGCATTGCTCTTAACCCATCTGAGTGTGAAATGCTCGTATATAATGATGTAACATCCACTGAGATCAGCATATAGTCTTTTTCTATTGGAATGGCATAAATTAGTTTCAGGAAGTCCTCAATGTCCTTCACATACGATGGTAAATTCTTCACATATTTTTGTAGAAAGCATCAATGTACTTTGATGTGTTTTCCATTGAACTTCCTTTTGCTGAGATTATTGGACGTCTGGTGGAACTTGGGCATTTTTGTGAATTTTTGGTATTAAATATAGTACAGGAGTTCTTGGGTTGTCATTCTTTAACAATCTATACTCATCATATGAGAGTGAACCCTCATTCATCCATTTTTCTAATTCCTGTTTGTACTGTATTTGAGCCTCACTCTGTCTTGTCAATTCACATTTTTTGTAGCAATTGCCCTGATTGGGTTGTTTTCATGCCTCCTGTAAGTATAACACAATAGTGCCTCCTTTGTCAGAGTTCTTTACCACTATTTGTTTGTTCTTCCTCAGTTTTGATACCAACTCTTCATATTTCCACATGGCAGCACTTTTTTTCTCTTTTTGCCTGGTGTTGTCTTCCAAGGTCATTTTCTTGATTCCCTCACTCAGCACATCAGGTAAGGTACCTATAGAGTCTCTTGTTGTGGCCGGTACAGTTCTTAAGCGTGGTTTAAATGGAGTTGCAGCCACTCCCCATATTTCTATGTGATAATCATGTATAATGTCCTGGTCATTTACTTGGATACTTTCTTGTTTACTTTCTGCTTCCAATTTTCTCATAGTTCTTTATAGAGACAGATCCGCAATTGTTATGGTTTCTTATATATATATATATATATATATATATATATATATATATATATATATATATATATATATATATATATACAAAAAGAGTTGCCTCTAGGTGGGATGCACTCCCAGGTGGAAATTACGCCAAAGCAAGGGCACACGACATGAACAAAGTCCTTTTCTGGTTTCCTGCCAGACGCGTTTCGGGCCAACGCCCTCTTCAGTGGCAGACCATGTGACGTGCCGGCGTGCGGCAACCACCAGTAAATCCCCGTAATATATATATATATATATATATATATATATATATATATTAATCCCAAATCCTTCCCTCCAGGGGAGGACAAACGGATCGCACTCGCGTAGGTATTTTGCAATTTTTTCTTTTTTATTCGATTAGTTCATCATTAGGATAAAGGCAGTTGCCTTTATCCTAATGATGAACTAATCAAATAAAAAAGAAAAAATTGCAAAATACCTACATGAGTGCGACCCGTTTGTCTTCCCCTGGAGGGAAGGATTTGGGATTAATAGAAAACGGTCTGGCTCGACCGCAGGATACCGCACCGTGAATGAGCGCCAACAAATCCGACGAAGTGTGCCACGTTTGGGAAGCATATATATATAAATATATATGTATACACATACACCGCACCCTTGCCATGCACAGCTAATTATCCCACATAGTACAAAACTCATGACATGTTGTATTACATTATTGATAACATCACTGCAACATCTGAAATGACATGATTGATAACAAGACTGTGCATAGTGGGGGTGTGAGTTATAGTTAGCTTAGGGCACAAGTGCACAAGTCATAGTTACTTGAGATAACTATAGCAGGTGAATTTCTGTTTTTTTATTTAGAATGATAAGTTGCCACTGAAATTTTCACCTAGCTATAACGTCACTTTAACCTTTGTTTTTTTGTGACTATATATATATGTATATATATTCACTGAAAGAAACAAAGGTTAAAGTGACGTTATAGCTAGGTGAATTTGTCAATGACAATATCAACTTTTTAAGCTAAAAAAATACACAGAAATTCACCAGTTTAGTTAGCTGAACTAACGATAACTTGCGCCCGCCATGCACTGCTTATGACCCCACATATGGCATCACTCATGACGTGTTCTATGACATCATTTATGACATCAAAACGTTAATGTTGTTGACAAATTCACCTAACTATAACATTACTTTAACCTTTGTTTTTTTCAGTGAATATCTAAGTTGTTTTTAAACAAAAGCAGATCTTTTTATCACCCCTACCTATAACGTTATTTTAAACTTTGTTTTTTCATTCAATTTCTAGTAAAAAAAAAAATATATATATGATATCTATGACAAACCCCTTGCCACACACAGAACCGTATGCTGCACATGGCCAGGGAGGGTTGGTCACAGGGCTTTGCCCTGGGGACCACATCCCCCAAGGTCTTTTTTTCTTTTAAGGCAAGGTGGGCCATGTGGGCTCCCCCTTCCTGAGCCTCATTAGGCACTAGAGGCCCCATTCACCAGGACTTTTTTTTTTTTTTTAAAACAGAGGGAGCTGTGTACCTCCCATGCTTCATTAGACCCTGGACACACCATCCCCCAGGATCATTGTTTTTTATTACAATTGAGGGTGGACACACATGGCCACCCACCCCAGGCTGATTTTTCCCCAAGTACCCCATCCCCTGGGTGTGGCATGATTATCAGGGAAGGGGACATAAGGCCCCCTCCCTGGGCTGATTTCAGCCACGGGGACCTATCCCCTGGGGCAGGGCACCATTTTTAGGGGGAGGTGGACACCCAGTCCCCCTCCCCAGGTGAGTTCGGCCCTGGGACCCCATTCCATGGGGCCCGTTGTCATTCTCAAGGGGAGGGGGCATGTATCCCACCTCCTTGGGTCGATTATGGCCCGGGAACCCAGGGCCCCCAGGGCCATGAACAATAAAATATAGGTTCCCTGGTGCCCAACCAGGGCAACCACCATAGTCTAGTTGGGGGCCGCTGGAGAGTCCCAAGGCCCGCGGCCCCAGCCAGCTCTGCCCATACAGCAGGAGCCTGCATTGCTACCCCCACAGGGAGCAGCTATTAACATTGCTCACTGTGGGTGGGAGCAACATTTTGTTCTGTTTCCCTAGCCGCATCACTGTGGAAAGGAAAACAGATAAAAAGTATGCTCCCAGGAGGCTGGAGCAATTTTGAAGCTCCCACCTGCGGGAAGCGGACTTGGTGTTTGCTCCAGCTTGGTGGGAGTTTTGAAAATGCTCCCACCAAGTGAAAGTTAACACAGATTTGCCTGCCTGCACCGCTGCGGGCACGGAAACCACTATGCCCTGGGGTGGGCTCCCCAGGGCCTTTAATGGCTCTGGGAGGAGGGCCATGTGTCTCCCTTACCCATGCAAAATATGATTGGCACCTAGGGTTGGCTCTCCTGGGCCACTGATGGCTCAGGGAGGGGTCTGCACATCTCTCCTCCCCATTAACATTGTTTTCAGCCCAGGGGTGAGCTCCCCAGAGACTCTGGAGGCTCGGGGAGGGGGCCACAGAGTCCCCCTCCCCTTTATGAAAACAGCCCTGGGGTGGGCTGCCCAGGGCTTATTGTAAATAAATACAGTCCAGCTGCCATTTTGTTTTTGTGTTTCTTTCTACCCCATGTGAGTCTCATGAGATCGCTGCTATGTTTGACATTTTTTTTTCTTTATTGGCCCTAAGTGAAGAAGTCCCACTGACTGTAATGACTGCCAGCAACATTTTTCTCATGTTGCCAGCAGCCAATCAGAGTCTTGCTCTTGTTTGAGTCCGACTCCCATGGGGAATAAAGCTCCCTGGAGTAATCAAAATGCTCTATTTTTCAATTGGCGCTTATGTCAAGAGTCTTGCAAGACTCTTGTGGAAACAACCATCCAAATATAAAAATATTTTACAACCTTATTATCTCAAAAACGACTGAACGGATTTACACCAAATTGCAAATTGCACAAACTGCGGACCAAGATCTAGCTTCCTGACAAATTCGGTGTAATTCCCATCAGCAGTTTTTGCTGCAGCCCATCTTAAAGAAGTCTATGGAAAAGGCATGCAGGTTTTGCGTTTTGAAACCCCCCTTTTTTTTCAGTCCAGGAAGGAGCTGAGGTAGATAAACTTTTGTTTTGGAAAGTTTTGTGAAGATTCATCAAACGGGGCTCAAGTTATTAGCAAACCAAAAAACGTTGATGTTGACATGGAGAAACCCTTCTCAAGCAGCAGCCACAATTCTTCTCAGGGTGAAGTCACAAGCAAACCCTAAATTAACCTGTGCTCAACCCTCGGATGGTTTGCCACAGAGCAGTCAGGCTTAACTCAGAGGCAATGTGTAAAGTATTTGTTCAACACTTCAAACAGTAACACAGTGACAACACACCACAAAAGGAGCCCACAAGAGAGTAAGAAAACTAGAGTAGTTTTTTCATAAATAAAATAGGCCTTAAACAACAAAAATTCAATCAGTAGAATCAGACATATTGAATTTTAAAGATTTTAGACGAAATAGCACCAAAAGTCGTAAAGCGCCTACTGTGGGTAGCTGGTTGTGCCTGACCGGTACAGAGTCACAAGTTCAAGCTGGCCATGATGGTGCGTGGGCTGGCTACAGGGACCCAGTTAGGCCCATTGAAAAAGTACCCTCACTCCTGCCTTGTGAAGTGTTGCGTCGATACAAGTTGAAGATGTGTTGTGCAGCCAGGGCCGGCTTTAACACTGGTGGCGCCCTGTGCGACAATGTCTGTTGGCGCCCCCCCAATGACCACCTCTGCCACCTGTTCCCTCACTAGCACCCTTTCACAGTGCCCCAGAAGTCTCCATAACCTCCGGCTCTCAGATTCATTTACTTTTATAGCGCCACTTATACCAGTGTAAGGTGTCATAGCACTTTACATCACACACACATTACAAAGAGACAATCAATCATGCGTGTGTAAATCAGACAGGACTACAAGGTGTAGTGTAGGAGTGACATGTCATCGATATTGGTAGGCAATATAGTTTAAGAGTCCTTATTCTAGAAAAGCACAAATTCAGAATTTAAAAGTAACATCATTGTTAGGCGTTCTCTTTAATAATAAGAATTGTTTTCTGCCCAAATGAACCCTTTTCACAACATTAGGATGATGAACGACTGGGCAAAAAAACATATAGCGCTAACATATACCTTTGCATGCAGCTCTTTGATGACAGTTAATAGCTCAATGTTCTAAAGTAAGATTTTGACTTATAAAAGACAAGTTACAAAAGGAGATCTCTTACAGAAGCAGTAACCTTCTGACCTAGTTACATTATATGTACTTTGTTATCTGCATAGTACACGTTCTTAGCAGCAGGCATTTTAACCCTCTGCGCTACCTTAGGATGCGTCAAAACTTCCACTAGACAAACCTCCGGTCTTTTACCAGGAAGATGATTAATCACCAGAGTTATCTTGACATTTTAATTGATGCCTGGAAATTGCTGGAGGCCAGGAACACAGCAGAAGGTGCTTCTAAAATGATAATATACTTGCAAAAATGACGCCCTCACTCCAAGTCAGCGCCCATTGCGACAGCACCAATCTCACTGCCCTAGAGCCGGGCCTGCACGCAGCCGAAGCAGTGCGTCGGTTTCGAGATGCAGCAAGGCTGCAGTGCGGGGACTTTCATTGTCCTGGAGGATCCCGTTGACAGGGCTTGCGATGTGAAGTCCGGCTTTGAGGATGCGGTGTGCCATCGGGGTGATGTGTTGGTTCCTAAGAGCAGCAAGGCTGCGATGCAGAGTTTTTCATTATCATCGAGGCTGCCGTCAATGAGGGATGTGAGGACCTACCCCAGGCTGAGTCGTGCAGTGGCAGTTCTGAAGGCAATGTGGGTTGTGGTGGTGAAGCAGGTCTTTGCGGCAGATTCAATCCACCCAGCAGCAGAGATGCACCAGTTCTGATTGGGGTTGCGCTGTGCAGCAGAGGAAATGCGTCCATTCCGCTGGATCCACAGAGACTGATAAAGCACCGTAAGCCCATTTCAAAGGGTCCAGGACCGGGGTGGCACCACTTGGCTGGCTAGACTCACAGTTGGCAGAGTCCACGTGCAAATGCAAGGTGTTTGGAACCATGTTATGCCCCTGAGGCAAGGGGGTCCTTCGTCCAGGTCCAGAAGTGTACTAAAGTGGTGGTGTCTAAGGTTCAGTATTTATTCCCATTTGTGCCTTTAAGGTAGGAGAGAAGTTTCAGACTCCAGACTAACTAAAGGGGGTATGCAGCTCTTTGTGTGCAGGTAGGAAACAACCTATTCAGGTGCAATTGGGGCTGTACCCAGCTCCTCCCCCCAATCCTGCAAGTAATGACCCATCCAGGTACTCCTAATGCCCTTATTGTGGGTGGCTGTCTAGGAGGAATATATAGCCGGCCATGTGACCAGAAACAGGTTACAGGCACTAAATGGATATGACAGGAAAATGCCAACTTTGCTTGTGCTAACGTTCCAAAAGTGGCATTTTCAGAATTGCCACTTCACCAAAAGTTAGGATATTAAATTGTGATTCCAGAGACAACGAACGAACTGGTTATCCCTTCCCCTTTGGAAATTACACATAACATACAATAAGGCGACTCCAGTGCTGTCCTATTGGAGAGATAGGCCTTGCTGTAGTGAAAAACAAATTTAAAAGTTTTTCAGTACCAGGACATGTAACACTTAAAAGTACATGTCCAACTTTTCAAATACATTGCACCCAGCCCTCTGGCTACCATAGGGGTTACTTCCGTGTATTAAAAAGGAAGGTTTGGGCCTGGCAAAAGGTTTGTTTTACCAGGTCAAAATGGCAGTTTATGACTGGTCACACAGTCTCTGCGATGACAGGCCTGAGACATTTTTAAAGGCTATTTAAGTGGCTGGCACTATCAGTGTTGCAGGCCCACTAGTAGCATTTAATTTCCAGGCCCTGGGCACCTGTAGGGCCAGTTTACTAGGGTCTTTCATATAAATTAAATATGTCAATTAGGGATCAGTCAATCTTACCATGTTTTAAGGAGTGAGCACATGCACATTAGCACTAGTTAGCTGTGGTAAAGTGCGCAGAGTCTTACAGCCAGCAAACACAAGGTCAGAAATGTGGAGGAGAAAGGCAAAAGGTTTGGGGGAAGACCACGCTAAGGCTGACAGGTCTAACAAACTGATTTAATTAATTTGTGTCAGCTTAGTTCCTGCCTTCACTGCATTCTAAGGAAGAATGTTGCAGTTCAGTTCCAGTGGTGGATCATGTGCAGTGCTTCACTTACTCCAACGCTGAACTAGAGTACACTTACGCCTGTTTTGACACCATTAAGGATTTAGTAAATTTAGCAGTGCATTTTGTGAACTGCACTAGTCTTACTCTTTTGTAGCTGCGTGTTTTGTATCAGCAAGTCCTTTCCAAACTCCTTTTAAATTTCCCCTTGACCTTTCCCACTTTAGAGTAATTATTCCCCATTATGCCCCACTCTCACTCTTCCCACCAACACTTCAAACAATAAAGGTACACTAACACATGGTGGGGATCTCTATTCAGAAAAGACAGAAATGGCAGAGACGGAAATTTCAGCCTGAAGATTTGTAAACTGTGTTTGTAGAAGTACTTCTGAAGTACTACTTTAAGCACAGAGGGGCAGATTTACGTTCCCTGGCGCATCCCTGCAAATCAGCAGGGATGCGCCAGGGAAGATGCGTGACGCAAGTTTACCCTTGCGCCACCACAGATGCGCCGCATTTACAATGCGGCGCTTCATGGCGCAAGGATAAACAGATGCGTGACGCATCTGTCGGCGGAAGGGTGGCGCAGTACTGGAGTCGTGTTGCAAGTGCGACGTAACTCCAGTACTGCTCAGGGGTGCCCTATACCTAACATGCTGCATCACTCCTTACGCCTGCTTGAAGCAGGCGTAAGGATTTGACGCAGCAGGGACGTAAAAGTGACTCCGTGAAATCTTGTAGATTTCACTGCGTCACTTTTACGGGGCTTCCTTGCGCAGGAACGCCCCCCCCCCTGCGCCAGCACGCCCACATGAAACCTGACGCAGGTTTCATGTGGCGCAGGGCTTTACAACGTGACGCATCTCCCTAGATGCGTCACGTTGTAAATCCCCCGCAGCATGGCGCATGATTTGCGCCGCCGCTGCGTCACAAAAGTGACGCAACGGCGGTGCAAAAGTGGCGTAAGGGGCTTGTAAATCTGCCCCAAAAAATTTAGGGGCATATTAGCAAGGGCACTATCGCCGCTTTAGCGGCACTTTTTGCCGCTAAAGCGGCGATATTCATATCGCCCTATCAGCAAACTGTCTCTAACAGCAGTTAGCGACAGTTTGCGGGCATTAGCGCCCGTTTTTACCGCTTTGCATGTCAGCGATATTTATCGCTAATGACATGCAAAGTGGCGTTCCGACGAACAAACCTGGGAAACACCCGCTAACAGGCCTATCGCCTATTAGCAAGGTGGCCATGGCCCCAGTTAGCGACGTGAAAAGTCGCGCTAACCGAGGTCATCGCCATTTATTTAACACCTGCAATTAGCAGGTGTTAGCCATACCTAACATGGGGGTGGATTATGCTGATACGACGACAGGGTCGTATCAGCAAGGTGTTCTCCCTTCTCCATGCAACATCGCTGGTTTTTCAGCGATGTTGGCCCATTTCCCTGCTATCGCTGGAATATTCATCGCCATAGCGCTAATCGTTGCTAATACAGCGTTAGCGTGGCGATATATTCCAGCGATAGCCGGCGATAAAAAAATCACGCTAAGCAGGGTTAGCGATGATTATCGCCTCTTCTTGCTAATATGCCCCTTAGTTTGTGAGTTAGCCCTGTGATTTTTGGTGCAAGGGTTTAAATGTTCTAATGGTTCCTAAATTGGGAAAAATGGAGGTGGTGAAAGGTGACTTTTATCTTGAGGTCAGTTGTGGCCAACAACTTGCCCTGGACTCTCCGTAATGAGCATCAGTCTACAAAGTCTAGCTCAGTTAGTTTAAATATACGTCCAGTATTTCAAATCTTGGGGAAAAGAGACATCCTTTGCACCATGGTGCAAGAGTGCCTGCATTGGTGCTAGACTGTCGAAACGAAACCAGCACAGGGGAAAGGACAAGAATGCACTCTATTGCATAAATATGGTGCATTCCTGCCCTTTCCCTTTGGCGCAGGGCAGCAAGCTGACTTGTTGCGCTGCCCTACACCAAATCCCCGTAAATGAAGGCTGGAGTGTCTCCCAGGGATGGATAAATATTCAAGCCTTTCTGTTCAGAAGTTTCCTTCCAAGTGATACAGTCAGCGGATTATTGCCCCTCAGGGAAGTCAGCAGAGGCCAAACTCCGGTAATGTAATCAAACATCACATTATTGGGCTGTGCCAGCCAAGAATACGCTCAAACATTTCATTTTTCTAGATTGCTCAGCAATTTGGTTGGGAATTGGAAAAGGCAGCAATGCTGGAGACCTTTGAAAGGAAACATTACAGAAAATGGATGGACAGGACCAAGGAGACAATAATCGATCCCAGCAGTAACATTAGGCTTAGTGATCTTTTACAAAAGAAAGACAATTGGCCATGGAAAGGTTATTGAAAGAGAATGGCAGGCAGAAGCTGGCAGCGGATAAAATCTACAGCTGGGAACTGCAGAGAGCGACTATCCAGATATCGCATATGGGAGAGGGAGACACCTTTGAAACAGACAGTAATGAAAAGCAGAAACTACAAAGGACAGAACAATGAAGGTCAGGATTAACACAAGCGTGAAGAGGAGGCCCCATACAGAAAGGAAATGCAAAGTTAGACAAAGAAATTGTAGGGGCATATCATCAACGAGGCGATACAAAATTATCGCCGCTTTTGCATCCGTTTTCAGACGAAAAGCGGCGATAATTTTATCGCCTAATCAGCAAGGTCACGCTATCGCGTGAAACCTTGCATTAGCGCCTGTTCTCTGAACGCCCAGCTTTGCATCTCTAAAGAGATGCAAAGTGGGCGTTCCTGCCCTGACATAACTGGAGAAATGTCGCTATGCGACATTTCTCCAATTATCAATGGGCACGCTAACCTGCAGAGCGACAAGCAAAGTAGCGATAACCTCTGTTATCGCTACTTTCCTTACGCCTGCTTCAAGACTGACTTAGCCATGATATCCTATGTAAGGTGGATATCATGGCTAAGTATGCCTTGCCCTATCATCAAGCTATCGCCAAACTTTGTGAGATTATCGCTTGATTTCCAGCGATAATCTCACATTTGGCAGTTAGCGCTTGGAATTTTATCGCTTTTGAGATAAGCGTTGGTAATAGCACGCTATCTCAGCGATAAAATTCCACTTTACCCGGCGATAATTATCCTAGCGCTAAGTGCGCTTAGCGATAATTATCGCCGGTCCTTGATAATATGCCCCATATTTTTTTAAATTTTGCAGGTTAGTTTGTGGGAGATACATCACAACTAATGGCAATAAAGTTTATTCTCTGTGCTCTAATGAATCGGTGTTCTAGGGAGGCATGCCTGAGTTAGACTGATTCAATTGGGGAGAGAGTCATAGACATGTCAGTCACTCCGGACTATGGGGTGGAGGAAATTGTTAGCAGTAGAAATACACTTAGGGGCAGATTTACCAAAAAGTCATGTAAGGCAATGAAAGGCAACGTTACACAGCATGACAACATGCTGTGCTGCATTTTGTGACAGAGAGAGAGCAGAATACAGCATATCTGATAACATATGACACATTCCTGCTCTTTCCCTATGCTGGCGCACTAAATGCTGCTGAGCACCAAAGCAGGCACTCTTGTGACACGGTGCGGGAGTGCCTGTATTACAGGCAGAATTATTTTGGTGCAAGAAGGGACATCTTCCTGCACAATAACAAACCTTTGAGGTATTTTCCATTTTCTACGTGTGCTGCAGAATGCCCCCGGATTTACAAAATCACCTAAACCTTGGGCAGCGCAAAACCTTACGCCTCCCCAGAGCAGGCATAACAAGGAGAAATGTTTTCATTTCTCCTTTTTTTTCCTCTTTCCATGTGTGCTGCAATATGCAGCGCACGTGGAAAGAGGAAAACGGCACTTGAGATTGTTTCTGCACACGAAGGTGCTCCAGAATGCAGCTCTCATAGAAAGAGGAAATAACAAGGAGAAATAAATATATTCTCCTTGTAATACCTCTGTTGGAAAGGCATACCATTTTGACACAATTCTATGTTTACTAACCTTAGTAAATCTGGGATTGTGTCTAAATCCATGGATGGATGCATGGGAACACCCACGCTCCACCCATTGACCACCTTCCCATTGCAGAGTAAAGCAAGGCAGCGATTTGTGCTACCTTGCATTCCTCTGGATTTACTAAGCCACGCAGAGCCATGAAAGGTGGCTTCGTTGTGTGGCTTAGTAAATCTCACCTAAGCTCTTCCGTTGCCGTGTGCTGCTTTGGGATATGCAATGGTGATGCAAGCTCTTAGTAAATCTGGCACTTAATTCCTGCACAAATTACAGACTGTTGGCATATTACACATGGTTGGCCATGCGCATGAAAATTGTACATGAGGTTTAGATTTGCCCTCTTTTACAAAAGGCTCTTGATGCAAACTTAGCACATTCTACAAAAGGTTTCTAAAGTCACACGAACATTGCTAACACATGACAAGAGCCATGGCATATATCTACAGTGTCCTGTTTTCAGTGTTTATTTTTGGTGAATTCCAGTCTGCATTTTCCAGTGTTTTCCCAGCTCTGAAAACCAGTTGTTATACGGATTTATATGTTTCAGAATTAAATTAATTTACCAGAGACAGTGCTGTTCTAATATTTTTAAAGATACAAAAAGACAGTTCTACTGCAGTAATAGCATCTCAAATATGGAGTGAACTATATAGGAGCTTTCATTTCCATACTCCTGACCACCTGGACCTTGTACACATATTGATGCTAATAAAGATGGATGAGGATCTGTGCTCTGAAGACACCAAATTACGCCCCAAATTAAAGCACTCTGTAGTAGTTATGGTAGAATTTAGAGTTCGTGGGAGTTCCATGTTAAGCATTGAATGTCGTTGTGGCAGTCAGTTGGTTCTTGAGACCCTGCCCGAGATTTGGTGGTTCTTTGATGAATACAATAAAGATATTGGTAGTATCTCACCGTGACTCAGTGATTATTCACTGAACATTTTTCGTGGAGACATAGCTGCCAAGGTTTCAGATTGCCATGTGTGACATTTTTTAAATTTCAGTGAAATTATGAGTGACATTCCAACGACTAAGAGTGACACTTTCTCGCGAGCAAAAATCATGCAGTGAAGACTAGGGAAACTTCTAAATATCAGAAATTACAGACATTTGAGCAACAAGAAACTACCCCCACCCCTCCCCGGCGCCAGTGCCGAGAGAGCAGCGAGAGCCAGCCTGGCTGGTAAAACTGTCACGCACTGACCCGTAGTCTGTGTGTGTCCACTTGTGTCGCCGGTGACAGTGAAATTTCACTCTCTGGTGGTCACTCTTGGCGAGTCCCCGCCGGTCTGGGCTGGCAACGCGGGGTGTCTAATTTGCGGCGCTGCGCACCGCAGACGAAGACAGTCTGTCAGCAGTGCTGCAGCACGCCACGGCGAGGTCCGGTCGGACTCCCTCGACTGACTCAGATTGAGTCCCCCGCCGTGGCTTGTCTGCCACTACTTCCTCTTCCTCCGGACGTGACGGCAAGTACTATGGTCACATCCGGATTATAACCATCCCGGGCGCCCGATGGTGAGTGCCTGACTGTGAGCCAGTAGCATCGACTGCTGAGAGGGCAGGCCCCGCCCCCCGTAATTATTGGCAGCAGTGTGTGTGTGTCAAAGCTGTGCGGCGCGGCAGGAATAATATTGCAGCACCAGCCTGGAGCCAGGCACGACACAGCTGGGATTGTTACATTGTAGCGCTCTCAGCCTCTCCAGAGCTGAGAGCAGATGGATTAACTATTTATGAACTAGAGCCCAGTATTTAAGCAGCTGCTGGCATTGGCACAGGCTACAGCACGTCTCTGAGCAGCAGAGCCGGTGAACAGGCGCCACCGGTGGCAAGTCGGCAAAATGCGTGACAATGCATTTCAGTGCGGTGATGCGGAACACCGCACTGAAACGCGTGAGCGTCACACCTGATGCGTGATACTTGGCAGGACTGTGGAGACGAGCGTTTGAACCCCTACACGGACCTGCCTGTTGTGCCCAGCATGCCGTGTGTGTCGAGAGGCATTTCGTTGTTCTGTACTGGCTCTTGTCCCAAATTTACTGTGGAGGCCAATCGGAAGAGGTGTGGTTGGCAGCCGGATGGATATACAATGTGATGTCAAGGAGCGGAATTTGAAACATATTTAATGAATCTTCAACGATCGTGAAACGCAGTGAGGGTGAAACACAGTGAGGGTGGTACATTCCAGCTCCTGACAATACGCAGTGACGCATTACGTGGGAGCCATTTTGTGAGTTCAGCAGAAGTTTTCACAAAGGACACTGAGGCAGATATCTGTTTGAGATGTGCAGTCTAGTTTACCGGGAGTGGATGTGCAGTCAAGTTCAGCTGGAGGTGTGCGCCACTACCAAAATGCAACTGCCGTTCAGTATATTCGGAGGTGAAAGGCAAAGTCAATACACCTGGAAAACGGAACGCTGTTGGGGGCCTATTAAGGTGAAGTGCGGTCTGTGTTCACGCTGATCCGCACAGCCAAAGCTATTTCAAGTTCGGTACACCCTTCATATGATGTAAGGTCTCTACAGCTTTTTGGGGGTTCTCAATACATTCTTCTGATGTGCAGGTTCTGTATAGCGCTGATCCGCACAGCCATATATTGCTGATCTGCACAGCTTTTCTCTTCATGGGACGTACGGTCTCGTCAGTGTATTTAATACATATTCTTTCGAGGTGCCGGGTCTATTCAGTGCTGATCTGCACAGCACTTGACAAGTCTGTGTAATAACATTGCAGGATTGTGATGTGCGTATTCTCCCATATGTGAAATAGTCATTTATCTCTCTCACACAGGTTTCAGTAGGGTGATAGTTATGTCATACTAAGTATTTTGTATTGTAAAGCTTTAGCTTTTCTGTGGGCTTGTCATATTTCTTTCACAGGATCATCCTATTCTACTGTTGTATTGACTGAAAAGATGCAGGCACCACCACCTCCTTTTTTAGAAACACCTGGCGAACCACCCATCATTAGAGACAATGATTTGATGGTTTTGAAACGTATACAGGTGTAATTGGTGTGAGTCGCTTCCGACAGAAGAGAAGAAAATACCTCCTCCTTCATTCCCTGGGGTTTGAAGGGAGAGCCATTTTGAAGCATTTACCTGAACCTGTTGTTGAAGGAGATGAAATGCTGGATGAAAATCAAAACACAGTGAAAAGGCTCAAAGTTAGGTTTGATGTTCAACCAAGCTTGGTGGTCTTACGCCATACATTTTCATTTCAGACACAAAATGCAAATGAGGATGTAGACACTTACATTACTGCATTGAGAAGGTTAGTCGCAGAGTGTCAATTTGAGAATTTTGCTGATCAACTGATAAGACGCCAATACATATGTCATTGCAACAATGAAATGATAAAGTAGAACTTGTTGTCTATGGGAAATCCAACATTAGAGGAAATTATAAAAATGGCTAAGAGAATTGAAACCTCACAG
This sequence comes from Calotriton arnoldi, assembly GCA_963921515.1. NCBI lineage: Eukaryota > Metazoa > Chordata > Amphibia > Caudata > Salamandridae > Calotriton > Calotriton arnoldi. The sequence goes on from CAWUFW010013510.1 coordinate 65,232, forward strand.
CTGTCGGCCAAAAAACTAGAACCGAAAAACATTAAAACGATAACTTTTGTTAAAGAGAAAGGGATGAAGGATGGTAGAGAGAACAAACTTGTGTACAGGTTACGTGCAGGTTATGTTGACAAACAGAATAAAATTTTTTCGCAACAGAATATTTGTTTCAGGTGTGGGTACAGCGCAGATGTGAAGAGAGGCAAACAGTGCCCAGCAAGGTTTGTAACCTGCAGAGTTTGTAATAGACTGGGTCACTTTGCAAGGGTGTGTCAATCTGCAAAGAAAAAACAATTGTCTTCGGTCAAGTGCATTACTGATGAGTGACCTTGTTGAAGAAGGAGACATCAGTATCAGCAAGGACCTTAGAGACATGGTTATGGTGGTGCACAGTGAGTAAGTTAAGGAGGGGAATCCTGAATTGTATGCAGATCCGTATGTAGAGATCAAAGTGGGGAACAAGGTTTTGAAACTATGAGTGGATTCCGGGGCGCGCATCTCAATGATTACTCAAGAACTGTATGACAGTACATGGCCTACCAGATCACTGTTACCTCCGGATTGTAGAGCGGTGTCCTATGAGGGACCGGAAATTAACTTGTCTGGTTATTGTCTTTTTATAGAAGACATAATGGAGTTCAAGGGAAGGAAAATAGCAGGGAAAGTGAATGTTGCGCACAAGGGTTTAAATATTCTACAATGGTTCCACCAAGGTTTATTTGGGATGGTGCTGAAACCCAGAACTAAAGAACAATTGTTGGTTGTTAGAGAAAATTTGGATTTGGAAGGTGTAAAAAAAAAAACCCACATGTATTCTCAGGGGAGTTAGGAAAAGTTAAGAATTACAAACACAGAATTATAGTAAAAGAATGAGCAAGGCCTGTAAAGCATAAGTTGAGAAATGTCCCTTTTAGCCTAAGACATGATTTGGAGAAAGAATTAGAATCTTTGTGAAAAAGGTTTATTATTGAACCAATTGATTCATGCTTGTGGTTATCTCCTATGGTAGTTGCCTTCAAGCAAAATGGAGAGCTGAGGGTCTGCGGTGATCTTTGCATTTAAACAAGGAGATCTAGGTGGACTTACACCCTTTGCCTAATATCAATGAACTGTTAGCTGGGTTGAAGGATGCCAAGGTTTTCTCAAAATTAGACCTGGCCTCAGGGTACCATCAGGTTGAGCTTGCCCTGGAGTCTAGGCATCTGATGGTATTTGTTTCCCCTTTTGGCACTTATCAGTATGTTCAAATGCCATTTGGACTGGCGTCTGCGGCTTCGGTTTTCCAGCATGTGATGAACAATATGCTTAAGGGTATCAGGTGTTTGTCTATATTCCAGGATGATGTTTTAATATTTGCACAAGATAGGCAAACTCATGATGTGATTTTGGAGGAAGTACTAAGCAGATTTCAGTCAAATGGTGTGGTTTTACAGAGAGCTAAATGTGTTTTCCTCATGGATGAAGTTGAATATTTGGGGCATCTAGTTACTAGTCAAGGAGTTTTGCCAAAATTGCGTTTGGTTGACTCTATAACTCAGACCAAAGCACCCACAGACAAGTCTGGTCTGAAGTCGTTTTTAGGCTTATGTGAATTTTATTCCAGGACTTTGCTACGAAATTTAGGCCACTGTCGCTCGCATATGCTTAGTAGAGGAGTTGTGTTTGAGTAGAACGCTGAATGTCAAGAGGTGTTTGATTGGGTGAAGGAACAACTAGTTTCACCCAAAGTGCTGAAACATTATGATCCTGAACTTCAATGTACATTAACTGGTGAAGAAAGCAATGTTTGTATTGGAGCTGTTCTGATCCAAACTAATGGTGTGGAGGTGAGAACTATTGAGTATGCTTCAAGAGTGTAATCAGGAGCAGAAAAACAATATTCTGTCATTGAAAAGGAACTACCAGCCTGTTGGTGGGCTATAATGAAATTCAGAAATTATGCGTGGGGCAAGAAATTAATTTCGCCTTCAGACTGACCATAAACCATTAATTTTCATTTTAAGTGGGAAGAATTGTAGGGATTTACACCACGTATTGCAGGTTTATCATCTAAACAGTTGCAATTTGATTTTGAACCGGAGTATATCCCTGGCAGTAAGAATGGATGTGCAGACTATCTGTCACGTTCATCAGAATTTCTTGAATTGAATACTAATGAGAATGATGAAGATAAGGAACAGTATATTGTAGCAGCTGTAGATCTTCTGTAAATACGTGCGATATCTGAAAGTGAGTGGCGCAAAGTTGTGAACAATGATTCCTCTATGTTTTCAGTCATGAAATATGTGGAGACGGGTTGGCTGAGAGCGAGGAATCTAAATTTTGAATTCAAGACGTATATGAAGGTGGCAGATGACTTATCCATAAAGGATGAATTGTTAATGTGGGCTGACAAGTTGGTACCTCCAGTAAGCTTAAGAAATGACATTATCGTGTGAGCTCATGAGGGACATCTTCGAGTGACCATGACAAAAAAAAGGGTGAGATTGTCTTTATGGTGGCCCTCTATGGACAGGGATGTGTATGATGTAGTCAAGGAATGTGTTATTTGTTCAAGGTGTGATAAATCGGTAAAATTACGGACACCTCCTTTATGTCCTATAGAGTTATCATCAGCACCATGGGTAAAGTTGGGTATTGACATTGTCGGACCATTCAATGCACTTGCTGTTTCTTCAAGGTATGCTTTGGTCATGATGGACTACTACACTAAATGGCAGGAGGTGAAGTTTGTGAAGGAGGTTATGTCGAGGGCAATAGTTGAGTTCTTGAATGATGTGTTTATGAAGGAGGGTTTTCCAGAGACCCTAGTAACAGATAATGGTACACAGTTTGTGTCTAGTGAAGTAGAAATGTTTTTGCAAACTAGTAGAATCAAACATTTAAAAAGCTCACTGTACCACCCTCAAAGTAATGGTTTAGTGGAGAGAGTGATCAAGGTGTTGAGAGAGTGTATACAGTGGGCTATCTCTAACAACTGTGTTGTAGCCAATGCAGCCACAACTATGCTGTGGTTTTACCGTACCACGCCCCATGCAACTACTGGAGTGACACCATTTGAGTTGTTACGAGGGCGCAGAGCCACTACCAGCTTTTGCCTAAGTTGGATGAGTAAATTGGTTAAACTTGGTAATTGGGTAGATGTGAGTGTCAGGAGACAAGTGAGTATGATGCAGAACAGACAGAAAGAGTATTATGATGAGAGGGAAAAGGTCAAGGACATTAAGGTTGTGGTGGAAGAGTTTGTTTGAGTAAAAAAATCTACACGTGAGGAAGGGTGGATCCAGGTTTGGTCCACCCACCAAGGTCGTAAAGGTGAATGGTGATTCAGTCAACAAGGAGAATGGTCAATGGTGGAACAGTTGTTGGCTAGTAAAGATGAAAGGTGTCGAAGAAGGATGTGGTGTTCATGATGCGTTGGCAGAAGTTAACAAACAGGGTTGGAACAGGATGGCATGAGATGCATTCTAAGAATAAGAAATGTTCCCCTCCTTTTTAGGGATTAATGTGTTCTTTTGGTGCGTCTGTTGCAAATTGCTTGGCTAATCTTATTTTGTTTTTTGTGTGTTTAGGCTGAGTTTTGCTGTTTTATCTTTAGCTTTAGATGTTTTTTTATAAGTCATGCTTTGTTTTGTTTAAAAAGGGAAACCCATGTAGTAGTTATGGTAGAATTAAGAGTCGGAACTTCTCTGCGTGGGAGTTCCATGTTAAACATTGAATGTTGCTGTGGCAGTTGGCTCTTGAGACACTACCCGAGATTTGCTTTGGGTGGGTCATTGACAGGATGTGAGGAAAGACAGCGGATAACCCCCGAAACCCCCGACGTACCTCCTACTCCTCTACCGTGGTCTCCGTATGCCATGGACAGCGGCGGTGACAATCCCGGGACGAAACCCCAAACTCTAATGAGGGACTATCATTCTCCTCCACAGGGCAGGGAATCAGCGAACCAGAGGCCGGGCCTGCCCCTACGCAAGCATGTGAGCCGAGAAGACCAATCCCCAATAAGGAGAGGAGGAGAAAAGTGGTGGTCCCCGGAGGACATGCAGGAACCGCCGAAACTCCGGAGAGTGGCTGCTTAAGGCGGTACGTGCTGAGGGTACAAGGGGTATGAATGGGTGGCGGGTTAAGGCGGAAGGCTAAGGAAGCACAACCCTTGCCTTGTCTTAAGACGCACCGAGTCCTAGCTGCCTTGCAAAGCCTGCAACTGTCCCTTTTCTTTTCATAGCCAGTCGTTCCTTTGTTTTTATTGTTTTTCTTTGGCACACCAAACGCACCCTTTCCTTTTACGTGCACAGCTTGACCGATACCTGAAAAGCCTGCCACAGGGGGGAACTGAAGTAAGGACCCCATAGGGGATCATGCTCATGGCATCGCCTTCTTTTGCTTCCCCTGTCACCTTGGTTCGGCTTGCACTCACCCGGGTGTGGTGGAAGGATATCGATACCAATACAGTAATACTTACCGCCTCTTTTTTCTTCTTTTGTGTTGTTCTGCCCCTGAAAGCCTCCCGGGATACCATCTTCCGGAACGAAGCACCTAGAAGAGACAGAGAAGAGGAAAAACATGAAGAAACGCCCTTTCTCATGTCTGAGCACAGATAAATGACTTTGTACATACACCTTTGGATCATAACACCTTGTCTGCCGAAAATGCCCTATTGACCAATAAAGCATCCACTATCAACCCAATACGGCCTCCTCGCTTCTGTTTCTGCCCATCCCTCCGACACAGATACAATAAAGCTATTGGAAAAATCTCACTGTGACTCCGTGGTTATTCAGTACACATTCTTTAGACCCCCTTATAGTCATATTCAGCACCTCAACATCCAGTGACCACAGCCTCCTTTCAGAAAGACACTGATTAGAGCTGAACCATTGCTGCCACACACTCTCCCCTCCTCTGATCACCAGAGAGAGCTCACATGGGATTATAAGCATAAACCTGGAGTGCATGAGCTCCTCACCCATGGACCTGGGAGAGGTGAGAGCTCTTTCAACAATGGGATGGAGGGAACCACTTTATCAATAATGTATCGCTGTTTGTGGACAGTACTACTTTACATATGGTGTGTGGGGGAGAGTTGAAACACACCTATCATGTAGCACACACAAAATGAAATAAACAATGAGCAAAGACAAACCAATCAAAAAAACAAGCTGGTAAATGAAGAACTGCACTCCACCAAATGCATCTGCTGACAACTCGAAATTAAGTGGCGCACCAGCAGAAAGACGGAAGACTACATTGCTTTCAAAACCGGCCTCAACCAGTACCACCATCTATTGAAAGACACCAATAAGAATGCCCTAGCAGACTACATCAAAGCCGGCACAAACCACAGCAAGGAACTCTACACCTTCATGAGGGAATTCTCAACACTGCAACCACCGAGAATTACACCACACCCTCCCAGGAACTATGCAAAAACCTTGTGGACTTATTCCACAATAAGATATCGGCCATCTATAAGAACTTTGAATGCCAACCCTCTGCCGTCAAAAGCATCCACCAGCTCACACACAAACACAAATCCTGAAGCTCTGCTCACCCAGCGGGTTCACCTCACCATGCAAGACACCATCGCCATCATGAACTCTGTGCACTCAGGATCCCCCATGGACCCCTGCCCCCACCACTTCTTCAACCTCTGAAGCAAGATAATACGGTGACAGACTCAGGAAAGTACTTAACACACAACACCACGACCTCCTTTCTGGAGGATTGGAAACATGCGGAAATGAAACCCTTCCTGAAGAAGCCATTTGTTGACCCAGCAGATCTCAAGAACTACCGACCCATCTTGCTACTCCCCTATCCATCCTCAAGAAAGCGACCGACCAGCTACTCACCCAACAGCTAGAAGACCACAGCCTGCTAAACCCTTCCCAATCCAGACTCAAACAACCACAACCCCGCATTACAGCCACAGATGGCATCAGAGCTTTTCTGGACCACAGAGAAACAGCAGCCCTCATCCTACTGGACCTGTCTGCTGCTTTAGACAACGTCTCTCAACCTAACCTGATCAACAGAGTCCACCACATCGGGATCCAAGGAGACGCCCTCAAATGGATCGCATCATACATCACCAACAGAACCCAAAGGATCCGCCTCAGGCCCTTCACATCAAAAAATAAGATCATCTGTGGAGTCCCCCAAGGATCACTGCTCAGCCTCACCCTCTTCAACACCTACATGACCCCCCTGACCGATACCATCAGATCATATGGACTCATAATCATATCCTACGCCAACGATGCCCAGATCATCCTCTCACTGTCCAAAGACCCCTCCACCACAAAAGTCAACTTCCACAGGTGAATGATGAACGTCGCGGATCGGATGAAAGACAACTGTCTTAAATTCAACATGAACAAGAGAGAGGTCCTCATCTTTGGAAACAACCCCTCGCCATGGAACAACACGTGGTGACCCGCAGATCTTGGCCAACCCCCAGCCCCAACAGACCACGCTCGCAACCCCGGCATCATTCTGGATAGCAAGCTATCCATGAGAAACAAGTCAACACAATCTCACCCGCCTGCTTCCTCACCGTTTGCATGCAGCGCAAGATCTTCAGGTGGCTCCCGGTTAACATCAGATGAACCACCGCACAGGCCTTCATCACCAGCAGACTGGACTACCGCTCTACTTAGGAATCACCTCACGCCTCCTGAAAAGACTTCAGACAATACAATACTCAGCAGCAAGACTCATATTCGACCTCCCCAGAAGAACTCACATCGCATCCCATCTCAAGAGACTGCACTGTCTCCCGGTCCAGAAGAGATGCCAGTTCAAGATGCTGACCCACGCATACAAGGCCATGCACAATGAAGGTCCGGCATACATCAACAAACACCTGACCTTCCATCAACCGACCAGACACCTTCAATCAGCTTCCCTCTCAATCGCAGATACACCGCATATCCACCAAAACAACAGTGGGGGACAATCCTTCTCGCACCTGGCAGCCAAGGCTTGGAACGGCCTCCCCCGAACATCAGGACCACACCATCACTTCCGGAATTCAGACGAGAGCTAAAGACCGGATTGTTTAAATGGCCATATGTTAGTCCTGGCATCCTTGGCGTGGTTTTTCCTGACTTTTTGCCACGACCTCCTGTGTTTTTGATGCTGTGCTGCATTTCGTTTTTGCTGGCTTAGATGCTTGGGGCACTTTGCCACTGCTGATCAGTGTCAAAGTGCAAGTGCTCCCTGTGTAAATTGGTATTTTGATTGGTTCTCCCTGATTGGCATATTTGATTTACCAGTATGTCCCTAGTAAAGTGCACTGAGTGTGCCAGGGCTGATAAATCAAATGCTACTAGTAAGCCTGCAGCACTGATTGTGGCCCCAACATGAGTAACCCTGAAAAGATGTCTCAGGCCTGCCACCGCGGTGCCTGTGCGCAGTTTGTTAACTGCCATGTTGACTAGGCAAGTGCATCCACTTGCCAGGCCCTAACCTTCCCTTTTCTTACATATCAGACACCCCTATGGAAGGCCAAAGGTACCCCCCTGGGCAGGGTGCAGTGTATGTGAAAGGTAGGACATGTGCTGAAGTGTGTAACATGTCCTGATAGTGAATTACTGCCAAATTCGTTTTTCACTATTGCAAGGCTGCCTGTTCCCATAAGACAGAATGGGGAGTTTGTTTATAACATCTTGTAAACATAACTGCCCCTGGGAACAAGGTAGGAAAATAAAGTTTAGTATGCCTGAACTCAGAGGGGCAGATTTACAAGTCCCTTGCGCCACTTTTGCGTCACTTTTAACATGGGAAAAGTGATGCAAAAGTGGCGCAAGGGGCTTGTAAATCTGCCCCAGAATGTTTAAATGCATCTTTTAGTGAGGGTGATTTTTACATTCTGTGTTTGAAAATACCACTTTTAGAAAGTAGGTATTTTCTTGTTTAGTCATCCAGTGTGCCTCTGCTAGGATGTGGATTGCCTGTCTGGGTTTAGAGTGTAAGGGTCTGGGGAGGAGCAGTGGCTCTAGAGAGCCTGATGAGTCAGGGCTTGTCTGAATGAACTGGGCTGCATTCAGAGTAGGGGGAGGAGATTTCCTTTCACCTGAATGGGCCTGGTCTGCTTTCCACAATGCTGTCTCCACCCCCTGCCAGGAAACTGCACCAGGGAGGACAATACTGGTTTTGACTGGGCACAGGGCTTCTCTGCACAAAGAGAACAAAGACATTTTGGGGAATAAGTATTAGATCTAAAACCCCTGAACTTTAGACTACTTTGTGAATCAAGAGGAACCTTCACCGAGGAGAAAAGCTGGAGAAACTGGAGGAGGAGTACTGCCCCTTTGCTGTGTGCTGTCTGGGGTTGGCCTGCAGTAGCTGATTCTGCCAAGGGAAGGAAGAGGACTTTGCTTTCTGCTGTGTTCCCCCTGCTTGAGAGGAGTCTCCAAGGGCCTGTGCCTGCTGGCCTCCTGTTGTAGGAAACTCAGGAACATCAAAGTTTCCTAGTACTTTTTTTGCTTCCAACCGCACTGAGTGTGTGTGAACTCGCACAGTGCTTTGTGTACCGCGATCTTTGTGGAGTCAGCAAGCGTTAGGGGAGGAGGGCTCTGAGGGTCTGCCTGACGTTCATTTGCCTCAGGCCTCGCTTTCTCCGTGTATCCCTGGGAGGTCCGACGCGCTCCCTCAGGAGAAGAGGCCGTCCAAAGCATTTGTCCGATCGCCGCCTCTGGCCCGAGTCTGGGACCAAGACTCATCATTGAGGAAAAGGGCAACACCGCAGCACAGCCGGCTGCGAGGGGTTGCCTAGCAACCGGGATCTCCCAGCGAGGGGAAGCCGTTGTCGACTTAGCCCCGCCCAGCAGGACGTCAGCTACAGCCGCCGGGTAGCGAGGTCGCGAGGTCGCGCTCCAAACAGGAAGGAGCTGCCCCATCATCAAGGATTTCACCACCCCAGCCCGGAGATCGAGGGAGCCTCGGGCCTCTTCTCTGGGCTGCTTAGAACTCCTGCCACTGTCAGAGTGCTGTCCGAGGCACGGACAGTCGTGAGAAGGAGTGACGCTGAGGAGTAGAGCAGACCCCGCAGGTGGTGGTGGTATCTGCATCAGCCGGGGCCCCCTCACTTAGCGGAGAAGCCCGGAGGTGCGCGAAGGACAGACAATCAATGCCCAGGAAAGGCTCAGTCCTGAGGTCTGAGCCACAGTGCACTGTTCTTTCCAACGACCCGGAGTGGGTTGCGGGCATAAGTAATACTGCTTTTGTGATCAGTAGCAACTGGGGCACCTTTATTTTTTGATACAGAAGACCTGTGCTGTTACTAAAGGGATCAGTGGCAACTGGGGCACCTTTATTTTTGATACAAAGGACAAGTGCTTTTACTGATTTGATTAATGGAGCCTAATGCATTTTTGGAACACAATATATACAACCTGTGACTCATTGATACTACTGCATTTTCTGAATAATACAAAGGTTATATTTTTTTACATACCTTAGTGTGGAGGTTCCTTTGTGGTGTGCCTAGTGTGATATTGGCAAAAACAACAGTTGATGGACAGAATGCAGAACAATGTCATACATTCACCCCAGTACAGAGATCTGGGCCTAAATCCATCGTTTTTTTGCTCACCATGCCATTCCAGTTTGAACCCAGCCATATGCAAATCAGTCTTGACCCTGTGCCTCATGGGAACAGTCCAGCCCGAACTGCCAAGCCAGGTCCTCCCTGGACTGGAAACAAGCATCCTAGGACCGGTTTCGGGGTTTCACCCCTCTTCAGCCAGGATAGCTTGATTCCAGTGGCATGGAGAGCACGGGACCCACGTCTGGGCATACCCGTCCCACTCGGGGTGACAAATGCAAAAACAACAGTTGATGGACAGAATGCAGAACAATGTCATACATTCACCCCAGTACAGAGATCTGGGCCTAAATCCATCGTTTTTTGCTCACCATGCCATTCCAGTTTGAACCCAGCCATATGCAAATCAGTCTTGACCCTGTGCCTCATGGGAACAGTCCAGCCCGAACTGCCAAGCCAGGTCCTCCCTGGACTGGAAACAAGCATCCTAGGACCGGTTTCGGGGTTTCACCCCTCTTCAGCCAGGATAGCTTAATTCCAGTGGCATGGAGAGCACGGGACCCACGTCTGGGCATACCCGTCCCACTCGGGGTGACAAATGCAAAAACAACAGTTGATGGACAGAATGCAGAACAATGTCATACATTCACCCCAGTACAGAGATCTGGGCCTAAATCCATCGTTTTTGCTCACCATGCCATTCCAGTTTGAACCCAGCCATATGCAAATCAGTCTTGACCCTGTGCCTCATGGGAACAGTCCAGCCCGAACTGCCAAGCCAGGTCCTCCCTGGACTGGAAACAAGCATCCTAGGACCGGTTTCGGGGTTTCACCCTCTTCAGCCAGGATAGCTTGATTCCAGTGGCATGGAGAGCACGGGACCCACGTCTGGGCATACCCGTCCCACTCGGGGTGACAAATGCAAAAACAACAGTTGATGGACAGAATGCAGAACAATGTCATACATTCACCCCAGTACAGAGATCTGGGCCTAAATCCATCGTTTTTTTGCTCACTATGCCATTCCAGTTTGAACCCAGCCATATGCAAATCAGTCTTGACCCTGTGCCTCATGGGAACAGTCCAGCCCGAACTGCCAAGCCAGGTCCTCCCTGGACTGGAAACAAGCATCCTAGGACCGGTTTCGGGGTTTCACCCCTCTTCAGCCAGGATAGCTTGATTCCAGTGGCATGGAGAAGCACGGGACCCACGTCTGGGCATACCCGTCCCACTCGGGGTGACAAATGCAAAAACAACAGTTGATGGACAGAATGCAGAACAATGTCATACATTCACCCCAGTACAGAGATCTGGGCCTAAATCCATCGTTTTTTTGCTCACCATGCCATTCCAGTTTGAACCCAGCCATATGCAAATCAGTCTTGACCCTGTGCCTCATGGGAACAGTCCAGCCCGAACTGCCAAGTCAGGTCCTCCCTGGACTGGAAACAAGCATCCTAGGACCGGTTTCGGGGTTTCACCCCTCTTCAGCCAGGATAGCTTGATTCCAGTGGCATGGAGAGCATGGGACCCACGTCTGGGCATACCCGTCCCACTCGGGGTGACAAATGCAAAAACAACAGTTGATGGACAGAATGCAGAACAATGTCATACATTCACCCCAGTACAGAGATCTGGGCCTAAATCCATCGTTTTTTTGCTCACCATGCCATTCCAGTTTGAACCCAGCCATATGCAAATCAGTCTTGACCCTGTGCCTCATGGGAACAGTCCAGCCCGAACTGCCAAGCCATGTCCTCCCTGGACTGGAAACAAGCATCCTAGGACCGGTTTCGGGGTTTCACCCTCTTCAGCCAGGATAGCTTGATTCCAGTGGCATGGAGAGCACGGGACCCACGTCTGGGCATACCCGTCCCACTCGGGGTGACAAATGCAAAAACAACAGTTGATGGACAGAATGCAGAACAATGTCATACATTCACCCCAGTACAGAGATCTGGGCCTAAATCCATCGTTTTTTTGCTCACCATGCCATTCCAGTTTGAACCCAGCCATATGCAAATCAGTCTTGACCCTGTGCCTCATAGGAACAGTCCAGCCCGAACTGCCAAGCCAGGTCCTCCCTGGACTGGAAACAAGCATCCTAGGACCGGTTTCGGGGTTTCACCCCTCTTCAGCCAGGATAGCTTGATTCCAGTGGCATGGAGAGCACGGGACCCACGTCTGGGCATTCCCGTCCCACTCGGGGTGACAAATGCAAAAACAACAGTTGATGGACAGAATGCAGAACAATGTCATACATTCACCCCAGTACAGAGATCTGGGCCCAAATCCATCGTTTTTTGCTCACCATGCCATTCCAGTTTGAACCCAGCCATATGCAAATCAGTCTTGACCCTGTGCCTCATAGGAACAGTCCAGCCCGAACTGCCAAGCCAGGTCCTCCCTGGACTGGAAACAAGCATCCTAGGACCGGTTTCGGGGTTTCACCCCTCTTCAGCCAGGATAGCTTGATTCCAGTGGCATGGAGAGCACGGGACCCACGTCTGGGCATACCCGTCCCACTCGGGGTGACAAATGCAAAAACAACAGTTGATGGACAGAATGCAGAACAATGTCATACATTCACCCCAGTACAGAGATCTGGGCCTAAATCCATCGTTTTTGCTCACCATGCCGTTCCAGTTTGAACCCAGCCATATGCAAATCAGTCTTGACCCTGTGCCTCATGGGAACAGTCCAGCCCGAACTGCCAAGCCAGGTCCTCCCTGGACTGGAAACAAGCATCCTAGGACTGGTTTCGGGTTTCACCCTCTTCAGCCAGGATAGCTTGATTCCAGTGGCATGGAGAGCACGGGACCCACGTCTGGGCATACCCGTCCCACTCGGGGTGACAAATGCAAAAACAACAGTTGATGGACAGAATGCAGAACAATGTCATACATTCACCCCAGTACAGAGATCTGGGCCTAAATCCATCGTTTTTTTGCTCACCATACCATTCCAGTTTGAACCCAGCCATATGCAAATCAGTCTTGACCCTGTGCCTCATGGGAACAGTCCAGCCCGAACTGCCAAGCCAGGTCCTCCCTGGACTGGAAACAAGCATCCTAGGACCGGTTTCAGGGTTTCACCCCTCTTCAGCCAGGATAGCTTGATTCCAGTGGCATGGAGAACACGGGACCCACGTCTGGGCATACCCGTCCCACTCGGGGTGACAAATGCAAAAACAACAGTTGATGGACAGAATGCAGAACAATGTCATACATTCACCCCAGTACAGAGATCTGGGCCTAAATCCATCGTTTTTTGCTCACCATGCCATTCCAGTTTGAACCCAGCCATATGCAAATCAGTCTTGACCCTGTGCCTCATGGGAACAGTCCAGCCCGAACTGCCAAGCCAGGTCCTCCCTGGACTGGAAACAAGCATCCTAGGACCGGTTTCGGGGTTTCACCCTCTTCAGCCAGGATAGCTTGATTCCAGTGGCATGGAGAGCACGGGACCCACGTCTGGGCATACCCGTCCCACTCAGGGTGACAAATGCAAAAACAACAGTTGATGGACAGAATGCAGAACAATGTCATACATTCACCCCAGTACAGAGATCTGGGCCTAAATCCATCGTTTTTTTGCTCACCCAGCCATATGCAAATCAGTCTTGACCCTGTGCCTCATGGGAACAGTCCAGCCCGAACTGCCAAGCCAGGTCCTCCCTGGACTGGAAACAAGCATCCTAGGACCGGTTTCGGAGTTTCACCCCTCTTCAGCCAGGATAGCTTGATTCCAGTGGCATGGAGAGCACGGGACCCACGTCTGGGCATACCCGTCCCACTCGGGGTGACAAATGCAAAAACAACAGTTGATGGACAGAATGCAGAACAATGTCATACATTCACCCCAGTACAGAGATCTGGGCCTAAATCCATCGTTTTTTTGCTCACCATGCCATTCCAGTTTGAACCCAGCCTTATGCAAATCAGTCTTGACCATGTGCCTCATGGGAACAGTCCAGCCCGAACTGTCAAGCCAGGTCCTCCCTGGACTGGAAACAAGCATCCTAGGACCGGTTTCGGGGTTTCACCCCTCTTCAGCCAGGATAGCTTGATTCCAGTGGCATGGAGAGCACGGGACCCACGTCTGGGCATACCCGTCCCACTCGGGGTGACAAATGCAAAAACAACAGTTGATGGACAGAATGCAGAACAATGTCATACATTCACCCCAGTACAGAGATCTGGGCCTAAATCCATCGTTTTTTTGCTCACCATGCCATTCCAGTTTGAACCCAGCCATATGCAAATCAGTCTTGACCCTGTGCCTCATGGGAACAGTCCAGCCCGAACTGCCAAGCCAGGTCCTCCCTGGACTGGAAACAAGCATCCTAGGACCGGTTTCAGGGTTTCACCCTCTTCAGCCAGGATAGCTTGATTCCAGTGGCATGGAGAGCACGGGACCTACGTCTGGGCATACCCGTCCCACTCGGGGTGACAAATGCAAAAACAACAGTTGATGGACAGAATGTAGAACAATGTCATACATTCACCCCAGTACAGAGATCTGAGCCTAAATCCATCGTTTTATTGCTCACCATGCCATTCCAGTTTAAACCCAGCCATATGCAAATCAGTCTTGACCCTGTGCCTCATGGGAACAGTCCAGCCCGAACTGCCAAGCCAGGTCCTCCCTGGACTGGAAACAAGCATCCTAGGACCGGTTTCGGGGTTTCACCCCTCTTCAGCCAGGATAGCTTGATTCCAGTGGCATGGAGAGCACGGGACCCACATCTGCGCATACCCGTCCCACTCGGGGTGACAAATGCAAAAACAACAGTTGATGGACAGAATGCAGAACAATGTCATACATTCACCCCAGTACAGAGATCTGGGCCTAAATCCATCGTTTTTTTGCTCACCATGCCATTCCAGTTTGAACCCAGCCATATGCAAATCAGTCTTGACCCTGTGCCTCATGGGAACAGTCCAGCCCGAACTGCCAAGCCAGGTCCTCCCTGGACTGGAAACAAGCATCCTAGGACCGGTTTCGGGGTTTCACCCCTCTTCAGCCAGGATAGCTTGATTCCAGTGGCATGGAGAGCACGGGACCCACGTCTGGGCATACCCGTCCCACTCGGGGTGACAAATGCAAAAACAACAGTTGATGGACAGAATACAGAACAATGTCATACATTCACCCCAGTACAGAGATCTGGGCCTAAATCCATCGTTTTTTTGCTCACCATGCCATCCCCTTTTGTATCGCTTTGGTCGCCCTAAGTTGGCGGGGGTATGCCCAAACGTGGGTCCCTTGCTCACTTTGCCACTGGATTCAAGCAAGCCTGGCTGATGACGGCTGAAATGCCAGAAACCGGTCCTAGGATGCTTGTTTCCGGTCCAGGGAAGACATGGCTTGGCAGTTCGGGCTGGACTGTTCCCATGAGGCACAGGGTCAGACTGATTTGCATATGGCCATGTCTGAACTGGGGTGGTGGAGTGAGCTAAAGAATGATGATGGATTAAACCCAGATCAGTTGACTGGGGGTGAGTGTTTGATTGGCTCAAGCGTTCCGTCCATCATCCCCTTTTGTATCGCTTTGGTCGCCCTAAGTTGGCGGGGGTATGCCCAGACGTGGGTCCCTTGCTCACTTTGCCACTGGATTCAAGCAAGCCTGGCTGATGACGGCTGAAATGCCAGAAACCGGTCCTAGGATGCTTGTTTCCGGTCCAGGGAAGACATGGCTTGGCAGTTCGGGCTGGACTGTTCCCATGAGGCACAGGGTCAGACTGATTTGCATATGGCCATGTCTGAACTGGGGTGGTGGAGTGAGCTAAAGAATGATGATGGATTAAACCCAGATCAGTTGACTGGGGGTGAGTGTTTGATTGGCTCAAGCGTTCCGTCCATCATCCCCTTTTGTATCGCTTTGGTCGCCCTAAGTTGGCGGGGGTATGCCCAGACGTGGGTCCCTTGCTCACTTTGCCACTGGATTCAAGCAAGCCTGGCTGATGACGGCTGAAATGCCAGAAACCGGTCCTAGGATGCTTGTTTCCGGTCCAGGGAAGACATGGCTTGGCAGTTCGGGCTGGACTGTTCCCATGAGGCACAGGGTCAGACTGATTTGCATATGGCCATGTCTGAACTGGGGTGGTGGAGTGAGCTAAAGAATGATGATGGATTAAACCCAGATCAGTTGACTGGGGGTGAGTGTTTGATTGGCTCAAGCGTTCCGTCCATCATCCCCTTTTGTATCGCTTTAGTGTGATATTGGTGCGTGCGTGAGTGTGTGTTGCGCAAACGCTTTACACATTGCCTCTGGGATAAGCCTGACTGCTCTGCCAAGCTACCAAGGGGTTGAACAGGGGTTATATTCAGTGTGTAACTCCCTTGCCCTGACTAGAGTGATGATTTCTGCCTGGCTTAGGCGCATGCCCTAGCCATCCAGGAATCCCATTTCTAACATTGGTTGTCAGAGGTGAGGATAGGACTTGGGTTTGTGCAGTACCACAGTGATTCATTATTACACCTAGACCATTATGCAACCACAGAGGGTGTGCTATTTTTTTGTTGTTTTATTTTTGATCTGACCCTTGAATTATCCACACACCATGTCTCGGAAGAGTAAATCAGCAAGCGAGGTTGCAGAATTGAAATTTGACATTGAAATGTTAAGTAATTACAAAGTAGATCAACTCAAGCAATTTTGCAAGAGCTTTGGATGTCCCATGAAGAGCCACTCTAAGAAAGAGGAGCTACAGAAGGCCTTAGGCACCTGGTGGGAGGCTAGGCAAGCTGATGAGACAGGTGATGGAGAGTTGGATGAGGATGCACCAGGGAATGGTTTTAGATCAAAGGATCTGCCTGTTGGCAGAGCAGCCTCTAGGGCTGGCAGCAATAATTCCTCTAGAAAAGTTTCTCCAGAGGAGCTGGAGGAAAACCAAGGGGTCAGAGATCATGAAATAGAGATCTTAAAGTTTAAGATGAAGCAATTGGAAATAAAGAACCAAAAGGCTGCCATGGAGAGAGAAAAAGTGGCAGAGGACAGCAAGAATGCTCTCGCTTTGGAGGAAAAGAAATTGCTTTTGGCTCATGAGTTGAGCATGAGGGAACTGGACATTAAAGCCAAGCAAGTGGTGGCAGCGTACAGCCAGTGCAAGGGGTAAGGTTTACATACCCAAGGACCTAGTGCAGAATTACCAGAGGGGTGAAGATATTTAGCCTTGAGAATAAATGAGGTTCCTGAGAAGAACTGGGGGGCGGGCCTGTGGAAACACCTTGAGGCCTCTGGGAGGGACACCCTGCCACCTTTGGAGCAGGCAGGTAACCTGACCTATCCCCACATGAAGGAGGCTTTATGCCTCAGGTATGGGCTCACACCAGAGCAGTACAGAGAGAAGTTCAGAAACTTTAGGAAGCTTGATTCTCATACTTGGGTTGAATGTGTGAACATGTTTAACCGTGCACTGGATGGTTGGATAAAGGGCAGCAAGGTAACTGATTACCGGGGGTTGTGCAACTTGATTGGTTAGAAGCACTTGAGTAGTCTGTGTGTTCCAGAGCTGCGCTAGCATCTGTTGGATAGTAAGCTAACTGACCCCAGGGAGCTTGCCAAGGTGACGGACCGCTGGACTAGCACCAGGGTCCACATGGGGATTGTGGGTAACCAGGCTAAGGGTTGGCAGGGTCCCCCACAGAAGAGTGGGAGGGACAAGTGTAACCAAAAGGAGTTCTCTAAAGGGCCCAAACACAGTTCCCTGAGGTAAGGAATCCCAGGCTCCCAATCCTAAAGTGTCCTCGCCCTCTAAGGGCAGGTACGGCAACCGGGGTCCCTGCTGGTGTTATTCATGTGGTCAGGAAGGCCACATGGCAAGGGATCCCAAGTGCCCCAACGCACCACCGGAATCTACTGGTGCACCGCCACCAGGGTTAGTGAGTGTAGCGCTGGGGGAGGAATTGGTTCCTAGTGAAGGTGGGGAGCCAGCAATTATGACCCTTGTCTCATTAGGAAACAGAGAGATGGTCCAGGGATCCTATCTGCCTGAGAACACTAAGAAGTACAGGCAGTGGGTGACCATCAATGGGAGGAGGGTGGAGGCTCTGAGAGACACAGGAGCCAGTGTGACATCTGTCAGGTGTCAATGGGTGTGTGGAGAGCAGGTTATTCCCAATGTACTACACCCTGTAGTTGCAGCAGACAACTCTGAGCACTTGTGTAAGGTGGCGCTAGTTCCCTTTGAGTGGGGGGGGTCTCAGGTTCCTTGAAGGTCGTTATTAGTCCATCCATGCCTGTTGACTATCTGCTTGGCAATGACTTGGAGAGTTCCCCATGGAAGGAGGTAGAACACCAGGCTCATTTGGAGATGTTAGGTCTGCCTGAGTGGGTTTGTGTGACCACTCGGTCAATGGCAGCCAGTAGGGGTAATCAAGAGGACCTGCAGCCTGAAGCAGTGGCCCAGGTGCCTACCAGGAAGTGGAAGGGCAGGGGGCATGGGAGACCAGCCCCCGAAGTTCCCACGGGTCAGGAGGAGGCAGAACCTGAGGGGGATGCCCTGGAACCTACAGGGGAAAAAGTGGCCGAACTGGGAGACCTGCCTGAGCTAACCCATTGGCAGCAGGAAGGGGGTCCCTCCAGGGAGGAGTTCTGCAGTGCTCAGATGGCGTGCCCTACTCTTGTTGATTTGCAGCAATAGGCTGCAGACCAGGCAGCAGGTGATCAGTCTGGATCACATCTGATTTATTGGGAAGATGGATTTTTGTATAGCGAGCCTTAGGTCGCTGAGCGCGGTGCAGCTCGTGTGCTGGTGGCACCCAAGTGCTTCAGGACCTTCCAACTGGGTCTGGCTCATGACCTGCCTCTAGCAGGACATTTGGGGTGTGACAAGACCTTTCAGAGGCTTGTCACCCACTTTTACTGGCCCCAAATGAGAAGGCACATTTGCACACACTGTAGGTCTTCCCCAACTTGCCAGGCAAGTGTAAGGCTCCCCTCCAACCCTTTCCTGTGGTGAGCACCCCTTTTTAGCGGGTGGGCATTGACATCATGAGGCCAAGACAGCCTTAGGCAACAAGTTTATCTTGGTCTTGGTGGACCATGCCACCCAGTACCCAGAAGCTGTTACTCTCCGGACAATCACAGCCCCGTGGTGGGCCGTGCATTGACGGGGATCTTTTCCCATGTGGGGTTCCCTAGAGAGGTGGTCTCTGACCATGGTACAAACTTTATTTCGAAGTACATGACATCTTTGTGGGAGGAGTGCGGTGTGGCATTCAAGTTCACCACTCCTTACCATCCTCAAGGGAATGGGTTGGTTGAGAGATTCAACCGAACCCTGAAGGGCATGATAAAGGGTCTTGCAGAACCCATGAGACGGAAGTGAGACGTCTTTTTGCCATGCCTGCTGTTTGCATACAGGGAGGAACTGCAGAAGTCCTTAGGGTTCAGTCCCTTTTGAACTGCTTTATGGGCACCCTGTGAGAGGACTTCTGAGTCTGGTAAAGGAGGGCTGGGAGAGAACTCCTGGTAAGACCCCATAAGATCTGTTCAGCTATGTGCTGGCCTTCAGAAACCAGACTCAACGCTTCAGGAAACTCGCTCAGGTGAACCTGGAAGCTAGCCAGGAAGAAATGAAAAGATGGTATGACCAGAATGCCATTCTGGTCGAATTTCAGCCTGGCCAGAAAGTGTTGGTGATGGCACCAGTGTAGCCTTCTGCACTCCAAGATAAGTGGACTGGTCCATATGAGGTGGTGGATCGCAAGAGTGAGGTGACATAGTTGGTTGACTTGCAGACTCCTAGGAAGCCTTTGAGGGTCCTGCATGTAAACTGCCTCAAACCACACTTTGAGAGGTCTGAAGTAACTATGCTCCTTGCAACAAATGATGGAATGGAGGAGGAGAGTGAGCCTCTTCATGACCTCCTGTCAGCGAAGGAACATGATGGGTCAGTGGATGGGGTAAACCTCTCTCTTACCCTGACCCCAGAGCAGCAGAGGGAGTGTCGCCAGGTGCTGGGACAGGTCACCTCCCTGTTCTCCCTGACACCAGGAGTCACCAATTGGTGTGTCCATGATGTGGACACTGGAGACAGTCTACCTGTGAAGCAGAAATTTTACATGGTAGCTGACAAAGTCAGGGCCAGAATCAAGGAGGAAGTTTCCAAGATGTTGGCGTTAGAGGTGATAGAGCCCTAAAGAGCCTCTGGGCAAGCCCAGTGGTCTTAGCGCCAAAAGCTGCTGCACCCGGTGCCACTCCAGAACTCCAGTTCTATGTGGACTACCGTGGGCTCAATGCAGTCACCAAGACTGATGCACACCCCATCCCCAGAGCTGATGAGCTCGTTGATCGGTTGGGCGCTGCCTGGTACCTCAGTACATTTGATTTAACGTCTGGGTACTGGCAGATTGCCTTAACCAATGGGGCAAAAGAGAGGTCAGCGTTTTCAACACCAGAGGGGCACTACCAGTTCGGGGTTATGCCTTTTGGGTTGAATAACGCCCCTGCCACCTTCCAGAGACTGGTCAACCAGGTACTGTCCGGGCTGGATGAATTCAGTGCCGCTTACCTGGATGACATTGCTGTGTTCAGCTCCAGTTGGGAGGAACATTTGCAACACCTCTGCGAAGTATTGAAGGCTCTGCAAAGGGCATGCCTCACTATCAAGGCTAGTATGTGCCAGATAGGGCAGGGATCTGTGGGGTGCTTGGGACACCAGGTAGGGAGCGGCCAGGTGGCGCCCCTACAAGCAAAGATTGACACCATTCTGGCTTGGGAGACCCCCAAGACCCAGACAGAGGTGAGAGCCTTCCTAGGTTTTACCGGGCACTACAGAGGGTTTGTCAAAGGGTATGGCACCATTGTTGCCCCCTTGACAGAGCTGACTTCAAGGAAGCACCCCAGGAAGGTGATCTGGAATGATGCCTGCAAGACCGCTTTTGATGCCATGAAATCCGCCATGTGCACGGCACCCGTGCTTAAGGCACCTGACTTATCCAAAGAATTTGTTGAGCTGACAGATGCTTCAGAGCATGGTGTGGGAGCTGTACCCTCACAATTGAATGACGAGTGCTTGGACCAACTTGTAGCTTTCATCAGTAGGAGGCTACTTCCCAGGGAACAGAGGTGGAGTGCAATTGAAAGGGAGGCTTTTGCTGTGGTCTGGGTGCTGTAGAAGCTAAGGCCCTACTTGTTTGAGACTCACTTCCGGGTTCAGATAGACCACAGGCCCCTCAGATGTTTGATGCAGATGAGGGGAGAGAATCCAAAACTGTTGAGGTGGTCCATCTCCCTACAGGGAATGGACTTTACAGTGGAACACCGCCCTTGTACAGAAAACGCCAATGCAGATGGTCTGTCCAGATTCTTCCACCTTAGGGATGAGAACTCCCAAGAGGATGTGTAATTCTCCCCACTTTTCAGCTGGAGGGGACACTTGTTAGACCTGGCATCCGTGGTGTAGTTTTCCCTGACTTTTTGACTCTACCTCCTGTGCTTTTGATGCTGTGCTGGATTTTGTTTTTGCTGGCTTAGACGCTATGGGCACTTTGCTACTGCTGATCAGTGTTAAAGTGCAAGTGCTCCCTATGCAAATTGGTATTGTGATTGGTTCTCCCTGATTGGCATATTTGATTTACCAGTAGGTCCCTAGTAAAGTGCACTAGTGTGCCAGGGCTGACAAATCAAATGCTAATAGTGGGCCTGCAGCACTGATTGTGCCACCCACATGATTAGCCCTGAAAGGATGTCTCTGGCCTGCCACCGCAGTGCCTGTGCGCAGTTTGTTAACTGCCATGTTGGCTGGGCAAGTGCACCCACTTGCCAGGCATTAACCTTTCCTTTTCTTCTATATCAGACACCCCTATGGAATGAGAATTACTGCCAAATTCGTTTTTCACTATTGCAAGGCTGCCTGTTCCCATAGGACAGAATGGGGAGTTTGTTTATAATATCTTATAAACATAACTGCCCCTGGGAACAAGGTAGGAAAATAAAGTTTAGTATGCCTGAACTCAGACTGTTAAAATGCATCTTTTAGTGAGGGTGATTTTTACATTCTGTGTTTGGAAATACCACTTTTAGAAAGTAGGTATTTTCTTGTTTAGTCATCCAGTATGCCTCTGCTAGGATGTGAATTGCCTGTCTGGGTTTGGGGTGTCAGGGGCTGGGGAGGAGGCTCCAGAGAGCCTGAAGAGTGAAGGCTGGGCTGAATAGACCTCGGATGCATTCAGAGTAGGGGGAGGAGATTTCCTTTCACCTGGATGGGCCTGGTCTGCTTTCCACAATGCAGTCTCCACCCCCTGCCAGGAAGCTGCACCAGAGAGGACAGAACTGGTTTTGACTGGGCACACGGCTTCCCTGCACAAAGAGAACAAAGACATTTTGGGGTATAAGTATTAGACCTAAAACCCCTGAACGTTAGACTACTTCGTGAATCAAGAGAAACCTTCGCTGAGGAGAAAAGCTGGAGAAACTGGAGGAGGAGTACTGCCCCTTTGCTGTGTGCTGTCTGGGGTTGGCCTGCAGTAGCTGATTCTGCCGAAGGAAGAGGACTTTGCTGTGTGCTGTGTTCCCCCCTGCTTGAGAGGTGTCTCCAAGGGCCTGGGCGTGCTGGCCTCCTGTTGTAGGAAACTCAGGGACATCAAAGTTTCCAAGTACTTTTTTTGCTTCCAACCGCACTGTGTGTGCACTCGCACAGCGCTTTGTGTACCGCGATCTTTGTGGAGTCTGCAAGCGTTAAGGGAGGAGGACTCTGAAGGTCTGCCTGACGTTCCTTTGCCTCAGGCCTCGCTTTCTCCATATATCCCTAGGAGCCACGACGCGGTCCCTCAGGAGAAGAAGGCGTCCAAAGCATTTGGCCGATCACCGCCTCTGGCCCGAGTCCGGAGCCAAGGTTCATCATTGAGGAAAAGGGCAGCACCTTAGCACAGCCGGCTGCGAGGCATTGCCTAGCAACCGGGATCTCCCAGCGAGGGGAAGCCGTTGTCGACCTTGCCCCGCCCAGCAGGACGCCAGCTTCAGCCGCCGGGCAGCGAGGTCACGCTCCATTCAGGAAGGAGCTGCCCACTTCCCCGCGCAGCGACATCAAGGATTTCATTGCCCCAGCCTGGAGATCGAGGGAGCCTCGGGCCTGTGCTTCCCTTGTCTTCTCTGGGCTGCTCAGAACTCCTGCCGCTGTCGGAGTGCCGACGGAGGCACGGGGAGTCGTGAGAGGGAGGTAGTGACGCTGAGCAATCGAGCAGCCCCCGCAGGTGGTGGTGGTGTCCGCCCCAGCCGGGGCCCCCTTGCATAGCGGAGAAGCCCGGAGGTGCGCAAAGGTCAGAGGATCAATGCCCAGGTGATGCTCAGTCCTGAGGTCTGAGCCACAGCGCACTGTTCTTTCCAACAACCCTGAGTGGGTTGCGGGCATAAGTAATACTGCTTTTGTGATCAGTGGCAACTGGGGCACCTTTATTTTTTGATACAGAAGACCCGTGCTGTTACTAAAGTGATCAGTGGCAACTGGGGCACCTTTATTTTTTATACAGAAGACCCAAGTTTTTGCTAAAGGGATCAGTGGCAACTGGGGCACCTTTAAGTTGATACAAAGGACACGTGCTTTTACTGATGTGATTAATGGAGCCTAATGCATTTTTGGAACACAATATATAAAACCTGTGACTCATTGATACTACTGCATTTTCTGAATAATACAAAGGTTATATTTTTTTGCATACCTTAGTGTGGATTTTACTTTGTGGTATGCCTAGTGTGATATTGGTGCGTGCGTGAGTGTGTGTTGCACAAATGCTTTACACATTGCCTCTGGGATAAGCCTGACTGTTCTGCCAAGCTACCAAGGGGGTGAGCAGGGGTTATCTTCAGCGTGTCACTCCCTTGACCTGACTAGAGTGGTGATTTCTGCCTGGCTTAGGCGCATGCCCTAGCCAACAAAGGAATCCCATTTCTAACACCATACCTCCATGCAGCAGCAACAGTTCCAGTGCCTAGAGCCCCCAAGGGGCAATTTGCCATGCTTTATAAATGTATGATTGGTTGATTGACCTGTCAACCAGTTTAATAGAGGAGTCAGAACATTCCCAGGATTAATGTAATAATTTAACAGAACAATCTGTTTACTTCTCTACAATAGTGTCATTCTCCAGTGAACCTATACTGCTCTTCACAGTGTCAAATATGTTAATTGTGCAGTGTTGGCAGTTAATACTAATCTTAAACTAAGTCTTTATTACCCAATACCCTTTCTACAATATATTTTCTTAATGATAAGGTCACAACAGTTCTTGATATTCTTTTTAATGGACAAGTACCTCCACATTTCAACAATAATATTATTGTTTGCTGGACCAGTAACAAGACCCATAGGGGATTCAGTTGCAATTGGTACATGAGAACACAAAACCTCCAAGTGCTAAAGTGACCAGAAATTAGTTCCCAAGATTTAAAGCAGCCTACCTCAGAAAATATTACTACACAAGCATTTTAGGGTGCTTCTAAATTTCTGGAACATTTAAGTCACGCAGAAGGGCTTGGGCAGCGCAGTGACCCAATGTGGTAAAATGCTGCTCAGGGGTGTAGAATATTGAGACTTGCTGTGATGCACTCAAAGCTTGCTAAACTCAGTTTGGTTTGTGAGATCAAGAGCCAGGTGCACAGGAAGAACGCATATTTACAAGAGGCCTGCGCCACCTGAGCAACAATTTTTTTGATGCTCCAGTGATGCAAGCCTCACCAATCATATCTATGAGGTAACGCAAAGCCACCCTACATGGCTTTGCATGGCCTTATAGATACGGGGTAAGGCAAGGCAGAGCAAAGCGCTGTGTTGCCTTACTCTTCGTCAAGGAGGCATTCTTTGGGCATTGCGGTGGGTGTCCCCATGCAACACCCATGGATTTTGACACTGCCCCAGATTTACAAAATCACGTAAACCTGGGGCAGCTCAAAAGCTTCCGCCTCCCCAGAGCAGGCATAACAAGGAAACATGTTTTCATTTCTCCCCATTCTGCAGCACACATGGAAAGAGGAAAATGCCTCTTGGCATGGTTTTTTGTGCATAAGGTGCCCCTTCCAGCACAAGACAAAATCCGGCCAACTATGTGACACCCCTGCACCATAGTGCAAGGCTGCCTGAATTGGCGCTAGGCACCAAATTGTGTGCCAGCATTGGTGGAAAGGACAGGAATGCACCTTATCTCGTAAATACGGTGCATTCCTGAACTTTCAAATTGGTGCCCTACGCCATTTTTTTGTAAATAAGGCCCTCTGTTTTAAAAAAAATGCATTCTGTGACCCCTTTTCGCTCCCGCTTGTTCTTCCTTCTTCAGCTGTGGAATCGAAGCAGGTGGAGCAGTACAGCTTGGAGACCATACACTTGACTTTTGGTCTTTGGGTCTTTGAGTACAGAAGTGTGTCAGCCTAGTCACTGGTATGGCAGGAAGTTGATTGGTTTATTTCTATTACACAATTTTGTTGCTGTGGGATGTCATAATTTTCCTCTCCAACGTTTTTTTAGAAGTCTAAAAGGTGACAGGGGTTTTAATGGAGACCTCTGGGCTCCAGAGACTTGACAATCCAGGCTATATTCCAAGTTGATCCTCTCCCTGTGGGCTTCTGACCACATCATTGTTAGCCAAATTACTGGCCTCCAAATCTATTATTGCTTTTTTTATATACTGAGGCATGGTGGCTCTGAATCCCTGTATGTAATGCACAATGTCATGTGTGGGTGTTTCAGAAGTGTATCCCGCTAATATCTACAAGGGTCAATGAACCACTTGTAGGGTGTCAAAAAGGGCTAAGTCCCACTTCATTCTGTGGAACCTCCTGTGCGCAAATAATAGCCATGGCAAGATGATGGCCCATTTCTTCCAGCAGGGTTCTTCTCAGGCCTCCAAGCATGCCTTTGAGGATTGACTTGAACCTTTCAGCTAGCCCATTGGCATGATGGTGAAAAGCTCTCAACAACTTATAGGTTACCCAAGGTTACCCTTACGGGCAGCATTCCAGGGTAGAAGAGCACATGGTCAAACACTACAGGATAAACCAATTGACTGGAGAGTTGTAGGGTAAAGTGGACAAACAAAGTTATTCAAAGGTTTTTTTCCTACTGGCAGTTGAATGATCAGAGCCAGGCTCTGCCACTCAGTCTTGTTCTGCCTTGGTAGACTGACCACAACAGGAATCATGATCTCTATCATCATTGGGAGCCAAAAAAAATGGTATAAGATTCATGTTCCAAGACATGGAGGTGTTGTGAGCCTAATCTCGTAGAAGCCTACAGTAACAGTGAGGAACTACTAACCTATTGCAATATCCCAACTTGGGACTGTTACCTGGCAGAAGAACAGGATGCCATCACCCCAGCACACTACACCCTACGCCTGTCCAGCAGGTTTGCGTGTTTCAGTTTGACTTATAACGCCTTTGAGGATTAGACACTCATGTTGAGTCCTGCAGATGTCTGCATAAGTAGGACTTTGTTACCTTGAATTCAGCCAGCTCAGAGTAAGAGTGTCAGCCTCATCAGACTCAGTGCATCCATTAACAACAGCATGTCCTCCAAGAACTGTGGGCAGTTCCCTCACCTGCATAACCTCATGACCCTCTTTTCCTTCAGGTTCCTGAGCCTCCTTTTCAGTGCCAGTGCCCACAGACATCTTCTGGATGAAATCCTGGACTCTTGCACACACATATACACAGTTGGAAGTTGGAAGGTGTTAGAAATGGGGGTCTCTGGTTGGCAATGGTGTGCACCTTTGTCCAAATAGGGACCCTTCCTTCTAGTCAAGTAAGGGGGATACACTACTGAAATAACCCCTGCTCACCCCCTTGGTAGCTTGGAATGAGCATTCAGGCTTATCTCAGAGGCAGTGTGTAAAGCATTTACACATAACCAACAGTAATACAGTGAAAACACTACAAAAGGACACCACACCAGTTTTAGAAAAATAACCAATATTTATCTGTGCAAACAAGACCAAAACGGTAAAAGACCAAGATATAGTAATCAAGAATATGCACTTTTTTAAGAATGACTTTAAAATGCAGTTCCTTAATGGCCGGTAGCTCCATCCGGGGCAACTTCGGTGCTGAAATCAACAGAATCCAACAGTTCTGGCCGACCGCGTCGGTGCAGACCAGCGTTAGTGGCAGCAGACTCGTAAACAGTAACCTTTGGTTCCGGCCAACAGTGTCGGTGTGGGCCGGTCGTGGCAACCGTTGCGGTTGTGA
The DNA here is from genome assembly GCA_963921515.1 of Calotriton arnoldi. Lineage (NCBI taxonomy): Eukaryota > Metazoa > Chordata > Amphibia > Caudata > Salamandridae > Calotriton > Calotriton arnoldi. The sequence goes on from CAWUFW010013510.1 coordinate 91,958, forward strand.
TGTGAAGCGTAGCGGTGCAGCATGCAGTGCCCTCAAGTCGCGGTGTAGGCAGCGGCTCAGTGACGGTCGCCCAGTGAGACCAGGGCTGTGGTGTGGAGTGAGGCGGTGCTCACGGTGTTGCTGACAGGTCACGGTGCAAGCAACAGTGGCAGTTGATGGGAGCTGGCATCGGTGAGCCCAGACTGTGGTGTAGGAAGGGGCGGTGCATCGTGTGATTTACGAGCGGTGCTCCCGAACCACAGTGCGGTCACGGGTGTTGAGGTCAGTGTGCAGTGACGTCGTCAGTGAGACAGGGCAGCAGAGTAAAGCGAGGTGAAGCAGAGTGAAGTGCCGACAGGTTGAAGTGTAAGCAGCGGCTCAGTGGTGGCGGCGGTCATCGGTGAGACCAAGGTTGCGGTGCGAAGTGCAGTGGTGCCCTCCGTGGTGCCTTCAGGACACGGAGCCAGCAGCAGTGTCGGTGATGGTGTTGACTGCTTTCCTCCTCTGTGCCAACTGAAACCCATGGTTCCAGAGGCGGTACCCAGAGGTAAGTGAAGTCTTTGCTGTGCCTGAGACTTCGTGAACAGGAGGCAAGCTCTCTTTCAAGCCCTTGGAGATACTCAGCAATAAGTGAAGAAAGTTAATTTGAGTCCTTTCACTGCCCAAGGCAAAAGCATCAGCTGCAGGCCAACCCAACAAAGCAACAACACAGTAAAGGGGCAGTACCTCTCCTGGCAGTTCTTCCAGCTCTTCTTCTTGGCAGGTTCCTTGATTCCAGCGAGTTCTCTGAAGTCTTTTATCTCCCTGAGACTTCCAACAGGAGGCAAGCTCTACTTCAAGCCCTTGGAGAAAACTCTATCTGCAGGATGATGAAAGTACAATCCAGTCCTTTCCTTCCCCAAGACAGAGGCAGCAAGCAGCAGACCAACACAGCAGAGCACGCAGCAAAGAGGCAGTTCCTTCTGACAGTTTTTCCAGCTCTTCTTCCTGGCAGGTTCCTTAGTTCAGCAGTAATCTGAAGTCTTTTATCTTCCTGAGACTTCCAACAGGAGGCAAGCTCTACTTCATGCCCTTGGAGAAAACTCTAACAGCAGGATGATGAAAGTGCAATCCAGTCCTTTCCCTGCCCAAGACAGAAGCAGCAAGCAGCAGGCCAACACAGCAGAGCACGCAGCAAAGAGGCAGTTCCTTCTGACAGCTTTTCCAGCCCTTCTTCCAGGCAGGTTCCTTAGTTCAGCAGTAATGTCAAGTTCTGGGGTCTGGGCCCCAATATTTATATTCAGTTTCTCTTTGATCTTTTGGGCAGAGAGTGTCTGTGCTCAGCCCAAACCAGTTCTGTCCTCTCTGGTCCAGCTTCCCGGCAGGAGGTGGAGACAGCATTGCCCAAGGCAGACCAGGCCCATTCAGGTGCAAGGGAAATCTCCTCTCAGCACTCTAAATGCAGACCAGGCCTATAAAGGTGCTAGTGAAACTCCTCCCACTTCTCTGAATGCAGCCCATGTCTATTCAGCCCAGCCCTGACTCATCCAGGAACGGCAGGACACACCTCGACTCCCACCCAGTGGCTTTCTACAGAGAATGCACATCCCCAGCCCCTGTCACTCCAACCAAAACCAAACAGTCAATACACAAACCAGCAGAGGCACATAGGATGGTTAAGCAAGAAAATACCCACTTTCTAAAAGTGGTATTTTCAAACACACAATATAAAAATCATCTTTACTAAAAGATGCATTTTTATATTCTGAGTTCATTCATACTAAACTCCATCTTTCTACCTTGTCCCAATCGGAAGTTATACTTATAAGATGTTATAAATAAACTCCCATTCTCCCTTTCAATAGTGAAAAACTAAATACCCTGTATTTCACTATCAGGACATGTCACACATACCAGTACATGTCCTACCTTTTACATACACTGCACCCTGCTCATAGGGGTACCTTGGGCCTACTTTAGGGGTGATTCACATGTAAGAAAAGGGAAGGTTAGGGCCTGGCAAGTGGGTGTACTTGCCAAGTCGACATGGCTGTACAAACTGCATGCAGACACTGCAGTGGCAGGTCTGAGATACCATTACAGGGCTATTTCTGTGGGTGGCACAATCAGTGCTGCAGGCCCACTAGTAGCATTTGATTTACAGGCTCTGGCACTCTCAGTGCACCTTACTAGGGACTTACCGGTAAATCAAACATGTCAATCATGGAAACACCAATCCATAACATAATTTACCAGGAGAGCATATGCTCTTGAGCACTGAATAGCAGTGGTAAAGTGCCCAGAGTCCTAAAAACAACAAAAACAGGGTCAAAAACAGGAAGCCAAAAATCAAAAAGTCTGGGGGTAAACCCGCTGAAAAAGCCAAGTCTAACAGCAGGTCATCGCCTGTTAGAGAGGAAAGGACCGACAACTACCTGATATGCAGAGATTTTCAACACAGATAAGTTATTTCGGAAATTTTTGTCTAGGCTTGTAGGAGAGAATGTCCGCAGCATTGCTGGCAGGCTTGCCACAGGGGGATCAAATTATTAAGCCAGGGTGGAGTTCGCGTAGCAGCGCTACGCGTAATTCTGCGAAGCGGTAAAAAAACTCTGCTGTGCTACGTGGAGTTCCGTGAGCGGGCAGAGTTGCTTGTTCCGCACGTTTGCAATACATTTTTGACCTTCGGCTACGCAGATTGCGTGTTCGGGGGGAAATATCGTGCAAACTTCACCACGCAGTCGCACATGGGCGCGGCCATCTTATTTTTCTTGTCTGGTATGGTTCTGGGCCTGTTTTTCTAGTCCTCCTTAAATCTTTGCAATTCTTTGTTCTAAAACTTTTTTTCTGATCTTTTTATTTATTATCTATCCCTCTCTATTCTTAAGGGTATATTTTTAGCATTTTCTACTTTTTTGTGTGGTTTTTTTGTGCGTTTTTTGTACTGTTTTTCTATTACTTGCTCTTTATTCTAACCAACTGACGCACCAGAAGTCCGACATCCTGGACCGAGAGCAGGACCTGCTGGACCTGCTAGGTGTTGAGGTCACGGGGCTTGGTGAGTACTAGCTAATTGTAAATATTATTGTGTGTTCTATGTTATTGCAAATATTATTTTTTTCCCAAATAGCAAGAATGCTGCTGCTCACAAGCAGGTACATTACGTTTAAAAATCTTATATTATGTGATCGTTATTCTAGGCAGGTGCTTGGTGCTACCTAATCGTACTTGTTTGCAACTCTGCGTTTGCTTGGGCTGATTATGTAAGAGAATTTAAGTTAGGTAATGCAGACTAGAGAGACTCCTTTCCTTTGTCCTGTCACTAAGAAAGTGGAAGTTAGATAGTTAGTTACTTAGTATTAGTTGGTAATTTAGCGGCCCGCGTAACGTGACCTCTCACGTGACTTCCGTCCTTGACTCCTTAGACATTTTAGTAGAACCTTTTGTAGTTTGTATAGTGAGTGAATAGCAACCAACCAATTTGGTGTATGCAATTATGCATGTGTCCATCTATGCATTTAAGAAGACTAAATGCAGACTTAGTGAATTGGCCCGTCTAAGGGGGTTGAGAATGATGATTGCGAATGAGATTGGAATTCGGAACTTAGAAGCAAATATAATTTTTTTGCAATTCCTTCCAAAGTCTTTGAAATAGGTGGGCTAGGTAGGTTTAGGATTCAGGAATCGGAATGGAACTGTGGAATAATAAAGATAGGACTGTCAGCGACCGGGATACTAGTCTACTACTAGTCAATCTGATTTAGGAAAGGTCAATGTTATTGCAATTGCCGTTTCCTGTCAAAAAACGTTTTGGAGCAATTATTAAATATTTCATTTATTTAACACCAATCATTTTTTGTCTCTTTAATTATGTCTTACATGATCAGCATCCAGGGGCAAGAAGAAGACTGGGTCTTCCGAGGCTGGTGCGGGGCCTGGAGGTGCATCCCAGCAGGAACAGCGCTCCTCTGCAGATGGCTCTGCTGGCCCCAGTAAGTCCTCCTGTTGTTAATATTAATATAAATTTCCCTAACTTTTACCGCTCCTTAATTTTTTGAGCTATTATTTCCGTTTCCTAATTTTATTTTTTCCCTAATCCTCTTCGATCTGTCTGTTTCTAAATTCTTGTTATCCCTGCATTAAGTACCAATTTCGTTATTTATATATTTCTGTTTTTTTTTTTTTATATCAATTCAAACTGCTTCTGCTCTGACTCTTATAGTCTGTCTGTAGCTTTCTTTCTTCTGGTTTTTCAGTCAGTTTTCTCTCAACCCTTATATATTTTGTGGACTGCCTGGTACTGTAAGACTCAGAGAACCGATTGGTCCTTACTAATACTAGTATTAGTACTACTACTATGCTGTGTAAATTGCATGGCTAAGTAAGGTATTCTACACATGTTTGTTGAGATGTGAAGGCTTTCTTTTCTTTTACTTTCTCATGCTCAATCAGTAAATGATGGTCACGCTCACATTGGACACCCCAAAGTTGTGTCTTTTACTTTTTCTCGCCAAGGCCTAGTACTATTTTTATTAGCAGACGTTGATGGTGAACAACTAATTATTACCATGCACCCTGGGTCTAAGGACGGCACCTTTATATTTTCCAACCAAGAGACCTCATGTCCGATTGTCCACCCAGTTGGCCACTCTTTTTCTTTTCAAAAACTCAGATTCACCAATAGCTCTAGCCACTGAGTCCAGTTCCTTTGGGTTGTCCTCTTCTTGAGAGGCTTTTCAAAAATTGCCACCAACAAAATGCCCAACCGGATATTTTTGATAGGACATACTGTCTACTCTACTCTAGTACCCAAATTGTAGTTATGTGTGTGGTGTATGTATTGTATTTTCAATCTTGCTAGTGAAAAAAATAAATAGGGGGAGGCGTATATGGCATCTAACAAAATGTGAAATATTTTTTCTAGGTGCACTGACCACCAGTGCCGGGGCCAGCGGCGAGTGCAATGCCAGCCAGGAGGGAGCTGATGCGGCAGCTACAGGAGGTGAGCCAGCAGCAGTCGCGGGTTGTGGTAAGTCATATTCCTTACTTATTGACAACTCAGTCACTGCAAGGGTGTAGACTGGACTGTTGAGACTAAGTTGTTGTAAACAGTTGAAGAAGACACCCTTTACTTAGCATTAGCAGAAGTTGAGTAACTAATGGCCTCTTCTATCTTCAACTCAGCAGAGAAAGTTTTATGAAGAACACTAAGAGTCAGACGACCTTGATGGGTTGATGGAAAAGGGAAAGAAGGATGGAAGGAGGAAGAACGAGTGACATGTAATATATGACTGGCAGAGAAGGATGCGTGTTGAATGAAGGGGGCCTGGGACACATATAGGTGGCTGATAGGATGCATGAGTGGTTGAAGGATGGGGGAAAGGTGAAAGAAAGGATGCCTTCCTGGGTGTGTGAAACTGTATGGGTGAAAGGAATCCTCTGGGGGGTTTGATGGGTCAAACTCAAAGGCAAGCAAGGATGCATGGGTGGTGGTTAAATGACAAATGTATGTTGTTGGTGAAAGGTTTGTTGAGATTGAGAATGATAGCCACGTTTGTATGGATGGATGCCTGGATGGTATTCAATCATAAGTGGAGACTGGATGAAGAGGATGTAAAAAAAAATTAAACCGTGCCAGAGTATTAAAGCCAGCGGTGAAGAATAAAAATAATGCTAGAAGAGCAATGCAATGATAAATGGAAAAATCCATGGGAAGAAGAATAAACAAGGACTGTTTTTTTTTCAAGGTTTTGATTCAAAGGTTTGAGGTTGTATTTCAGAATTCTCCCTTGACTCACAGTAGTTTGCAAGCACAGTATATATATTGTGTATGTATATACCCACCCATCATCAATCGCCTACCTCCAACTCCGAGGCCCACTCCCGCTCCTTACCCATGTCATTTCGACCGTGTCAGCCATGGGTGGCCTATCGCAAAAAGAACAATTGATGGACAAAATGCAGAACAATGTCATACATTCACCCCAGTACAGAGATCTGGGCCTAAATCCATCGTTTTTTTGCTCACCATGCCATTCCAGTTTGTACCCAGCCATATGCAAATCAGTTTTGACCCTGCACCCAATGGGAACAGTCCAGCCCAGACTGCCAAGCCAGGTCCTCCCTGGACTGGAACCAGGCATCCTAGGACCGGTTCCGGGGTTTCACCCCATATCAGCCAGGATAGCTTGACTCCAGTGGCATGCAGAGCACGGGGCCCACGTCTGGGCATACCCATCCCACTCGGGGTGACAAATGTAAAAAGAACAATTGATGGACAGAATGCAGAACAATGTCATACATTCACCCCAGTACAGAGATCTGGGCCTAAATCCATTGTTTTTTTGCTCACCATGCCATTCCAGTTTGGACCCAGCCATATGAAAATCAGTCTTGACCCTGCACCCAATGGGAACAGTCCAGCCTGAACTGCCAAGCCAGGTCCTCCCTGGACTGGAACCAGGCATCCTAGGACCAGTTTCGGGGTTTCACCCCTCATCAGCCAGGATAGCTTGACTCCGGTGGCCTATCGGCTGCATGGTTACAAATTACAATCAAACAATAGTAGGACCTCACGTCATCACGTGACGTCCTGCTGTATATCATCATTCATATTAGTAATCATATCATCTGCCTTGTTGTAGTAGTCAGGGTGAAAGTGAAATTGAGCATTTGCCATTGATTTAACAGAGTATGGCCATAATGGAAAAATAGATAATTGTGTAGTACAGCTGCCTGTCTAGGGTGCAAGCTGACAGAGCTGGCATGCCTACAAGAATAATTTAGCTAAACAAGAGAGAGAAGTAGAAGAATACTTGGCACTACTCCATAGTGCCTAGTGCCTAATGCCTGAAACTCTAATCACTTCCAAATCTTAGGGGCCGAGGAAGTGAGGATAGCACAAATGTTATATACTGCTAGTTTTTATGTGTATAATTTTGTGTTACTGTTTTGCTAAGAGTATTAGTTACAATTGTCTTTTTTCTTTCTTGATATAGCTACTCCTTCCCAACCCAACAGACAGGAGTTAGAAGCCAGGACCCGGCAACGGAAGCTGGCGGTCATCAGGGATAAATATCGGCAGCTGGTGGCTCTGGCGGAGGAGGAGGAGGAGGAGGAGGCAGCAGCTGCAACCTCCAATGCCCAGAACCCCCAGTCAGGCCTCCCAGTGCCTTTGGTGGTACGGCACCGTGGTCTGGCAGCGGCCCGCCACAATTTAAACACTGCTGCCCACCCCTTGTTGTTCCTGCAAAAAATTTCAGCGCTGCATGCTCCTCCGGCGCACCTAGAGGCCAGGATGGAGGAGCGCTTCCACATCCTAGAGCACAAGATCCGGCAAGCCCGCCACTAGACCTCAGTCTTCTTGACCATTTCCCCTATTTTAATCTTTTTTTAGTGGGTGGGACTTGTTGGGGAGAGGGTGGGAATGTGGGAGTTGCGAAAAACTTGGGTGTTCTGTTCTTTTTTTTATGGACATTTGCTTTTATGGACAATGTTTTGGGGCTTGCTTTACTGGACATTGGTTGGGGTTAGGGAGAGGGGTGGGTCAGGTGTTGTGGGTTTCTTTCCTTCTAGTTTATATTTGTTAGGGGAATACATTATTTATAGTTTTACATATAATGTAAATCTTTTTGGGGGGGCTTACTCTTTTACTTTGCACTGTTTCCTTTGCTGCAGGGCCGCAGACAGTTTTTGAAATTTGCCGATAATGTAACACACCAACAGATAGATGCGGTAGCCTCACTTGTCCTACTATTGTAAGTCTCTCCTCCAAGTCTATGCAGTCTGCAACTAAAACCCCTATGGACTCGGAAGGGTGTGGGTGTGTGAATTAATTAATTTCCATAGTATATACATTATTGCATCCCCCAAACTACCTGTAATTGATGATTAGGTGAAGCGATGGCTGCATGGTGATGGTTTGGTTTCCCAAGGTGCCATGGTGGTGGTAGTAGCAGTAGACAGTAGCATTTGCAAAAAAAGAAAATGAGATAGTCACCTGAGGGAGACTAGGAAACAACTAGTAGAAGTACAGTACACAAGAAGAAGACTGCCAAACGAGAAACCATGAGAAGCAATGCTAAAGTAAAATAAAACAGAATGGTGGGCTAGCCTAGTACAAGTTACAAACTGAAGTCAACTTGAGCTATGAAGTGGACAAGCGTAACCTTTAGTGCTGGAAGGATGATGATGCTGGCAATTAATTATAATGGATTATGCTCCTCTGGAAAAAATTGAATATATACTGTGCATGGGTGGGCAATCTAATCTCTATATATTGCCAGTGTGGGCTATATATCTACTTAGAGCAGAAGAAGATCCTCGCCCAGCCTTGAGTTAGTGTTACTTTCACTACGTCCACCCCTGCAAGTGTGTGATCAATTATTGATGTAAATTTAATTTAGTCACACCTCAATAAATCAGATCACACAGCCCAGGGGAAGAGGGTTAGGGTTTGATAAATGGGTGGGAAGGGGGATTTGAGGGAAAGGTTTGACAAAGACAAACACTTCACATGGACAACACATTCATCTTGGCAGCCGGCCATCATAAATCTGTTAAGGGAGAAAAAGGAAATGCATGCATGATGATGATGAGGACTAGACTAGTACATGGCAGTATATATTATGCATTTGTCTTTCTGCCCCCAGAGAGACCCAAGTTACATACATTATGTTCTGTTGTACTGGACTTCCTTTGAAAGATAGCAAATCAAATTAAAATATCTGTAGGAGTCAAATATAAGCAAATATAAACAACACACACAGTCATCGTAATGATTGAAGAGAAAAAAAAAATGATACTGTATTATTGCCAAATTGGGATTTGCATCTCCGCATTCCTCTTGGTCCTTCCTTGGACTGTCCGTCGTCAATCCTGGGTGCCTGGCGGATGCGGTTTGGTAAGGTAAGTGTGAGTTGTTTTCCCAGTATGGCGCACAGTGAAGGGCCTGTAGATGGAAAACCCAAAAGGATATTGAAAAATCAAGGAGAAAAGTTAAACTGCATAATTAAGGAGGAGTGCAACCCGAAGACTTTCAGAGGCGGCATGGCTAAATCATGTCTGTTTCCGGCAGTTACCTCCAACAACAGGAACAAGTCTCCCCATTAAACCTCCACTTAGCTTCGAATTTGAGCCAGACAGCACAGTGAGCGCACACACACACAGCAACTTAGCATTTTCCAAGTTAAGTAAAAAGTCAATGCACTGCTGTCATTCACACCACTCCCACCACCACCACCACTACACAGACATGTGGGTCTGGTGTTGTTGTTTACCTTTAGGTCACTTCACTCCCTGAGTTATTCCATCAATCATCTCTGATCCTCCTCCTGACTCTGACTGCGAGCATGGTATGGTGTACCAACAGTGTCCTGACTCCCGAGTGAGTCCCAGACTTGTCTTGACTCAAAAATGCAATGGATCGGCCTGCAGTAGTACAACTTTGTTATTGAACAACAAGAAGTGAAAGACTGACCTGAGTCCCTTTTTTTGTGTGTAGAAGAATAGTAGATATCATTCACATCAAACAGCAATCACTCAGCGTGCAATGCATGCAATCATTTACCTGCTCTTCCGGGGCAGTCCCTCTATGCTAGGAAAGTATAGATATATAGTCAGGGCCCAGGTATGGAGGCAGGCACACATTTCACAATTTTTGTATTCTCCATCCAATGTCTGGCTTGAGGGAAATGGCTTTAGGGTGAGTCAGGAGGAGTGGACTTCTTCACTGACTGTACACAGTTGCAACTACAATCTGGCAATAAAGAAGTAAGATGGTGGGGATGGATTTATGTGAACCAGAAAGACAGTGGCACACACAAATAATTAAGTAAATAATGTTCCTTAGCTATATCTTTTTTTGGGGCTTTTTTTTTGGGCGTCAAAGGAAGAAAGAAAGTAACTCGAAAGACTAGTTGTCAGGGAAGTAGAGCTCATCCTCAAACTCTGGTGGTTCACCCAGAAGTAGGTCACTAACACACTACTTCCATGACCTGAGTCGCCGTCATCACCTTCCTGCTGTGGTACTTCAGGTATAGTGTAATCCGGTGGTGTAAAGTGATGATTCATTTTGATCATGGTTACCCTCTCCACATTTTGGGGCCAGAGACTAGTCCTACTCACTGTCAGAACGGCACCAGCAGCACTGAAAACACACTCAGCAGAGACAATTGGGACAGGGCAAGCCAGATAGTTTATTGCCAGCCTGCTGAGCACTGGCCATTGGCGCCTTTTCCCATAACAATACAGCAATGGGTTTTGATCAAGGTAGACCTCTGTTGGGTCATCCAGATAGGCCTGGACCATCCGCTCAATGGTCCTGGGTGCTCCGCTTTGCTCGGCCAGTTTTGCCTTTGCCTCAGCACTGGACTTAAGCCCTGTCTGTAGAAATCATTCCTGGGCCAATTTTGGGGCTGATGCTCCTGTTCTTCTTGTTGTTGATGTTGTTCTTGGTGTTGTTGGTAGTTTTGGCTGCTGTGAGCCAACCGCACTGCCCTCAGGCTCTGAAGTTGAACTTGAAGGCTGCCATGCAGTACTTGTTGTGCCCGGAGGAGCGGGCCTCTAATTCCCGGCAGTTCTTTTTCTAGCGGACTGGCTTGCACAGCTATCCAAGTTTTGTAGCTGGCAACATCAACGTCTGAAAAAGGAAAGAAAGTGTGCAGTGATGGTTTGTACCGTGGATCAACAATTGTGGCACAAATGTAATGGTAGGATGACACAATGCCTCTTTGCACCCTTGTATTTTCAGATAAGCGAAGGGTTAAGCTCTCCACCAACTCTATGCTTATTTTTTTCCTCCACATCTGCGTACATTGCAGACACCTCCTTTAGCTGTTCCTGTAGCATGTGCAACAATGGGATAGCTTGGCCCATGGTACAATCCTCCTTGCTGACTTCAGGTGTGAAGATCTCGAAAGGAAGGTGCATCTCTGTCAGGCATTTAACTAGGCCCCATTGGTCCATCTCAATGATAATGCCTTTCACAGTAGCATCCCCTCTTTGCATGACATATTCATTGATTGGTCTGCACACCTCAAACAGACGGTCAAGCATGTAATAAGTTGAGTTCCAACGTGTTGGTACCTCCTGGATGAGTGCTTTAACTGGCATACTATTATCACGTTGAATGATCCTCAGCTGCTTCCGGGCTTTAAAAGAATGGCTGAAATGTGTGCAGATTCTTCTGCAGGTGGTCAGTAGGTTGCTGACTCAGTCTTCTTTTTTCAGTAAGTCTAGAAGAAATATGTTAATGCCGTGCGCCAAACACAGGACCCTGAAATAGCCACCATCAGCCATGGCCTTAACAATATTACTGCCATTGTCCGTGGCAACAAAACCAATGTTAAGCCCCCTTGGTCGCAGCCATTCTAAGACCTTGTTGTCAAAGTCTTTCAAAATGTTTGCAGCAGTATGAGATTTTTCCATGGCAAACATGGCTACTGTTGCATATTTCCGAGCGGCATTAAAAATCTCAGCAGTGTCAACACCTGCAGATATCTTTTCTCTAACCCCCACAAAAGAGATCAAGTGTGCAGTGATGCACATGTAATCAGTGGCTGGGCAACTGGTCCACATGTTTGTTGTCAGGTGGATAGTGTGAACAGCACTCTGCTGCAAAGCTTATCCAAGCAATTCCAGCACGTCGTGATGTAGTGCTGGAACAGCAACTCTGGCGAAATAGGACTGGCTGGGAACCTTTCATTTCGGGCATATGGCTCCCACAAATTCAAGAAAACCCACCACTTCCATAAAGGAAAAAGGGAGGAGGTCCAGCGCTTACATTTTAGCCAGCTTCACGTTGTAGAAACATGCCTTTGGGTGGCTGCATTCGTACTGCCCCTCCGACCTAAACATTCTGAGAATGGTAGCCTGGATTTTTTCTTTTCTGGTGCCACTGATGCAAGTGACTACTTGACACCAGATGCTAGGCTCAATGCGCGCTTTTAAGAAAAAAATGTTTTAATAAATTTCTTTATTGAGCTTAATTCTTAACAATCTTGATGCATCCTTTAACATCATAATAAAAGCATGGTGATCACATGGTGAACATACAATTGCTGGAAAACAGAGTACATACAGATCAGGAGTACCTTGAGGTAGCGCTGTGGTTGCAAACCCGTATGCAGCGCTAATTCCAGTTACTCAATCTCACTCATCTACACAGAAGCCTTGTCTTCTAACACCTGGACTAAGTGGCCACCTAACGCCGCGTGCTGGGCTGTGAGTTAGTGATGACTAGCAGCGAGTCAACTAGCCTGCGTGTGGTTGTTACCTTCACGTGTGGTGTTGCCAGTGTCATTCGTGTCAGTCTCTCTAGTGGACAGGTATGTAGTATAGAGCCCCCAGAAATTCTTAGGCCGGCTACGGGGCGGGAGAAGCTCACTGAAATTTTCCGACTGTGTACTGCAGTACAGCATGTCATGTGACCACTGAGCTATTGTAGGTAAGGGACCTCGCAACCAGTTAATCGCCACCCTGCGTTTCGCTAGAAGTAATCACATGTCAACCATCCTCCGTATTCCCTTAGGTAGCATCTTAGAATATCCCAGAAGGACCAGTGTGGGTTCCGGAGGCAGCGTCTGATCGATTATCTTCCCCAGCTCATCAAACACTGTTACCCAGAATTTACGTATCCCCGGGCAAGACCAGGCCAAGTGTAAGAAGCCTGCGTTTTGCTCCGTGCATCTCTCGCAAGCCGGATTATCTCTCAGCCCATACCTGTGTAATCTCTCTGGCGTGAAGTATACTCTGTTTAAATACTTAAAATGGATCAGCCTGTGTCTGCCGTTTAAGGAAACCCGTCTAGTACTGGAGCAGCAGTAGGTCCACATTGGGTCATCTATAGTTTGCTGCAAATCCCGCTGCCAGTCAAATCTGGCTTTAGTGTAATGATTTGCCCTATGAGACATAGATAGCTTATAAATGTTAGAAACAATCTTACGGGGCGAATTAGCTTTGATAGTGTAGGTCAATTCCAATAGCTCCGGGGGCTCCTGAAGGTCCTCGCCCAATATGTCGCGCAATGCATGTCTCATTCTGTGAAACTGGAATTGCTGTAACATGGTTTTAGCAGTGGCCTGGTCCTCTAGCTCCTCCCATTTTTTATCAACTCCGTTATGGAATAGGTCCCCAGCATTCTGAATTTTCAACGAGTTCAGCGACCTCTGTCCCTGCATGGGGCCAGCCAACGGGCCCATTCAAGTGGCATGGCTGGGGAGTACAAGAGAGCTCCAGCCTGCAAATGCAATAAATAGTGCCAAGCATGGCGAGTCGCAATGATAGAATCGATTATCCCCGTCCTACGATCTGGGGCTTCAAAGATCTTGGCTGGCAGTGGTAGCGGGTCCGCTATGGCCGTTTCTATGCGTATGTGTGGGACGTCCGGGGGGCTATGCATCCAGTAGTGAGCTTGCGCGCTCTGCGCCGCTCTGTAGTATAAATTTAAGTCTGGCGCACCCAGTCCTCCCATATGGTATGGTAATGTTAGTGTCTGCCATTTGACCCTTGGTTGTTTGTCCGCCCAGGCCAGTCTTAACAGCAATGCAGTGACCTGGTGAAAAAAGGAGCTAGGTAAAACCACAGGGATATTTGTGAAAAGGAACAGAAACCGGGGCAGCACTACCATTTTCATGATCGAGATTCTTCCCAACAGAGACAGGGGCAGCCTGATCCAATTTTCCACATCGTCCTCTAGTCTGCTGACAGCCGCTCCATAATTTTTCCTTACTACCGTCTCCGAATCTGAATGTACCTGGATACCCAGGTATCTAATCGCATCCGTGGACCACTGCAGTGAGTAATCTAGTTCAAAAGGTGTCGTGATTGTCATGAGAGGGAAGATTATAGACTTAGACCAGTTGACCCTCATTCCCGACAGCGCGCCAAAATGCACCACCTCCCTCAAGGCTGAAGATAGGTTGCTTTCCGGGTTGCGAATGTATAATAGTGTGCCGTCCGCATTGGTGGACACTATAAGCCTATAGTTCGGGAATCTTATGCCTTTGTGGCCGTGATACTCTCTCAGCGCACAGGCCAGGGGTTCGGCAGTTAGCGCATATAATATAGGAGATAGCGGGCATCCCTGTCTCGTCCCTCTGGTAATGGCGATTGGGGTTGTCACTAGGCTGCCTATTTTTATTCTGGCGGAGGGGGAATGGTACAACACCCCTATAAATTGGAGGAAAACCGGGCCTAGTCCCATCCTGGTCAGTACTTGTCGCATGAAGGGCCACTCAACGGAGTCGAAGGCCTTCTCCATGTCGAGGAAGACCGCGATCGCTCTTGTGTCTTGTCTGGTATTTTGCAAGGCCCCAAAGACTGTGCGTATATTGTAGGTAAGGTTCCTATCCGGGACAAACCCAGCCTGTTCAGGTGCCACTAGTGTCGTAGCAAGGGGAGCTAAGCGGTTAGCCAGGATTTTTGTGAATATTTTCGTGTCCACGTTGAGCAGGGAAAGTGGCCGGTAAGATCCACACTCCGCTGTCGGCTTACCCAGTTTCAGTATAGCGATTATGACCGCCTCCCTCATCGTTGGTGGCATAGTGCCTGATTCACACATGTCATTGAAGAGCTCGGACAAGTGTGGGAGTAGGATATCGAGAAACGCCTTATAGAAGGCCACTGTTAGGCCGTCAACTCCGGGGGCACTCCCAGCTCGCATATTCGATAGGGCCAATATAATTTCATCTCTTTCTATAGGTCTCATGAGGAACTCTCGGTGCGTATTTGTGAGGAAGGGTAGTTTAATATGAGCGAGGTAGTCTAAGATTTCGTCTTCCGTACCGGAAGAACGAGAGGAGTATAGCTCAGCGTAGAATTGTTTAAACCGCTCCGCAATATCGGCTTCTTCAGTTAGCATGTCTCCACCCGCCAACTCGAGTTCAGTTACCTGCGATTTGCTACGCCTTTTCTTTAATAATTGTGCTAGGACAGCTCCCGGTCTGTCCCCTTCGCCATATACCCCCGCCGTAGCATATTTACCTAGGTGTTTCACTTCAGTGTCCGCTGCCTCATGGAATTCTCCCAACAACTCCTTAATTTCCGACGCTATCCCTTCGTCTGCGCTCGCGATCTGGCGTTTTTCCAAGACCCTCAATTTCTGTTCTAAGTCGCTCAAACGTTGCCGAATAGAGCGGAGGACCCCCGAGTGTTTGGCCATAGTGACACCCCGAATGTAGGTCTTAAAGGCCTCCCAGACCACCTGAAAGCTGTCGACTGACTGACCAATAGGTCTCTATTGCTTCCGCCAGTTCCGCCTTAAAGGCCGAATCCAACAGTGAGTAGGGGGGGAATCGCCAAGTGAATGGTGGGATGGTTTTCTTGGTAGTAGTAAGCACCAATAATAGTGGGGAGTGGTCCGACAAAGTGCGAGGGAGGACTGCACAGTCCCTGACCCTGTCACTTAAGGGCGAGGCTGCCAACCAATAGTCAATGCGAGTATGCAGGTTATGATAGGCAGAGTAGTGTGTGTAACCTCCCCCACTGGGATTTCGCATGCGCCATACGTCGCAAAGGTCCAGCTTTACCATGGCCCCCTCCAGCGCTCTGGCTGCGGCAGAGGGGTGCCTCACTGGGCCTCCCGATCGATCTATGTTGGGGTTTCTGACCAAATTTAGATCCCCACCCCAGAGAAACTGTCCTTCTCTGTAGTTACAGCCGACATTTGCAATTGCTTCATAGAATCCAGGGCAGTCATAATTAGGGCCGTAAATATTCACTATGACAATGTCCATGCCCCTCCCCTGGCACCTAGTGATCGCGTATCTGCCATCCCTGTCTGCTGCTAGTGGTACCAATGAGTAAGGGGATCGGGGGTTAACCCAGGTCAACACCCAACGTGCGTGCGTGGTGAAACCTGAAGCATGTATGCTGTCCAGCAAGCCCCTGCTGCGGAGTAATGGACTATCCAGTGGGAGGTGTGTCTCTTGTAGTAACGCAATATCAATGGCGTGTCTTTGCAAATAGGTCAGTACTTTACGAAGCTTCCTATAATTATTAAGTCCCCTTACATTCCATGTAAGTGCCCTGAGAGCATCCCCCGCCCCGCAGCCACTAGTAGTACTGGGTCCCACCATTGTGTTCGTTGGGAACTAATCTACGCCCTGACCTCTGTAGCGGATATTTGTGGTGTGCTCCATACGCGAACTGTAAAGAAGCCTCAATCAAAAAAGTTAACAATACAATACATTCACCCGTCCCTCCCTCCACCCACGTCAGCCCATCCCCAACTTGGCCGCGGTGCATCCCCTGGAACTTTTAGCCCACCCCGTCCCTCCCACCCAGAATCAATTGCCTTACCAAGTGTGAGTCACTCGTGGGCGGATGTTGCTCGTCTGCTAAGGTGTACTATCTACCCTATTAGGAGCCTCACCCCCGAGCACCGTCAGTACCTTAGACTGCAGCCACAAGCCCTGTGCGGTTCCCTGACCTCGGCGGCGGCAGCAGGAAGCCTAGGCCCATGGGACTGCACCTACGTCATAACTGAGCCAATTCAAACACTGTGGCTAGCCAGTCCCAGTGGTCCCGCGGCAGCCTCATATAGCGTACCCCCTATCTGATTACAGAGTCCTGCGCTCGCCCTCTCCAAATACATTCTGGCATCCAGCACCCTCTATCTCATCTACCGATGGCATATATATCCTAGGCAGGCCCCCCTTAACCACAGCTAACAAGACTTTGCTCATTCAACAATGTTCATCACTCAGTGTCGCCTTGTGCTAATGTTCGCCCCTTGAAACTGGCCTCTAGGTAGTACTTATCGTCTGTGGGCGCCGTGCATCAATTAGTCTTGCTCATCCAACTGTCCTCCCGCTGCTTCATCAAGCAATTGCCGCTCCGGGCTCCGTCGCTGATCTTGGGACCAAGTTTTTAGAGCCTTCTGCAGGGCCTTTGGGTCGGTGAAGATAGGAGATCGCCCTTGTCTGTTGACCCGGAGTTTTGCCGGGTATAGCATGGCATAGTCGACGCCAAGATCCCGGAGCTGCGCTTTCATTGGTGCAAACTGGCGTCGCACCTCCTGCACCCGGAGTGTAAAGTCCGGGAACAGGGAGATCGTGGAGCCTTCATAGGTCAAGGGTTGTTTCTCCCTGGCCTTTTTCTGCGCAACATCCCTGTCCCGATAGTTAAGTAACTTTGCAATTATCGGCCTAGGGGCCGCTCCCGGGGGCGGGCGTGGACCCAGGGATCTGTGCGCTCTTTCCACCACAAACATGGCAGAGAATACTTCAGTTCCTAGTAGCGCTACAAGTAGTTTTTCGATGAATTGCTCCATGTTGCCAGTTTGGGTGGTCTCTGGCAGGCCAGTAATTCTAAGGTTGCAGCGCCGGGAACGCGCCTCCAAGTCTTCTGTCTTATCTTGTAAGACTCGCAGCACTCTGCCGAGCTTTTTGTGTTCTGTGTCGATAGTGGTCTGCGCTTCCTCCACCTCGGTTATCCTGCGCTCTGACATGTCTAGCCTTTCAGCTTGTTTATCGAGTCGCTCTGCCATGCGGTCCATCCTGTAGGATAGTGCATCCATCTTAGTTCCCAGAGCTGAAATACCAGTCTGCAGGCTCTTTTCCATTGCCACCAACATGCTCCTGATATCCGCGGGCATCTCTTCCTCCGGCGGCCCCTGTATCCCAGCAGCGTCGTCAGCAGAGGCGTCTCGGGACTTCGCCCTTTTATTCTCAAACATTAATTTCGATTGCGTTCTGTCCACTTTGCCCATCCTCTCCGCAAGAGTCACCCAGTGCTCGGTCAGACCAACCTCCCCCGTCCCCGGGGGAGCAAATCACTATATGGTGCGTGGGTGTTAGCCACCCTCCGATGTCTCTGCCACACTGCGTCGCAAGCCCCCACCAGGGCGAGGAGCTACTGCAATCGGGACAGTGCACTTGACCAAGTATGCAGCACGGGCTCAAGTCTCTCAACCCGGGACACAGGGCTCGTACCTGCCTTGCAATGCGGAATTGCTCGCAATCAGGATCCAGTTGTTCTCCTCCGTGATGGTTCCAGCATGTGGTTGTGTCCGCCTACCCCTCACCAGTCGCACTACTACGCCTCAGTCGCTGTGTCGGCCACCAGGATGTCTGTCTCGGTACGCCCCCCCGCAGGAGCCAGTAGAGCCAGACGGCGGCCGCAGGCAAAAGTCCCGCGTGCAGTTCTCCCCAGCGGTACGGGGCACTCCGATACAGGCCGTCCCGGTTATTGCAAATGTCACAGGAGGGGGGGCGCCTACATCACAGGTCCGCTTTTGCCGATGCAGTGCACCCCAACACTAGTCCCACCGGCTCTCTCCTCAGGGCGCTGCTGCAGAAGCTCCACTGGGCGCCCTGAAGAAGAAGTTTGATTTATACTTGGGATCTCCGAAACGCGCGTCGGCGCTTCTTTTTCTGTTTGCCTTTGTCTATTTTGTTGTATGTGCTGTTTTTTATCTGTTTTGTATGGCTTATTGCTATTTATTGTTGGATCTTTTGTATGTGGTGGCTGGGGTGGTTACATGTCTATTTACTCATAGGTACCCTAGTATATCATGATGTTGGGCTTCTGTCGTGTTTTTATTGAATTCTGTGTGAAGAATATGAATGCAAATACATAAAATACTATGAAAAAAAAATATTTTGATAAATGCATGAATTAAAAATTATTTTTCTATAAAAATATCGTTGGTTTGTGGGTTTCCTTGAAGTATGGACTTATGGCCAATGTTAGAGGTATACATGTGAGGGAAGGTTTTTGTTCATTTGTAGTTGCTATTTCCCTGGTTCCTTCCTTACTTATCGAACTTTCTCAGGGTCCCTTTCTTGTTTTTTGTTGAAGCTCCACTGGGCCACCTCCGCACTGCACCCAGCGGTGCTTCAATCACCTCCTGCGCAGGCCCTCACCTCTTGAGCGGCGTGCGCCTCTTGCTCAGCGGCCACCGGCACCCGGGCCTCCCGGGTCCCGCCGGGTCCCACTATCTCGTCCTCTGCTCTTTCGACCTCTCAGTCTGGCGCCCCGTTATGCCCCAGTCGACCTGAGGGGCCCACAGGCAGGATGGCCCCGAGGGTGCTCGGCCGCAATTCCCCGCACCTGTCAGCCTCGATCCAGCGACGCAGTTCCGGGTGTGTCCAACCCGCACGGCCGCCCAAAGGCGCGCACATGGGGAGAAGAGCAATGCCTCCGTCTAGAAGCCGCGGGTCCATGCGCAATCCTGGTCTCCATGCTCGGTGTATACGGAGCGCCCCCACGCTCGCCGGAGCCTCCGGGCACAAACTGCTGCCTTGCAAACTTTAGGGCGGGGATCGAGGCCTTGCGAATTCGCACTCCGCAAGATCGCACAGCTCCATGCTTCCTCGCCGCACCGGGGCCGGAGGCATCTCTTTGCAATCCGGCAATCCTCCCAAGGTTGGAGGTCGCCCTGCGGTGGTCACTGTCGCTCGTAGCTGCCGGATATTGCTGGATCGTGTGACGGTGTCTCGGAGCTCACAGCTCAAGCGGCCATCTTGGTCGCGAGCAAGCTCCGCCCCCAATGCGCGCTTTTATGTTGCGGTACTCTCTTACCTTGGACCCCTTAGTGTCTCAGCCTGATTCTTGTCCATGCGATGTTGCTGATGATGATGTGGGTGGTACCACTGCACTGCTGGGGACAGTGCTGCTTTATCCCGTTCCATGCTCATGACGAGCTCAGCTCGTCATGTGTCACGCTGGGCGTGTGCTCATGACGAGCTGAGCTCGTCATGACCACGCCCGCGATTGGAATGTCCAGCACCTGGCTGGAATTCCTGCCGCAGGCAAGCGGTTATGTACCAGAGAAAATGTCTCCCTCTTGTTCACCTTACACCATGATCGGATCTTTTTCATCCCCTCCACCAACAACACTTGCAGTTTTTTGGCCACTAAGGTGCGCCTCCCACTGAATCAAGTGGTGTTTTCTCAGATGGGATGTTTGGCTTCTGGTACCATAGTTTGTACCAAGCTTACCTCAACTAACACCTACTCCACAAATGGAGCATATAGCAATGTTCACCTCTTTCCTGCTAACCGAAAAGAAGTCCCAAACTGGGGAGGTCAACTTTCTGACGCTGCTGGTGCCACTTGCAATGTCGGATGAACTGATAGGTGGGCATGACGTTTGACTCTCTGCAGTACCTACTTGTACTGAGGTGGTTGTGGTGGATGTCGGTCGCTGCCAGAACTTTGTAAATATGGCAGATGGAGGTGGTGTTGGTGGTATCCGTGCCACATCCCTCACAGCAATTTGGGATGGGGTAATGTTTGGCTCCACTGGGACGGGGCTAATGTCCATGATGACTGGCTCATCATCATTGTCCTTTTCTACATCTACCTCCATAACTCTAAGGCTTTCTGGAACCTTCCTTTTCCCTAGCCTTGTCACGTGGCCTGTCTCACTCTCAGACTGAGGTGGGATCCAAGTGGCATCTAGATCATCAGAGGGGGGCTTGCAGAAGAAGTTGATGATGGACTAACCCTCCTTTTCCTTGCTGGGGATCTGGAAGACAAAGGATCTTCTGAAAGAGTGGCTTGCTCTTCTTCTACCTCAGCAGGAAGCTCGATCTCCTGAACTGCCCCTACTTCGAGAGGAATAACTACTATTGGGGGTGGTTGCAGCTGTTGTTGCCCACTTATCTGAATTTCCTGCATCGATTGGGTACTACTTTGCGATAATGATAAGTCAATTTCAACATCACTGCTCGTCGGCATTGTTGTCATTAGACTGGCTGCCTCTGCGACAAACATGGGCTTGAGCCTAGGTTGGTGGGGTGGGTCCACTGATGGAGGGGTGCTGCTCCCAGCTTGCTCCCCGAACACTGCTGCTGCAGGTGCAATTTTTGGTTTCCCAAAAAAGGTCTTGGGCGACATACTGATGGTGGTAAGTGGCAGTGCCTTATTCTTCTCACTGGCAACTTTCTTGGTACTGGACCTGGTACCTTTCTTTTGGGTCATCTTGAAGATGTCAGTTAGCATGCAGTGGCACAAGTTGAAGAGATGTCTGTCTGTGGTCACACATCACGTGACGTTGAGCGCACGGTGCAGGCCTTCTGTGTGGCAGCACAATGGGTGATGTTGTCTCCTCCTCTTTTGGGCACCTAAAAGGAAAGAAGCAAGAAGAACATCAGTGAAACGTGGCTTTGTTGTATTTCAATTACTAGTGCAAACAAATATGATATAATTTAGTGTGTGTGGTCACACTTGTTAGTGTTACTACCTCAGTTATTAAAACAATTAATAATACAGTGTAACCATTTGTGAGACTTTGACAAGGGCTTTCATGGTGTACTGTGTACACTACACTCAGGAAGAATAGGAAAGAAGAAGAACAACAACAAAAATATAAATGTAACATATTGGCATTGCACATCACGTGGGTTGCAGCACTCAGGGAGCTGTAGTTGGCAAATGATAATGGAAGCAATATGCCATGGCCTATATGGCAAAAGGACACTGACTGCCTCCAAAAAATGGCTGCCAGCCACATGGTCACACAACAACAACAAGGAGGAGGCCTGGAAAACAATGAACTCAAGCAGGCCTATATGGAGTATGGACCATGGACACAGACTTTACAAAATGGCCCCTGGCCACATGGGGAGGCTCAGCCAAGGCAAATGATGGCCCACTATTACAAACACACTCACACACTGGCCAGACAAAGGAGGCATGCTAAACAACACATCTTTAATGCAACAATACCAAAAATGAAAATCCACAGGGCTAAAAAGGTTTACAAGTTACAACCACACACATCAAACAAAGGCATTTAATTTAACAACACACATGAAAAAAAAGTTGGTGAAATACCACAAAACTTTTTGTATTTTTAATCCAATGCATCCATGGCCAAAATGATGTTTAAATTCAACAGACACCACAGAAACAGTTGTTTTATGCATCCATGAGTAGCTCTGGGCCTATTGGTTGGAAAACCCATTGGCAGACGAGGCCACACAGTGAATCAATTCAAATCAATATTGCAAATTTATTAAAAACATGGAGAAAATGTAGTGAACTGTGCTATATTTTTTTGCTGAATAAAAGAAGAAAAAATTGCATGCAAAACAACAAGAAGACATGGCCACCACAAAGAAGGCATGCAGGCCTATGGCAGAAGCACACATGCTGCCTTCACAAAATGGCCGCCAGCCACATGGCCAGGCCACAACAACAAGCAATAATAAGCCTACAAAGGGAAGACAGACAATGCAGGCCTATGGCAAAAGCACACTGGCTGCCTTCACAAAATGGTCGCCAGCCACATGGCCAGGCTACCACAAGAAGCAATAAGCCAAGAGGAACAAAGGAAATACATGCAGGCCTATGGCAAAAGCACACTAACTGCCTCCACAAAATTGTGGAAAACTAGCTGCAATGGTTGTTAGCATCAGCTGAAGCCATTTTGTTTCTGGCAGCCATTTTAGTTAGCCATGTGCTCGCCACGTGCTTTCTCCCTCTTCACTATTGCCTGCCCTTGTATTCTGCTTGTGTCATCTGTTACAGTTAACTCCTTCAGTACTGAGCCAGAGCACTGCACATGCTCAGAAAGGTCTAGCTGCTAGAATGCAACTGCTCTTAGAGTAACTGTCAGGCTATTTTAACTAATGTCAGCAATATTATAAGCCCTCCCACTCTGTTGACTAAGCAATTCTTATGTATCCTTATATGTAACTAGCTATTCATGTGTGCACTTGTACCGCCTCTTTTTGAGTCTACATGCTAACTCAGCGGTAAACTGGGCATAAAAGACCCAGGATCTTTGTATTCCTTAGACTGTCTCATACAGTGGCCTGCGGGTACTGTATTGACACAGTTTCCCTCATGTGAGGTTAATAAAGTTGTTATTTTGATATTCCAGCTTCCGTGCCAATCTCTTCTTTGTTGGTGTAAGGACCAGGTGCATCAGTGAAGCCCTAGAAAGGTTTTTTCTTCTACAAATTGGCGCCCGACGTGGACCTCATCGGAGAAGCGGCTATCCAAGGGAGTGGTCTTGACGGAAGGCAGGAATCTACTGAGGAGGTACCCTGCATGAGGAGACCCTTTGTCTTTGCAGACCAACGTATTTTCCCGTTTTCCCGATCTGACCCTCCAGGTGTTGACCGCTCCCGACTGAGATCTTCTTTGGTGTGAGTATTTTAAAATTACTGTTAGGTCACTCAGAACTTGGCAGGTGGAGATTGGAGACTTTGGTTTGATAAGGTTGCTGTAGCAACACTTTTGTTTGGATTAGCTTGGCCAAGATTCTTGTTTGTTTGTTTGTTTGCTGCAGCAAATGAAGGCAGGTAATGAGGAGATTTTTCTCTAACTTTGAAAACTTGAACGGCACAAATTGTGTTAAGTGTCACTTGGAGTATAATATTATATATGCTATAATATTCTTGGCATGCCTGCTCCTAGCACACTTCGTAGAAAGTGTTGCTGTCTTGGAGGTACCAATATGGATTTAGGAAGTACTCAGCTGACGCCCCTAAGAGGGGATACCTAAATGGGTTTAGGTATATTAAAAATGGTATTTCTTCCATAATGTATAGTACAGTATGGAATAAATATATAAAGAAGGATCCTGATCTGCCAGCCCAACTGGTAATTTGGTGTATTATTGGAAAAGGTTTTGAGGCGCGAGCCTGTCTTTTTGAACATGGCAGTCTTTTGGCTGTCTATTTGTCTTGGTGTAATCTCTGTACTTTTTTTGAGAGTCCTTTTGTTTGTAAATATGACTTACAATTGGTATTTACAAATGGTTTGCTTTGAGTACAGTCTGTGAGCTGTCTCTTGCTTTTGTCCTAAGTGTTAATTTGTGGGTTAATTGTTTTTTTTGAGTGTCCATGTGGTTGTGGATTGACACCGGTGGTGCTGCTTGAAAATATTTGTTTCAGTAAGTACTGACTATGTTTTTTGTGTGAGAATGGCTTGCCTTAGCAAGCAGTGTTGTGTGCTCTGAGTGTGTGGGCCCCGTTCTTGAAAATGTCTGGAATGAGCTCAATTTGTTTTTTTTTGTCGTCATTCTGTTATGCAAATGTCATTGAAAGAATTACATTTTAAAATTCAAGGAATGAATTATGTAACATATGCTAAATAGCTGCACGCTACCATTAGAAGTAAAACAGTAACAAAGTATAGATGTGTGAATATTGCCACAAGAGAAATTACAATTAACACTCAATAGGGAAAAAATAGGCCTCACAGAAAGAAAAAAACGAATTTGTGTGCTTACATAATTAGGACTGAATACCAAATGTTACAGCATTATCCTTAAGGTATTAATATTAAAAGGCATTCACATCATCTGAGTAAATTGGTTGCTGCTGAAATAAAAGCGCCTCTTTTTTACATTACAAAACGATAGAATTGTGCCGGCTTGGAATGCCTGTGTTTTAAATAGACTTCACCGTGCTCAAATTTCCAGCACTAGAAAAAGAGCTTTTAAAAAAACAGCTGTTCAAAGCTGTCTGTACCGAAGGAAGCTGTCTGTCAAAACAGACGGAGATCAAACTTTTTCAGGACATTAGAATACAGCAAAGGGTTTTTCTCCTGAAAAAGGCGTGGAAGTTGAGGCTTGCTGGTCGTAAAAACACAGCTGAGTAAACAACACATGGCTATGCTCGGCCACAAAACTACTGATTTTAAAAGTTACGAATACAGCTTCATTATTTTGGATAAAATAGAAAGGATTAAAAGCAGGGATTTTCTTTCTTGTTGCTTTTCATATGTGGAAACATTAAAAGAGTTAGTGATCATTATTAAAAAAAAAAAAGTGCAAACAATTATTAACAATAATTGCACTAAAATCGTTTTTCTTTGGATCTTTATAATGTCTAATAATCCTACTGTGACCAATATATAAGCTCCTAGCATCAAAGTTGAATTTGAGCAGCACTTTTACCACAATGCGGGGAGTGAAATGTGAAATTTCACTTTACCCAGGCATATAAAAACTTATTTTATAAGGGTGTACCTTATACATTTCTGATCCCCCACCTCTGGGATATCTAGGGGAGACCCTGGGGGTCCCTAATATGCTAAAACATTGTAGGTTATTCATTTTTAAGTGCCCCTACCACCAAAGTCGATTTTGGGCACAATTTACTTTTTAAAAGCAGTCCTGGCACCCAGGGCTGTTTTCAAACTGATCTTAGGTTTTAGCAGTGCACACATGCAACTGCAGAACACACAGCTGACCTCTAAACTGCTAGAAAGCACATCACACACTGCACACGAATGAAAATTAGTATAAAATAAGACAGCAAACAGTGCATTTACCTTTAAAATTATTAGCTCACAGGCACGGAATAGGACTGCTTTTCAGCTGTTCTTCTCCAGAGTTCCTTTGAATTGGAAAGACCGCATGGAATAGCCTTACTGACAGGGGACAGCAGGTTTAAGGGTCAAGAGGCCAAGGTCTGTATTTAGAACTGACCAGCCTTACTGCATGTAAAAATTTCCACGCAGGGAGCCACTGTGACAGTATGTGATTTCTACATTACACTATGAAAGCTGGTAATGTTACAGAGTAGATTAAGCCTTCCTGGAGCTAGGGCCATATTCAAAGGCTATGAAATTCAGTTTGCATTCATGCGCCCTCATGTTACATTAGTACAATTGCTAAAGGAATTGGTAGTTGGTTATTAATGTTTTCTAGCTAGCTCAATGTGCTATTTACCTCCTACAAGTTTGTTTGTGCCCAGCTGCCAAACATAGGGGTAGATAGTGTCGACAGAAGGTCACCTGTTTCAGGTTACCTACTGTCGAATGAGGGGAAGAGATTAGGGCGATTAGCTCCTGGGCAAATTAAGGGTAACTACAATTAAGTAATACATTGTCATTTTTCTTGATTTATATGCTCTCTCTCTCTCTTTTTCTCACTCTCTCTTGAGCCTGTCTAAGTTGTCTAGGAACGGCCATGAGATGTTTAATTGACTATTCAGTAATATTGTTTTAAAATTGTTAAGATTAATAAAATGAATAAAAAATACGCCATGTTACTGCCCATCCTGCCTGATGAAATTATGAAAGGATGAGTAGTCTAGATTGATGTTCCCTTATTTGATCTTTAAAGGGAACTGTATGTGGGTAGTTTTTGTTCTAAAATTCTCAGGTGATAACACCATTATTGTTAGTTATTTTTTATGCTACATACAGTTTTGCAAAGGCGTTATTAGTCTCTTATTAGTCTGTGTAATTGAGCTGACAGGATCCCTGTTAAATTAGCAGTTTTAGATTTTCCCGCCGCACCTATAACATGAGAGCATGGTCCTAAGCATAAAATGTAGGTGTTTTTACGTAAGAAAAATCATTTTAGAAGTGTCTGCAGTCCTGTACAAGTAGTGAAAGGTTATGACTTATGAAACACAAGCTTGTTAAGACAAGAAGCACAGAAGAATGCTTGTTCTAAAACTTCCCTTTCTTGAGGTTCGTCAGATGAATAATATAGGAATACACAAATGTAAGGATTTAGAGTATGTCCAGAGTTGTTTTTCTTTTTACCTCAGAATTTAGTAAATAAACATAGACTTCCTTGGCTGCTTCAAATATTGTAACGTTTTACTCTTGTCAGTTCACCCAAAAAGTTCCTTTTATACTCACTAATAGGTCCAGGGTTGTTTTTTTTACTCTCAGATAGATTAAGTGGTTCTTGGGTGCCTTGCTAATGTATGGGGCGCCCCAAGCTAAAAAAAGAGAAGGTATTTGGAAATGGAGTATCCTCTCTGCTTGATAGATTATTTGTATGCCTTGTCTAAAGATTTTTTGTTCTGTCCACCAATAGATATCTGCTGCCCTACAACCATTGCCAGAGGGGCCCGGACATCAGATTCAGCTTGGGGAGTCAGCGCCAGTCCAGCTTGAAGCCAAGGTGAAGGGAACCAGCACAGGCATTGCTGGCAACTAGGACCTCAGTGAAGGTAGAAGGCCGGAAGCACTGGGACGTGAAGTGTGTACCCCTGCTACTGTCTTGGACGAAAGACGGGGTCACAAATCAGAATGGAGAAGTCGTGGATCCAGTTTTTGATGCCCAGCTGAGAGAGTCACAGACCGACAAGGACGGCAAGGAGGCTTTTGCTTGAGGTGACCCCCTTTGAAACAAGGGTTGCTTCAGGCCTTTGAGTCCTGGTCCCCAAGTGAATGCAAGTCTGCACCTTTGTTTGTTGATCAGGAGGTGCCTGGGCATACTGGGTACAATCTTTGGCCCCGACAAAAGAGCAGTGCGCCAGCGGAGCAACACAGGAGTTAGGGAAGGACTTGAGTTCAGGGTACAGGTGCTGTGCCTTTGGTGCCTGTTAGATTAAAGTGAAGAATATTGGTGCACTGCCTGAGACACTGGACAGGATCGTTGAGGGCATTTGCCCCGGAGGGTGATTGCTTGCCCTATCCTGAAAGAAGAAACTTTTTCCCTTAAAACTGGGCCGTGATTGTTTTCTTGAGTTGCAAGTTGTGCAGCTCCACCGTTGGAAAAGAACTTCAATAGGAGCCTGCCTGCGAGGCTCAGACGGACACAGGGAGAAGACTCCCCTCTGGCTGGTTGTACAGCGGCTTCTATTCTTTAAGTACTTTTTAGCAATATATCCCTTTGGTCTTCCCATTTTTGAGGAGGAGCAGCCCTTTGCGGCTCCTCGTCCTAATTCCCATGGCCCCGTTTGGTCTTCCTGGTCCCCTGGAGCGAAAATTGTTTTTGTAATGATCCTTGTATTTGCTTTAATATTTGCATTAGCAATGTTTATTCTGCAAGAGAAACGTTTTTTTGAACAGTCGATAAATATTACTCTGCCCCCTCCTCCTGAGCATATCAATTGGTACTCTAGCCCTCATGAAAAGAACACTGGAAAGGTCTATTAAAATTTTTTTTTTTATTTAAGATATTATATTAGATATGTGTTGTTGGCTATTCTGAAGCTGAAATAGATGGTCACTGAAATACATTGGAGCCCTGAAACATAGAATTGGACTGGATAGTTTGGGGATTTACTTTTTGCTTAGGGTTGGAAAAATTGATAGTTCTGTTTGTAATAATAGCCATTATTTTCTCCTGTTATCTGTGTGTTCATTAGGACCCAATGCTCTGTTCCCCATGTATTTCTATTTGTATCTCACCAGTTAAGCAATGTTAAAAATGTAAATGCCCACCTAGCAATGGATAGGATAAATGTGCAGGATAACTTCCATGCTTCTAGATCATAGCGGATGCCTTCAGCAAATGCTAAAACGGCCATCTGTGGAAAACTAGCTGCAATGGTTGTTAGCATCAGCTGAAACCATTTTGTTTATGGCAGCCATTTTAGTTAGCCATGTGCTCGCCATGTGCTTTCTCCCTCTTCACTATTGCCTGCCCTTGTATTCTGCTTGTGTCATCTGTTACAGTTAACTCCTTCAGTACTGAGCCAGAGCACTGCACATGCTCAGAAAGGTCTAGCTGCTAGAATGCACCTGCTCTTAGAGTAACTGTCAGGCTTTTTTAACTAATGTCAGCAATATTATAAGCCCTCCCACTCTGTTGACTAAGCAATTCTTATGTATTCTTATATGTAACTAGCTATTCATGTGTGCACTTGTACCGCCTCTTTTTGAGTCTACATGCTAACTCAGCGGTAAACTGGGTATAAAAGACCCAGGATCTTTGTATTCCTTAGACTGTCTCATACAGTGGCCTGCGGGTACTGTATTGACACAGTTTCCCTCATGTGAGGTTAATAAAGTTGTTATTTTGATATTCCAGCTTGCGTGCCAATCTCTTCTTTGTTGATTTAAGGACCAGGTGCATCAGTGAACCCCTAGAAAGGTTTTTTCTTCTACAAAATTGCCGCCAGCCAAAAGGCCACAAAAACAACAAGCAGGAGGCCTGGGAAAACAATGAACTCAAGCAGGCCTATATGGACACAGACTTTACAAAATGGCCCCTGGCCCCATGGGGAGGCTCAGCCAAGGCAAATGATGGCCCACTATTACAAACAAACTCACCCACTGGCAAGACAAAGGAGGCATGCTAAACAACACATCTTTAATGCAACAATGCCAAAAACAAAAATCTACAGGGCTAAAAAGGTTTGCAAGTTACAACCACACACATCCAACAAAGGCATTTAATTTAACACACATGAAAGAAAAAAGGTGAAATACCAGAAAAAACACATTTTGTATTTTTAATCCGATGCCATCCATGGGCAAAATGATGTTAGTAAACTTTAAATTCAACAGACACCACAGAAACAGTTGTTTGATGCACCCATAGGGAGCTCTGGGCCTACTGGCTGAGAAAGGCCTATTTTTGGCAGACTACTGGGCTACATAGTAAATTAAATAAATATTGCAAATTGTTTTCAAAACATGGAGAAAAATGTACTGAACTGTGCAATGTGTTTCCTTTATAAGAGAAGAAAAATTATTTGCAAAGAAACAGCTAGGCCCCTACTGAAACTACAAGCCACCCACCACAATAAATGTAAAAAAAAACGATGAAAAGTACAAATACATCTAGGTGCATGGCCCCAATCAAACAAACAACACCAATTTTCCAACTTACTTGTGAAATCTCAAATTCAAAGTCCTCAAATCCAATGATATATGATGCAGCAGACACAAAGAGTGATCCTTCCAGCTCAAAATCCAAATGAAAAGTGATCAGGAGATGGACAAAGCACTGGGAGGACCCTGCTGGACAGGAACAGGAAGTTGGAGACTCTGGGGCACTTCCTTCCTCTTGAAAAAAAAAGTAAATAAAGAAAAAGAACTCCAAAGTACAGCCAAATGTCAATTTGAGGTGTTTTTTTAAATCCAAATCATCATTTCGAGAAGGTTTTGATACTGCTTGGGGATAGAAACTTCTCCAGATTGCAGTCGCAGTAGATCTGTGCGTTCGGGATCACGCTCTTCACAAAACTTCCGCCGGAAGTCCGATGGCGCACTCGAATGACGTGTTCGTGATCACAAACTCTCACGGGACCAGGCGGCCGCCTAGCAAATCTCATGGGGCTCGTGAACGGCTCGGGAAATCTCGCCGGCGATCGCAGACACCCGGTAAGTTGCTCCCTCATGCGTGAAAACGCATTTCAGCCGCACAAACACAAAAAAACGTCATTGCCGAGGGCAGAGCTTTTCAGCGACTCCGCGTTCTGCGTGGAACGCGGAGTTGCCAAAACTGCGCAAACACCGTGAGTGGAGCGCGCCCTGGGTTACAAATTATGTGACAATTTTACATGTGGAGATAGTGAGTCTTTCATCCTAGAGACGAAGTTGAACAAAAACTCAGTGAATCCGCTTCCCACTTAATAAAACAGAGACCTCATATACTTTAGGTAAAATAACAAGTATCTCTGTTTTTACATGCTAAAACGCATATAGTCTTTTCACAAAAGTGAAAATGAAAATTTAACAAGCAGTGAGAGAGGTGATGATTTTGAGATCCTCCCTAACCTAGGGAGAAAACCAAGCAGATGCCTTGAAAACAAAGAGCACATCTTGCTGAACGATTCGGTGGTGGTCCCATCCTCTTAGGACCACCCCAAGCACAGTTATGGGCAAAAATACAATCCCAACCAAAGGCCCTGCAAAGCATTATGGGAAGAGATTAGCAGTGGTCAGTGAATATTATAGTATCCAATATCAAAATAATTCTACAAAGAGCTGCAGTTCAACTGGTCGTTACTAGGTGTCCCTCACGAGTCAAATGCAAAAGCATTGAAATTATTACATCAAGCTGCAGTTCCACTAGTCGTTACTAGATGTCCCTCACGAGTCAAATGCAAAAGCATTGAAACCCTTTCATGAAGCTGCAGTTCAGCTCTTTGTAGAATTTATAGTATTAGCTATCAGCTCAGGGTTTCAATGCTTTTGCATTTGACCCGTGAGGGACACCTAGTAACGACTAGTGGAACTGCAGCATCATGAAAGGGTTTCAATGCTTTTGCATTTGACTCGTGAGGGACATCTAGTAACGACTAGTGGAACTGCAACTTGATGTAATAATTTCAATGCTTTTGCATTTGACTCGTGAGGGACACCTAGTAACGACGAGTTGAACTGCAGCTCTTTGTAGAATTATTTTGATATTGGATACTATAATATTCACTGCCCACTGCTAATCTCATCCCATAATGCTTTGCAGAGCCTTTGGTTGGGATTGTATTTTTGCCCATAACTGTGCTTGGGGTGGTCCTAACAGGATGGGACCACCACTGAATCGTTCAGCATGATGTGCTCTTTGTGTTCAAGGCATCTGCTTGGTCCTCCCCCTAGGTTAGGGGGGATCCCAAAATCATCACCTCTCTCATTGGCTGATATTTTTGGAGTTAACAATTTTCTGCAAACTCTGCTACTGGAGCAGAGTTCATTGCCCACCCCTGTATTGGACTTTTGTGACTTGTACTCTGTCAGCTGCCTGACCTATCCACAGTGGCAGATCTCTTCCCTACTACTGGTGCTGCTCCTGAAGGGAGTAGGATTGCTGTATTTTAAACACACCTCCAGCAGAAAC
Organism: Calotriton arnoldi; assembly: GCA_963921515.1. NCBI lineage: Eukaryota > Metazoa > Chordata > Amphibia > Caudata > Salamandridae > Calotriton > Calotriton arnoldi. The sequence goes on from CAWUFW010013510.1 coordinate 123,354, forward strand.
TAGCAAAGTCACCAAGCTGGGGAAAAAGCAAGCTAGGAAAATAGGGCTCATTGAAGTAATGACGTTCAGCCTTAATTGGTGTGTAATCGGCCCCTCAGACAGTTCCCCGGTACCACTGCACCTGCTGCACTATAGGGAGTTAACCCCCCAACCTCTAGGCTTTTCTGCCGACCTAAAGTACAAAACAGTCACAAATCACAACAAAAACGCAGGAAAACCCACAAAGTAGCAGACATTCCTCTCACTGGGTAAACAGCATTTAATGCCCTGGTTGCATGATTTAAAGTCCATTTACGTGTGAGATTGTTAAGGTTTTTGAAACGAGCATTTGATCACATTTTTCCGCAATTATTTCTTTTTTGAATCAGGTCCACGACAGAGGAGGGATGATTAACATCCACCATTCCCGGAAGTGACGGCTCTCCACAGAGAAGACATATTAAATCAAGAAAAGTTTCATTTCGTGAAATTTAGGATCCAGTGGCAGTAGGCTCATTAATTGGCCCAGGATTAACTCTGAGCTGGTTCCTCCGTCCGCAGGAAGTGCACTGGGAATTGATTTGTGATACGGAAGTCAAGAATGCTCTGCCATATGATTCTAAAATTGAGATTATAGGAAACCTGGAGGCGTACCTTGTCCTCTCATTTAAATGTTAATTATGGAAACTTTTGGCAGTGTTGGAGCGGCAGCACAGAAATTAGATGGCGTCTGTGATACCCTAAAAGGGCAGTAAAAATTGGGGTGACCCTGTCCATCGAACCGTTGAAGGAAACTGACGAGCCAGAGGCACCCTGTCCATTTAACAGGTAAATACAGAAAGCAGCTTATAAAGGGGTATGTGGCGGTACTGTCACCATGACCTTCTTACTGTTAAACGACAGCAGAGAGGTCACCTCATGGGCTGTCTGTCTGTAAAGGACTGTAGGGAGCGGATGTCACCCTCTCTGCCCTACTATTAAAACACAATAAGGAGGTAACATCAGGTCTCGTTGTACTATTAAAGGTCACTAAACAGATAACGTCACCCTGTCCAGAGTACTGCTAAATGACAGCAAGGAAGCAGCGCCACATTGTCTGTCTGACTATTAGCGAACACTATGAAGGGGGCATTGCCAAGCACATGGTGCGGCCAATGGACGGTAAGGACAGGCAATTGTCCTGTAAATCACACTATAAAAGAAGACCAAGGAGCTATTGTCATCCTGTCAAGGGTACTGTTAAATGACAGCAAGGAAGCAGTGGCACACTGTCCATCTTACTGTTCTTTAACACTACTGACATGGCATCAGCCGGCCATCGTACTGTCAACTGATGGTGAGGACCGGCATCGCCCTCCCATCGTCCTACACAGTGACAAGTAAGGAGCTGCCATCACTCTGTCCAGGGCACTGATAAATGACAGCAAGGAAGCAGTGGCACAGTGTCCATTGTACTGATATTTAACACTACTGACGTGGCATCAGCCGGCCATCGTACAGTCAACTGATGGTGAGGACCGGGCATTGCACTCCCCGTCACACTACATACGGAGAGTAAGGAGCTATCATCACTCTGTCCAGGGTACTGTTCAATGACAGTAAGGAAACAGTGTCACACAGTGTCCATCTTACTGTTATCTAACACTACAGACGTGGCATCAGCCGGCCGTCGAACTGTCAACTGATTGTAAGGACCAGGCATTGCACTCCCCGCCACACTACATAAGGAGAGTGAGGAGCTGTCATCACTTTGTGCAGGGCAGTGATAAATGACAGCAAGGAAGCAGTGGCACACTGTCCATCTTTCTGTTCTTTAACACTACTGACGTGGCATCAGCCGGCCATCATACAGTCAACTGATGGTGAGGACCGGCATCGCCCTCCCATCGTCTTACAGAGGGACAAGTAAGGAGCTGCCATCACTCTGTCCAGGGCACTGATAAATGACAGCAAGGAAGCAGTGGCACAGTGTCCATTTAACTGTTATTTAACACTACTGACGTGGCATCAGCCGGCCATCGTACAGTCAACTGATGGTGAGGACCGGGCATTGCACTCCCCGTCACACTACATACGGAGAGTAAGGAGCTGTCATCACTCTGTCCAGGGTACTGTTCAATGACAGTAAGGAAACAGTGTCACACAGTGTCCATCTTACTGTTATCTAACACTACAGACGTGGCATCAGCCGGCCGTCGTACTGTCAACTGATTGTAAGGACCGGGCATTGCACTCCCCGTCACACTACATAAGGAGAGTGAGGAGCTGTCATCACTCTGTCCAGGGCAGTGATAAATGACTGCAAGGAAGCAGTGGCACACTGTCCATCTTTCTGTTCTTTAACACTACTGACGTGGCATCAGCTGGCCATCATACAGTCAACTGATGGTGAGGACCGGCATCGCCCTCCCATCGTCTTACAGAGGGACAAGTAAGGAGCTGCCATCACTCTGTCCAGGGCACTGATAAATGACAGCAAGGAAGCAGTAGCACAGTGTCCATTTTACTGTTCTTTAACACTACTGACGTGGCATTAGCCAGCCATCGTACTGTCAACTGATGGTGAGTACCGGGCATTGCCCTCCCATCGCCCTACATAAGAGGGTAAGGAGCTGTCATCACTCTCTCCAGGGTTCTGTTCAATGACAGCAAGGATGCAGTGGCAAACTGTCCATCTTACTGTTATCTAACACTACTGACATGGCATCGGCCGGCCCATAATACAGTCAACTGATGGTGAGGACAGGACATTGCACTCCCCGTCACACTACATAAGGAGAGTAAGGAGCTGTCATCACTCTGTCCAGGGCACTGATAAATGACAGTAAGGAAACCGTGTAACACAGTGTCCATCCTAGTGTTCTTTAACACTACTGACGTGGCATCAGCCGGCCATTGTACTGTCAACTGATGGTGAGCACCGTGCATTGCCCTCCCATCGCCCTACATAAGGAGAGTAAGGAGCTGTCATCACTCTGTCCAGGGCACGATGAATGACAGCAAGGAAGCAGTGGCACACACTGTCCATCTTACTGTTCTTTAACACTACTGACGTGGCATCAGCCGGCAGTCGTACTGTCAACTGATAGTGAGGACCGGGCATTGCACTCCCCGTCAGACTACATAAGGATAGTAAGGAGCTGTCATCACTCTGTCCAGGGCACTGATAAATGACAGTAAGGAAACAGTGACACACACTGTCCATCTTACTGTTCTTTAACACTACTGACGTGGCATCAGCCGGCCATAGTACTGTCAACTGATGGTGAGGACTGGGCATTGCACTCCCCGTCACACTACATAAGGAGAGTAAGGAGCTGTCATCACTCTGTCCAGGGTACTGTTCAATGACAGCAAGGAAGCAGTGGCACACTGTCCATCTTACTGTTCTTTAACACTAATGACGTGGCATCAGCCGGCCATCGTACGTTCAACTTATGGTGAGGACAGGGCATTGCCCTCCCATCGACCTACACAGGGACAAGTAAGGAGCTGTCATCACTCTCTCCATGGTACTGTTCAATGACAGCAAGGAAGCAGTGGCACACTGTCCATCTTACTGTTCTTTGACACTACTGACATGGCATCAGCCGGCCATCGTACTGTCAACTGATGGTGAGGACCGAGCATTGCCCTCCCATCGCCCTACATATGTAGAGTAAGGAGCTGTCATCACTCTGTCCAGGGCACTGATAAATGACAGTAAGGAAACAGTGCCACACACTGTCCATCTTACTGTTCTTTAACACTACTGACGTGGCATCAGCCGGCCATAGTACTGTCAACTGATGGTGAGGACTGGGCATTGCACTCCCCGTCACACTACATAAGGAGAGTAAGGAGCTGTCATCACTCTGTCCAGGGTACTGTTCAATGACAGTAAGGAAACAGTGAAACACAGTGCCCATCATCCTGTTATCTAACACTACAGACGTGGCATCAGCCGGCCGTCGTACTGTCAACTGATTGTAAGGACCGGGCATTGCACTCCCCGTCACACTATATAAGGAGAGTGAGGAGCTGTCATCACTCTGTCCAGGGCAGTGATAAATGACTGCAAGGAAGCAGTGGCACACTGTCCATCTTTCTGTTCTTTAACACTACTGACGTGGCATCAGCCGGCCATCATACAGTCAACTGATGGTGAGGACCGGCATCGCCCTCCCATCGTCTTACAGAGGGACAAGTAAGGAGCTGCCATCACTCTGTCCAGGGCACTGATAAATGACAGCAAGGAAGCAGTGGCACAGTGTCCATTTTACTGTTATTTAACACTACTGACGTGGCATCAGCCGGCCATCGTACAGTCAACTGATGGTGAGGACCGGGCATTGCACTCCCCGTCACACTACATACGGAGAGTAAGGAGCTGTCATCACTCTGTCCAGGGTACTGTTCAATGACAGTAAGGAAACAGTGAAACACAGTGTCCATCTTACTGTTATCTAACACTACAGACGTGGCATCAGCCGGCCGTCGTACTGTCAACTGATTGTAAGGACCGGGCATTGCACTCCCCGTCACACTACATAAGGAGAGTGAGGAGCTGTCATCACTCTGTCCAGGGCAGTGATAAATGACTGCAAGGAAGCAGTGGCACACTGTCCATCTTTCTGTTCTTTAACACTACTGACGTGGCATCAGCCGGCCATCATACAGTCAACTGATGGTGAGGACCGGCATCGCCCTCCCATCGTCTTACAGAGGGACAAGTAAGGAGCTGCCATCACTCTGTCCAGGGCACTGATAAATGACAGCAAGGAAGCAGTGGCACAGTGTCCATTTTACTGTTATTTAACACTACTGACGTGGCATCAGCCGGCCATCGTACAGTCAACTGATGGTGAGGACCGGGCATTGCACTCCCCGTCACACTACATACGGAGAGTAAGGAGCTGTCATCACTCTGTCCAGGGTACTGTTCAATGACAGTAAGGAAACAGTGAAACACAGTGTCCATCTTACTGTTATCTAACACTACAGACGTGGCATCAGCCGGCCGTCGTACTGTCAACTGATTGTAAGGACCGGGCATTGCACTCCCCGTCACACTACATAAGGAGAGTGAGGAGCTGTCATCACTCTGTCCAGGGCAGTGATAAATGACTGCAAGGAAGCAGTGGCACACTGTCCATCTTTCTGTTCTTTAACACTACTGACGTGGCATTAGCCGGCCATCGTACTGTCAACTGATGGTGAGTACCGGGCATTGCCCTCCCATCGCCCTACATAAGAGAGTAAGGAGCTGTCATCACTCCCTCCAGGGTTCTGTTCAATGACAGCAAGGATGCAGTGGCAAACTGTCCATCTTACTGTTATCTAACACTACTGACATGGCATCGGCCGGCCCATAATACAGGCAACTGATGGTGAGGACAGGACATTGCACTCCCCGTCACACTACATAAGGAGAGTAAGGAGCTGTCATCACTCTGTCCAGGGCACTGATAAATGACAGTAAGGAAACCGTGTAACACAGTGTCCATCCTAGTGTTCTTTAACACTACTGACGTGGCATCAGCCGGCCATTGTACTGTCAACTGATGGTGAGCACCGGGCATTGCCCTCCCATTGCCCTACATAAGGAGAGTAAGGAGCTGTCATCACTCTGTCCAGGGCACTGATGAATGACAGCAAGGAAGCAGTGGCACACACTGTCCATCTTACTGTTCTTTAACACTACTGACGTGGCATCAGCCGGCAGTCGTACTGTCAACTGATAGTGAGGACCGGGCATTGCACTCCCGTCAGACTACATAAGGATAGTAAGGAGCTGTCATCACTCTGTCCAGGGCACTGATAAATGACAGTAAGGAAACAGTGACACACACTGTCCATCTTACTGTTCTTTAACACTACTGACGTGGCATCAGCCGGCCATAGTACTGTCAACTGATGGTGAGGACTGGGCATTGCACTCCCCGTCACACTACATAAGGAGAGTAAGGAGCTGTCATCACTCTGTCCAGGGTACTGTTCAATGACAGCAAGGAAGCAGTGGCACAGTGTCCATCTTACTGTTCTTTAACACTATTGACGTGGCATCAGCCGGCCATCGTACTGTCAACTAATGGTGAGGACCGGGCATTGCCCTCCCATCGCCCTACATAAGGAGAGTAAGGAGCTGTCATCACTCTGCCCAGGGTACTGTTCAATGACAGCAAGGAAGCAGTGGCACACTGTCCATCTTACTGTTCTTTAACACTAATGACGTGGCATCAGCCGGCCATCGTACGGTCAACTGATGGTGAGGACAGGGCATTGCCCTCCCATCGCCCTACACAGGAACAAGTAAGGAGCTGTCATCACTCTCTCCATGGTACTGTTCAATGACAGCAAGGAAGCAGTGGCACACTGTCCATCTTACTGTTCTCTAACACTACTGACATGGCATCAGCCGGCCATCGTACTGTCAACTGATGGTGAGGACCGAGCATTGCCCTCCCATCGCCCTACATAAGTAGAGTAAGGAGCTGTCATCACTCTGTCCAGGGCACTGATAAATGACAGTAAGGAAACAGTGCCACACACTGTCCATCTTACTGTTCTTTAACACTACTGACGTGGCATCAGCCGGCCATAGTACTGTCAACTGATGGTGAGGACTGGGCATTGCACTCCCCGTCACACTACATAAGGAGAGTAAGGAGCTGTCATCACTCTGTCCAGGGTACTATTCAATGACAGCAAGGAAGCAGTGGCACAGTGTCCATCTTACTGTTCTTTAACACTATTGACGTGGCATTAGCCGGCCATCGTACTGTCAACTGATGGTGAGTACCGGGCATTGCCATCCCATCGCCCTACATAAGAGAGTAAGGAGCTGTCATCACTCTCTCCAGGGTTCTGTTCAATGACAGCAGGGAAGCAGTGGCACAGTGTCCATCTTACAGTTATCTAACACTACTGACGTGGCATCAGTCGGCCATCGTACTGTCAACTGATGGTGAGGACCGGGCATTGCACTCCCCGTCACACTACATAAGGAGAGTGAGGAGCTGTCATCACTCTGTCCAGGGCAGTGATAAATGACTGCAAGGAAGCAGTGGCACACTTTCCATCTTTCTGTTCTTTAACACTACTGATGTGGCATTAGCCGGCCATCGTACTGTCAACTGATGGTGAGTACCGGGCATTGCCCTCCCATCGCCCTACATAAGAGAGTAAGGAGCTGTCATCACTCTCTCCAGGGTTCTGTTCAATGACAGCAAGGAAGCAGTGGCAAATTGTCCATCTTACTGTTATCTAACACTACTGACATGGCATCGGCAGGCCCATAATACAGTCAACTCATGGTGAGGACAGGACATTGCACTCCCCGTCACACTACATAAGGAGAGTAAGGAGCTGTCATCACTCTGTCCAGGGCACTGATAAATGACAGTAAGGAAACCGTGTCACACAGTGTCTATCCTAGTGTTCTTTTTAACACTACTGACGTGGCATCAGCCGGCCATTGTACTGTCAACTGATGGTGAGCACCGGGCATTGCCCTCCCATCGCCCTACATAAGGAGAGTAAGGAGCTGTCATCACTCTGTCCAGGGCACTGATGAATGACAGCAAGGAAGCAGTGGCACACACAGTCCATCTTACTGTTCTTTAACACTACTGACGTGGCATCAGCCGGCAGTCGTACTGTCAACTGATAGTGAGGACCGGGCATTGCACTCCCCGTCAGACTACATAAGGAGAGTAAGGAGCTGTCATCACTCTGTCCAGGGCCCTGATAAATGACAGAAAGGAAACAGTGACACACACTGTCCATCTTACTGTTCTTTAACACTACTGACGTGGCATCAGCCGGCCATCGTACAGTCAACTGATGGTGAGGACCGGGCATTGCACTCCCCGTCACACTACATACGGAGAGTAAGGAGCTATCATCACTCTGTCCAGGGTACTGTTCAATGACAGTAAGGAAACAGTGTCACACAGTGTCCATCTTACTGTTATCTAACACTACAGACGTGGCATCAGCCGGCCGTCGTACTGTCAACTGATTGTAAGCACCAGGCATTGCACTCCCCGCCACACTACATAAGGAGAGTGAGGAGCTGTCATCACTTTGTGCAGGGCAGTGATAAATGACAGCAAGGAAGCAGTGGCACACTGTCCATCTTTCTGTTCTTTAACACTACTGACGTGGCATCAGCCGGCCATCATACAGTCAACTGATGGTGAGGACCGGCATCGCCCTCCCATCGTCTTACAGAGGGACAAGTAAGGAGCTGCCATCACTCTGTCCAGGGCACTGATAAATGACAGCAAGGAAGCAGTGGCACAGTGTCCATTTTACTGTTATTTAACACTACTGACGTGGCATCAGCCGGCCATCGTACAGTCAACTGATGGTGAGGACCGGGCATTGCACTCCCCGTCACACTACATACGGAGAGTAAGGAGCTGTCATCACTCTGTCCAGGGTACTGTTCAATGACAGTAAGGAAACAGTCTCACACAGTGTCCATCTTACTGTTATCTAACACTACAGACGTGGCATCAGCCGGCCGTCGTACTGTCAACTGATTGTAAGGACCGGGCATTGCACTCCCCGTCACACTACATAAGGAGAGTGAGGAGCTGTCATCACTCTGTCCAGGGCAGTGATAAATGACTGCAAGGAAGCAGTGGCACACTGTCCATCTTTCTGTTCTTTAACACTACTGACGTGGCATCAGCCGGCCATCATACAGTCAACTGATGGTGAGGACCGGCATCGCCCTCCCATCGTCTTACAGAGGGACAAGTAAGGAGCTGCCATCACTCTGTCCAGGGCACTGATAAATGACAGCAAGGAAGCAGTGGCACAGTGTCCATTTTACTGTTCTTTAACACTACTGACGTGGCATTAGCCAGCCATCGTACTGTCAACTGATGGTGAGTACCGGGCATTGCCCTCCCATCGCCCTACATAAGAGAGTAAGGAGCTGTCATCACTCTCTCCAGGGTTCTGTTCAATGACAGCAAGGATGCAGTGGCAAACTGTCCATCTTACTGTTATCTAACACTACTGACATGGCATCGGCCGGCCCATAATACAGTCAACTGATGGTGAGGACAGGACATTGCACTCCCCGTCACACTACATAAGGAGAGTAAGGAGCTGTCATCACTCTGTCCAGGGCACTGATAAATGACAGTAAGGAAACCGTGTAACACAGTGTCCATCCTAGTGTTCTTTAACACTACTGACGTGGCATCAGCCGGCCATTGTACTGTCAACTGATGGTGAGCACCGGGCATTGCCCTCCCATCGCCCTACATAAGGAGAGTAAGGAGCTGTCATCACTCTGTCCAGGGCACTGATGAATGACAGCAAGGAAGCAGTGGCACACACTGTCCATCTTATTGTTCTTTAACACTACTGACGTGGCATCAGCCGGCAGTCGTACTGTCAACTGATAGTGAGGACCGGGCATTGCACTCCCCGTCAGACTACATAAGGATAGTAAGGAGCTGTCATCACTCTGTCCAGGGCACTGATAAATGACAGTAAGGAAACAGTGACACACACTGTCCATCTTACTGTTCTTTAACACTACTGACGTGGCATCAGCCGGCCATAGTACTGTCAACTGATGGTGAGGACTGGGCATTGCACTCCCCGTCACACTACATAAGGAGAGTAAGGAGCTGTCATCACTCTGTCCAGGGTACTGTTCAATGACAGCAAGGAAGCAGTGGCACAGTGTCCATCTTACTGTTCTTTAACACTATTGACGTGGCATCAGCCGGCCATTGTACTGTCAACTAATGGTGAGGACCGGGCATTGCCCTCCCATCGCCCTACATAAGGAGAGTAAGGAGCTGTCATCACTCTGCCCAGGGTACTGTTCAATGACAGCAAGGAAGCAGTGGCACACTGTCCATCTTACTGTTCTTTAACACTAATGACGTGGCATCAGCCGGCCATCGTACGGTCAACTGATGGTGAGGACAGGGCATTGCCCTCCCATCGCCCTACACAGGGACAAGTAAGGAGCTGTCATCACTCTCTCCATGGTACTGTTCAATGACAGCAAGGAAGCAGTGGCACACTGTCCATCTTACTGTTCTTTAACACTACTGACATGGCATCAGCCGGCCATCGTACTGTCAACTGATGGTGAGGACCGAGCATTGCCCTCCCATCGCCCTACATATGTAGAGTAAGGAGCTGTCATCACTCTGTCCAGGGCACTGATAAATGACAGTAAGGAAACAGTGCCACACACTGTCCATCTTACTGTTCTTTAACACTACTGACGTGGCATCAGCCGGCCATAGTACTGTCAACTGATGGTGAGGACTGGGCATTGCACTCCCCGTCACACTACATAAGGAGAGTAAGGAGCTGTCATCACTCTGTCCAGGGTACTGTTCAATGACAGTAAGGAAACAGTGAAACACAGTGCCCATCTTACTGTTATCTAACACTACAGACGTGGCATCAGCCGGCCGTCGTACTGTCAACTGATTGTAAGGACCGGGCATTGCACTCCCCGTCACACTACATAAGGAGAGTGAGGAGCTGTCATCACTCTGTCCAGGGCAGTGATAAATGACTGCAAGGAAGCAGTGGCACACTGTCCATCTTTCTGTTCTTTAACACTACTGACGTGGCATCAGCCGGCCATCATACAGTCAACTGATGGTGAGGACCGGCATCGCCCTCCCATCGTCTTACAGAGGGACAAGTAAGGAGCTGCCATCACTCTGTCCAGAGCACTGATAAATGACAGCAAGGAAGCAGTGGCACAGTGTCCATTTTACTGTTATTTAACACTACTGACGTGGCATCAGCTGGCCATCGTACAGTCAACTGATGGTGAGGACCGGGCATTGCACTCCCCATCACACTACATATGGAGAGTAAGGAGCTGTCATCACTCTATCCAGGGTACTGTTCAATGACAGTAAGGAAACAGTGAAACACAGTGACCATCTTACTGTTATCTAACACTACAGACGTGGCATCAGCCGGCCGTCGTACTGTCAACTGATTGTAAGGACCGGGCCTTGCACTCCCCGTCACACTACATAAGGAGAGTGAGGAGCTGTCATCACTCTGTCCAGGGCAGTGATAAATGACTGCAAGGAAGCAGTGGCAAACTGTCCATCTTTCTGTTCTTTAACACTACTGACGTGGCATTAGCCGGCCATCGTACTGTCAACTGATGGTGAGTACCGGACATTGCCCTCCCATCGCCCTACATAAGAGAGTAAGGAGCTGTCATCACTCTCTCCAGGGTTCTGTTCAATGACAGCAAGGATGCAGTGGCAAACTGTCCATCTTACTGTTATCTAACACTACTGACATGGCATCGGCCGGCCCATAATACAGTCAACTGATGGTGAGGACCGGCATCGCCCTCCCATCGTCTTACAGAGGGACAAGTAAGGAGCTGCCATCACTCTGTCCAGAGCACTGATAAATGACAGCAAGGAAGCAGTGGCACAGTGTCCATTTTACTGTTATTTAACACTACTGACGTGGCATCAGCTGGCCATCGTACAGTCAACTGATGGTGAGGACCGGGCATTGCACTCCCCGTCACACTACATAAGGAGAGTAAGGAGCTGTCATCACTCTGTCCAGGGCACTGATAAATGACAGTAAGGAAACCGTGTAACACAGTGTCCATCCTAGTGTTCTTTAACACTACTGACGTGGCATCAGCCGGCCATTGTACTGTCAACTGATGGTGAGCTCCGGGCATTGCCCTCCCATCGCCCTACATAAGGAGAGTAAGGAGCTGTCATCACTCTGTCCAGGGCACTGATGAATGACAGCAAGGAAGCAGTGGCACACACTGTCCATCTTACTGTTCTTTAACACTACTGACGTGGCATCAGCCGGCAGTCGTACTGTCAACTGATAGTGAGGACCGGGCATTGCACTCCCCGTCAGACTACATAAGGATAGTAAGGAGCTGTCATCACTCTGTCCAGGGCACTGATAAATGACAGTAAGGAAACAGTGACACACACTGTCCATCTTACTGTTCTTTAACACTACTGACGTGGCATCAGCCGGCCATAGTACTGTCAACTGATGGTGAGGACTGGGCATTGCACTCCCCGTCACACTACATAAGGAGAGTAAGGAGCTGTCATCACTCTGTCCAGGGTACTGTTCAATGACAGCAAGGAAGCAGTGGCACAGTGTCCATCTTACTGTTCTTTAACACTATTGACGTGGCATCAGCCGGCCATCGTACTGTCAACTAATGGTGAGGACCGGGCATTGCCCTCCCATCGCCCTACATAAGGAGAGTAAGGAGCTGTCATCACTCTGCCCAGGGTACTGTTCAATGACAGCAAGGAAGCAGTGGCACACTGTCCATCTTACTGTTCTTTAACACTAATGACGTGGCATCAGCCGGCCATCGTACGATCAACTGATGGTGAGGACAGGGCATTGCCCTCCCATCGCCCTACACAGGGACAAGTAAGGAGCTGTCATCACTCTCTCCATGGTACTGTTCAATGACAGCAAGGAAGCAGTGGCACACTGTCCATCTTACTGTTCTTTAACACTACTGACATGGCATCAGCCGGCCATCGTACTGTCAACTGATGGTGAGGACTGAGCTTTGCCCTCCCATCGCCCTACATAAGTAGAGTAAGGAGCTGTCATCACTCTGTCCAGGGCACTGATAAATGACAGTAAGGAAACAGTGCCACACACTGTCCATCTTACTGTTCTTTAACACTACTGACGTGGCATCAGCCGGCCATAGTACTGTCAACTGATGGTGAGGACTGGGCATTGCACTCCCCGTCACACTACATAAGGAGAGTAAGGAGCTGTCATCACTCTGTCCAGGGTACTATTCAATGACAGCAAGGAAGCAGTGGCACAGTGTCCATCTTACTGTTCTTTAACACTATTGACGTGGCATTAGCCGGCCATCGTACTGTCAACTGATGGTGAGTACCGGGCATTGCCCTCCCATCGCCCTACATAAGAGAGTAAGGAGCTGTCATCACTCTCTCCAGGGTTCTGTTCAATGACAGCAAGGAAGCAGTGGCACAGTGTCCATCTTACAGTTATCTAACACTACTGACGTGGCATCAGTCGGCCATCGTACTGTCAACTGATGGTGAGGACCGGGCATTGCACTCCCCGTCACACTACATAAGGAGAGTGAGGAGCTGTCATCACTCTGTCCAGGGCAGTGATAAATGACTGCAAGGAAGCAGTGGCACACTTTCCATCTTTCTGTTCTTTAACACTACTGATGTGGCATTAGCCGGCCATCGTACTGTCAACTGATGGTGAGTACCGGGCATTGCCCTCCCATCGCCCTACATAAGAGAGTAAGGAGCTGTCATCACTCTCTCCAGGGTTCTGTTCAATGACAGCAAGGAAGCAGTGGCAAATTGTCCATCTTACTGTTATCTAACACTACTGACATGGCATCGGCAGGCCCATAATACAGTCAACTCATGGTGAGGACAGGACATTGCACTCCCGTCACACTACATAAGGAGAGTAAGGAGCTGTCATCACTCTGTCCAGGGCACTGATAAATGACAGTAAGGAAACCGTGTCACACAGTGTCCATCCTAGTGTTCTTTTTAACACTACTGACGTGGCATCAGCCGGCCATTGTACTGTCAACTGATGGTGAGCACCGGGCATTGCCCTCCCATCGCCCTACATAAGGAGAGTAAGGAGCTGTCATCACTCTGTCCAGGGCACTGATGAATGACAGCAAGGAAGCAGTGGCACACACAGTCCATCTTACTGTTCTTTAACACTACTGACGTGGCATCAGCCGGCAGTCGTACTGTCAACTGATAGTGAGGACCGGGCATTGCACTCCCCGTCAGACTACATAAGGAGAGTAAGGAGCTGTCATCACTCTGTCCAGGGCACTGATAAATGACAGAAAGGAAACAGTGACACACACTGTCCATCTTACTGTTCTTTAACACTACTGACGTGGCATCAGCCGGCCATCGTACAGTCAACTGATGGTGAGGACCGGGCATTGCACTCCCCGTCACACTACATACGGAGAGTAAGGAGCTATCATCACTCTTTCCAGGGTACTGTTCAATGACAGTAAGGAAACAGTGTCACACAGTGTCCATCTTACTGTTATCTAACACTACAGACGTGGCATCAGCCGGCCGTCGTACTGTCAACTGATTGTAAGGACCAGGCATTGCACTCCCCGCCACACTACATAAGGAGAGTGAGGAGCTGTCATCACTTTGTGCAGGGCAGTGATAAATGACAGCAAGGAAGCAGTGGCACACTGTCCATCTTTCTGTTCTTTAACACTACTGACGTGGCATCAGCCGGCCATCATACAGTCAACTGATGGTGAGGACCGGCATCGCCCTCCCATCGTCTTACAGAGGGACAAGTAAGGAGCTGCCATCACTCTGTCCAGGGCACTGATAAATGACAGCAAGGAAGCAGTGGCACAGTGTCCATTTTACTGTTATTTAACACTACTGACGTGGCATCAGCCGGCCATCGTACAGTCAACTGATGGTGAGGACTGGGCATTGCACTCCCCGTCACACTACATACGGAGAGTAAGGAGCTGTCATCACTCTGTCCAGGGTACTGTTCAATGACAGTAAGGAAACAGTGTCACACAGTGTCCATCTTACTGTTATCTAACACTACAGACGTGGCATCAGCCGGCCGTCGTACTGTCAACTGATTGTAAGGACCGGGCATTGCACTCCCCGTCACACTACATAAGGAGAGTGAGGAGCTGTCATCACTCTGTCCAGGGCAGTGATAAATGACTGCAAGGAAGCAGTGGCACACTGTCCATCTTTCTGTTCTTTAACACTACTGACGTGGCATCAGCCGGCCATCATACAGTCAACTGATGGTGAGGACCAGCATCGCCCTCCCATCGTCTTACAGAGGGACAAGTAAGGAGCTGCCATCACTCTGTCCAGGGCACTGATAAATGACAGCAAGGAAGCAGTGGCACAGTGTCCATTTTACTGTTCTTTAACACTACTGACGTGGCATTAGCCAGCCATCGTACTGTCAACTGATGGTGAGTACCGGGCATTGCCCTCCCATCGCCCTACATAAGAGAGTAAGGAGCTGTCATCACTCTCTCCAGGGTTCTGTTCAATGACAGCAAGGATGCAGTGGCAAACTGTCCATCTTACTGTTATCTAACACTACTGACATGGCATCGGCCGACCCATAATACAGTCAAATGATGGTGAGGACAGGACATTGCACTCCCCGTCACACTACATAAGGAGAGTAAGGAGCTGTCATCACTCTGTCCAGGGCACTGATAAATGACAGTAAGGAAACCGTGTAACACAGTGTCCATCCTAGTGTTCTTTAACACTACTGACGTGGCATCAGCCGGCCATTGTACTGTCAACTGATGGTGAGCACCGGGCATTGCCCTCCCATCGCCCTACATAAGGAGAGTAAGGAGCTGTCATCACTCTGTCCAGGGCACTGATGAATGACAGCAAGGAAGCAGTGGCACACACTGTCCATCTTACTGTTCTTTAACACTACTGACGTTGCATCAGCCGGCAGTCGTACTGTCAACTGATAGTGAGGACCGGGCATTGCACTCCCCGTCAGACTACATAAGGATAGTAAGGAGCTGTCATCACTCTGTCCAGGGCACTGATAAATAACAGTAAGGAAACAGTGACACACACTGTCCATCTTACTGTTCTTTAACACTACTGACGTGGCATCAGCCGGCCATAGTACTGTCAACTGATGGTGAGGACTGGGCATTGCACTCCCCATCACACTACATAAGGAGAGTAAGGAGCTGTCATCACTCTGTCCAGGGTACTGTTCAATGACAGCAAGGAAGCAGTGGCACAGTGTCCATCTTACTGTTCTTTAACACTATTGACGTGGCATCAGCCGACCATCGTACTGACAACTAATGGTGAGGACCGGGCATTGCCCTCCCATCGCCCTACATAAGGAGAGTAAGGAGCTGTCATCACTCTGCCCAGGGTACTGTTCAATGACAGCAAGGAAGCAGTGGCACACTGTCCATCTTACTGTTCTTTAACACTAATGACGTGGCATCAGCCGGCCATCGTACGGTCAACTGATGGTGAGGACAGGGCATTGCCCTCCCATCGCCCTACACAGGGACAAGTAAGGAGCTGTCATCACTCTCTCCATGGTACTGTTCAATGACAGCAAGGAAGCAGTGGCACACTGTCCATCTTACTGTTCTTTAACACTACTGACATGGCATCAGCCGGCCATCGTACTGTCAACTGATGGTGAGGACCGAGCATTGCCCTCCCATCGCCCTACATATGTAGAGTAAGGAGCTGTCATCACTCTGTCCAGGGCACTGATAAATGACAGTAAGGAAACAGTGCCACACACTGTCCATCTTACTGTTCTTTAACACTACTGACGTGGCATCAGCCGGCCATAGTACTGTCAACTGATGGTGAGGACTGGGCATTGCACTCCCCGTCACACTACATAAGGAGAGTAAGGAGCTGTCATCACTCTGTCCAGGGTACTGTTCAATGACAGTAAGGAAACAGTGAAATACAGTGCCCATCTTACTGTTATCTAACACTACAGACGTGGCATCAGCCGGACGTCGTACTGTCAACTGATTGTAAGGACCGGGCATTGCACTCCCCGTCACACTACATAAGGAGAGTGAGGAGCTGTCATCACTCTGTCCAGGGCAGTGATAAATGACTGCAAGGAAGCAGTGGCACACTGTCCATCTTTCTGTTCTTTAACACTACTGACGTGGCATTAGCTGGCCATAGTACTGTCAACTGATGGTGAGTACCGGACATTGCCCTCCCATCGCCCTACATAAGAGAGTAAGGAGCTGTCATCACTCTCTCCAGGGTTCTGTTCAATGACAGCAAGGATGCAGTGGCAAACTGTCCATCTTACTGTTATCTAACACTACTGACATGGCATCGGCCGGCCCATAATACAGTCAACTGATGGTGAGGACCGGCATCGCCCTCCCATCGTCTTACAGAGGGACAAGTAAGGAGCTGCCATCACTCTGTCCAGAGCACTGATAAATGACAGCAAGGAAGCAGTGGCACAGTGTCCATTTTACTGTTATTTAACACTACTGACGTGGCATCAGCTGGCCATCGTACAGTCAACTGATGGTGAGGACCGGGCATTGCACTCCCCGTCACACTACATAAGGAGAGTAAGGAGCTGTCACCACTCTGTCCAGGGCACTGATAAATGACAGTAAGGAAACCGTGTAACACAGTGTCCATCCTAGTGTTCTTTAACACTACTGACGTGGCATCAGCCGGCCATTGTACTGTCAACTGATGGTGAGCACCGGGCATTGCCCTCCCATTGCCCTACATAAGGAGAGTAAGGAGCTGTCATCACTCTGTCCAGGGCACTGATGAATGACAGCAAGGAAGCAGTGGCACACACTGTCCATCTTACTGTTCTTTAACACTACTGACGTGGCATCAGCCGGCAGTCGTACTGTCAACTGATAGTGAGGACCGGGCATTGCACTCCCCATCAGACTACATAAGGATAGTAAGGAGCTGTCATCACTCTGTCCAGGGCACTGATAAATGACAGTAAGGAAACAGTGACACACACTGTCCATCTTACTGTTCTTTAACACTACTGACGTGGCATCAGCCGGCCATAGTACTGTCAACTGATGGTGAGGACTGGGCATTGCACTCCCCGTCACACTACATAAGGAGAGTAAGGAGCTGTCATCACTCTGTCCAGGGTACTGTTCAATGACAGCAAGGAAGCAGTGGCACAGTGTCCATCTTACTGTTCTTTAACACTATTGACGTGGCATCAGCCGGCCATCGTACTGTCAACTAATGGTGAGGACCGGGCATTGCCCTCCCATCGCCCTACATAAGGAGAGTAAGGAGCTGTCATCACTCTGCCCAGGGTACTGTTCAATGACAGCAAGGAAGCAGTGGCACACTGTCCATCTTACTGTTCTTTAACACTAATGACGTGGCATCAGCCGGCCATAGTACGATCAACTGATGGTGAGGACAGGGCATTGCCCTCCCATCGCACTACACAGGGACAAGTAAGGAGCTGTCATCACTCTCTCCATGGTACTGTTCAATGACAGCAAGGAAGCAGTGGCACACTGTCCATCTTACTGTTCTTTAACACTACTGACATGGCATCAGCCGGCCATCGTACTGTCAACTGATGGTGAGGACCGAGCTTTGCCCTCCCATCGCCCTACATAAGTAGAGTAAGGAGCTGTCATCACTCTGTCCAGGGCACTGATAAATGACAGTAAGGAAACAGTGCCACACACTGTCCATCTTACTGTTCTTTAACACTACTGACGTGGCATCAGCCGGCCATAGTACTGTCAACTGATGGTGAGGACTGGGCATTGCACTCCCCGTCACACTACATAAGGAGAGTAAGGAGCTGTCATCACTCTGTCCAGGGTACTATTCAATGACAGCAAGGAAGCAGTGGCACAGTGTCCATCTTACTGTTCTTTAACACTATTGACGTGGCATTAGCCGGCCATCGTACTGTCAACTGATGGTGAGTACCGGGCATTGCCCTCCCATCGCCCTACATAAGAGAGTAAGGAGCTGTCATCACTCTCTCCAGGGTTCTGTTCAATGACAGCAAGGAAGCAGTGGCACAGTGTCCATCTTACAGTTATCTAACACTACTGACGTGGCATCAGTCGGCCATCGTACTGTCAACTGATGGTGAGGACCGGGCATTGCACTCCCCGTCACACTACATAAGGAGAGTGAGGAGCTGTCATCACTCTGTCCAGGGCAGTGATAAATGACTGCAAGGAAGCAGTGGCACACTGTCCATCTTTCTGTTCTTTAACACTACTGACGTGGCATCAGCCGGCCATCATACAGTCAACTGATGGTGAGGCCCGGCATCGCCCTCCCATCGTCTTACAGAGGGACAAGTAAGGAGCTGCCATCACTCTGTCCAGGGCACTGATAAATGACAGCAAGGAAGCAGTGGCACAGTGTCCATTTTACTGTTATTTAACACTACTGACGTAGGGCATCAGCCGGCCATCGTACAGTCAACTGATGGTGAGGACCGGGCATTGCACTCCCCGTCACACTACATACGGAGAGTAAGGAGCTGTCATCACTCTGTCCAGGGTACTGTTCAATGACAGTAAGGAAACAGTGAAACACAGTGTCCATCTTACTGTTATCTAACACTACAGACGTGGCATCAGCCGGCCGTCGTACTGTCAACTGATTGTAAGGACCGGGCATTGCACTCCCCGTCACACTACATAAGGAGAGTGAGGAGCTGTCATCACTCTGTCCAGGGCAGTGATAAATGACTGCAAGGAAGCAGTGGCACACTGTCCATCTTTCTGTTCTTTAACACTACTGACGTGGCATTAGCCGGCCATCATACTGTCAACTGATGGTGAGTACCGGGCATTGCCCTCCCATCGCCCTACATAAGAGAGTAAGGAGCTGTCATCACTCTCTCCAGGGTTCTGTTCAATGACAGCAAGGATGCAGTGGCAAACTGTCCATCTTACTGTTATCTAACACTACTGACATGGCATCGGCCGGCCCATAATACAGTCAACTGATGGTGAGGACAGGACATTGCACTCCCCGTCACACTACATAAGGAGAGTAAGGAGCTGTCATCACTCTGTCCAGGGCACTGATAAATGACAGTAAGGAAACCGTGTAACACAGTGTCCATCCTAGTGTTCTTTAACACTACTGACGTGGCATCAGCCGGCCATTGTACTGTCAACTGATGGTGAGCACCGGGCATTGCCCTCCCATCGCCCTACATAAGGAGAGTAAGGAGCTGTCATCACTCTGTCCAGGGCACTGATGAATGACAGCAAGGAAGCAGTGGCACACACTGTCCATCTTACTGTTCTTTAACACTACTGACGTGGCATCAGCCGGCCATCATACAGTCAACTGATGGTGAGGACCGGCATCGCCCTCCCATCGTCTTACAGAGGGACAAGTAAGGAGCTGCCATCACTGTGTCCAGGGCACTGATAAATGACAGCAAGGAAGCAGTGGCACAGCGTCCATTTTACTGTTCTTTAACACAACTGACGTGGCATTAGCCAGCCATCGTACTGTCAACTGATGGTGAGTACCGGGCATTGCCCTCCCATTGCCCTACATAAGGAGAGTAAGGAGCTGTCATCACTCTGTCCAGGGCACTGATGAATGACAGCAAGGAAGCAGTGGCACACACTGTCCATCTTACTGTTCTTTAACACTACTGACGTGGCATCAGCCGGCAGTCGTACTGTCAACTGATAGTGAGGACCGGGCATTGCACTCCCCGTCAGACTACATAAGGATAGTAAGGAGCTGTCATCACTCTGTCCAGGGCACTGATAAATGACAGTAAGGAAACAGTGACACACACTGTCCATCTTACTGTTCTTTAACACTACTGACGTGGCATCAGCCGGCCATAGTACTGTCAACTGATGGTGAGGACTGGGCATTGCACTCCCCGTCACACTACATAAGGAGAGTAAGGAGCTGTCATCACTCTGTCCAGGGTACTGTTCAATGACAGCAAGGAAGCAGTGGCACAGTGTCCATCTTACTGTTCTTTAACACTATTGACGTGGCATCAGCCGGCCATCGTACTGTCAACTAATGGTGAGGACCGGGCATTGCCCTCCCATCGCCCTACATAAGGAGAGTAAGGAGCTGTCATCACTCTGCCCAGGGTACTGTTCAATGACAGCAAGGAAGCAGTGGCACACTGTCCATCTTACTGTTCTTTAACACTAATGACGTGGCATCAGCCGGCCATAGTACGATCAACTGATGGTGAGGACAGGGCATTGCCCTCCCATCGCACTACACAGGGACAAGTAAGGAGCTGTCATCACTCTCTCCATGGTACTGTTCAATGACAGCAAGGAAGCAGTGGCACACTGTCCATCTTACTGTTCTTTAACACTACTGACATGGCATCAGCCGGCCATCGTACTGTCAACTGATGGTGAGGACCGAGCTTTGCCCTCCCATCGCCCTACATAAGTAGAGTAAGGAGCTGTCATCACTCTGTCCAGGGCACTGATAAATGACAGTAAGGAAACAGTGCCACACACTGTCCATCTTACTGTTCTTTAACACTACTGACGTGGCATCAGCCGGCCATAGTACTGTCAACTGATGGTGAGGACTGGGCATTGCCCTCCCATCGCCCTACATAAGAGAGTAAGGAGCTGTCATCACTCTCTCCAGGGTTCTGTTCAATGACAGCAAGGAAGCAGTGGCACAGTGTCCATCTTACAGTTATCTAACACTACTGACGTGGCATCAGTCGGCCATCGTACTGTCAACTGATGGTGAGGACCGGGCATTGCACTCCCCGTCACACTACATAAGGAGAGTGAGGAGCTGTCATCACTCTGTCCAGGGGAGTGATAAATGACTGCAAGGAAGCAGTGGCACACTTTCCATCTTTCTGTTCTTTAACACTACTGATGTGGCATTAGCCGGCCATCGTACTGTCAACTGATGGTGAGTACCGGGCATTGCCCTCCCATCGCCCTACATAAGAGAGTAAGGAGCTGTCATCACTCTCTCCAGGGTTCTGTTCAATGACAGCAAGGAAGCAGTGGCAAATTGTCCATCTTACTGTTATCTAACACTACTGACATGGCATCGGCAGGCCCATAATACAGTCAACTCATGGTGAGGACAGGACATTGCACTCCCCGTCACACTACATAAGGAGAGTAAGGAGCTGTCATCACTCTGTCCAGGGCACTGATAAATGACAGTAAGGAAACCGTGTCACACAGTGTCCATCCTAGTGTTCTTTTTAACACTACTGACGTGGCATCAGCCGGCCATTGTACTGTCAACTGATGGTGAGCACCGGGCATTGCCCTCCCATCGCCCTACATAAGGAGAGTAAGGAGCTGTCATCACTCTGTCCTTGGCACTGATGAATGACAGCAAGGAAGCAGTGGCACACACAGTCCATCTTACTGTTCTTTAACACTACTGACGTGGCATCAGCCGGCATTCGTACTGTCAACTGATAGTGAGGACCGGGCATTGCACTCCCCGTCAGACTACATAAGGAGAGTAAGGAGCTGTCATCACTCTGTCCAGGGCACTGATAAATGACAGAAAGGAAACAGTGACACACACTGTCCATCTTACTGTTCTTTAACACTACTGACGTGGCATCAGCCGGCCATCGTACAGTCAACTGATGGTGAGGACCGGGCATTGCACTCCCCGTCACACTACATACGGAGAGTAAGGAGCTATCATCACTCTTTCCAGGGTACTGTTCAATGACAGTAAGGAAACAGTGTCACACAGTGTCCATCTTACTGTTATCTAACACTACAGACGTGGCATCAGCCGGCCGTCGTACTGTCAACTGATTGTAAGGACCAGGCATTGCACTCCCCGCCACACTACATAAGGAGAGTGAGGAGCTGTCATCACTTTGTGCAGGGCAGTGATAAATGACAGCAAGGAAGCAGTGGCACACAGTCCATCTTTCTGTTCTTTAACACTACTGACGTGGCATCAGCCGGCCATCATACAGTCAACTGATGGTGAGGACCGGCATCGCCCTCCCATCGTCTTACAGAGGGACAAGTAAGGAGCTGCCATCACTCTGTCCAGGGCACTGATAAATGACAGCAAGGAAGCAGTGGCACAGTGTCCATTTTACTGTTATTTAACACTACTGACGTGGCATCAGCCGGCCATCGTACAGTCAACTGATGGTGAGGACCGGGCATTGCACTCCCCGTCACACTACATACGGAGAGTAAGGAGCTGTCATCACTCTGTCCAGGGTACTGTTCAATGACAGTAAGGAAACAGTGTCACACAGTGTCCATCTTACTGTTATCTAACACTACAGACGTGGCATCAGCCGGCCGTCGTACTGTCAACTGATTGTAAGGACCGGGCATTGCACTCCCCGTCACACTACATAAGGAGAGTGAGGAGCTGTCATCACTCTGTCCAGGGCAGTGATAAATGACTGCAAGGAAGCAGTGGCACACTGTCCATCTTTCTGTTCTTTAACACTACTGACGTGGCATCAGCCGGCCATCATACAGTCAACTGATGGTGAGGACCGGCATCGCCCTCCCATCGTCTTACAGAGGGACAAGTAAGGAGCTGCCATCACTCTGTCCAGGGCACTGATAAATGACAGCAAGGAAGCAGTGGCACAGTGTCCATTTTACTGTTCTTTAACACTACTGACGTGGCATTAGCCAGCCATCGTACTGTCAACTGATGGTGAGTACCGGGCATTGCCCTCCCATCGCCCTACATAAGAGAGTAAGGAGCTGTCATCACTCTCTCCAGGGTTCTGTTCAATGACAGCAAGGATGCAGTGGCAAACTGTCCATCTTACTGTTATCTAACACTACTGACATGGCATCGGCCGGCCCATAATACAGTCAACTGATGGTGAGGACAGGACATTGCACTCCCCGTCACACTACATAAGGAGAGTAAGGAGCTGTCATCACTCTGTCCAGGGCACTGATAAATGACAGTAAGGAAACCGTGTAACACAGTGTCCATCCTAGTGTTCTTTAACACTACTGACGTGGCATCAGCCGGCCATTGTACTGTCAACTGATGGTGAGCACCGGGCATTGCCCTCCCATCGCCCTACATAAGGAGAGTAAGGAGCTGTCATCACTCTGTCCAGGGCACTGATGAATGACAGCAAGGAAGCAGTGGCACACACTGTCCATCTTACTGTTCTTTAACACTACTGACGTGGCATCAGCCGGCAGTCGTACTGTCAACTGATAGTGAGGACCGGGCATTGCACTCCCCGTCAGACTACATAAGGATAGTAAGTAGCTGTCATCACTCTGTCCAGGGCACTGATAAATGACAGTAAGGAAACAGTGACACACACTGTCCATCTTACTGTTCTTTAACACTACTGACGTGGCATCAGCCGGCCATAGTACTGTCAACTGATGGTGAGGACTGGGCATTGCACTCCCCGTCACACTACATAAGGAGAGTAAGGAGCTGTCATCACTCTGTCCAGGGTACTGTTCAATGACAGCAAGGAAGCAGTGGCACAGTGTCCATCTTACTGTTCTTTAACACTATTGACGTGGCATCAGCCGACCATCGTACTGACAACTAATGGTGAGGACCGGGCATTGCCCTCCCATCGCCCTACATAAGGAGAGTAAGGAGCTGTCATCACTCTGCCCAGGGTACTGTTCAATGACAGCAAGGAAGCAGTGGCACACTGTCCATCTTACTGTTCTTTAACACTAATGACGTGGCATCAGCCGGCCATCGTACGGTCAACTGATGGTGAGGACAGGGCATTGCCCTCCCATCGCCCTACACAGGGACAAGTAAGGAGCTGTCATCACTCTCTCCATGGTACTGTTCAATGACAGCAAGGAAGCAGTGGCACACTGTCCATCTTACTGTTCTTTAACACTACTGACATGGCATCAGCCGGCCATCGTACTGTCAACTGATGGTGAGGACCGAGCATTGCCCTCCCATCGCCCTACATATGTAGAGTAAGGAGCTGTCATCACTCTGTCCAGGGCACTGATAAATGACAGTAAGGAAACAGTGCCACACACTGTCCATCTTACTGTTCTTTAACACTACTGACGTGGCATCAGCCGGCCATAGTACTGTCAACTGATGGTGAGGACTGGGCATTGCACTCCCCGTCACACTACATAAGGAGAGTAAGGAGCTGTCATCACTCTGTCCAGGGTACTGTTCAATGACAGTAAGGAAACAGTGAAACACAGTGCCCATCTTACTGTTATCTAACACTACAGACGTGGCATCAGCCGGCCGTCGTACTGTCAACTGATTGTAAGGACCGGGCATTGCACTCCCCGTCACACTACATAAGGAGAGTGAGGAGCTGTCATCACTCTGTCCAGGGCAGTGATAAATGACTGCAAGGAAGCAGTGGCACACTGTCCATCTTACTGTTCTTTAACACTACTGACATGGCATCAGTCGGCCATCGTACTGTCAACTGATGGTGAGGACCGAGCTTTGCCCTCCCATCGCCCTACATAAGTAGAGTAAGGAGCTGTCATCACTCTGTCCAGGGCACTGATAAATGACAGTAAGGAAACAGTGCCACACACTGTCCATCTTACTGTTCTTTAACACTACTGACGTGGCATCAGCCGGCCATAGTACTGTCAACTGATGGTGAGGACTGGGCATTGCACTCCCCGTCACACTACATAAGGAGAGTAAGGAGCTGTCATCACTCTGTCCAGGGTACTATTCAATGACAGCAAGGAAGCAGTGGCACAGTGTCCATCTTACTGTTCTTTAACACTATTGACGTGGCATTAGCCGGCCATCGTACTGTCAACTGATGGTGAGTACCGGGCATAGCCCTCCCATCGCCCTACATAAGAGAGTAAGGAGCTGTCATCACTCTCTCCAGGGTTCTGTTCAATGACAGCAAGGAAGCAGTGGCAAATTGTCCATCTTACTGTTATCTAACACTACTGACATGGCATCGGCAGGCCCATAATACAGTCAACTCATGGTGAGGACAGGACATTGCACTCCCCGTCACACTACATAAGGAGAGTAAGGAGCTGTCATCACTCTGTCCAGGGCACTGATAAATGACGGTAAGGAAACCGTGTCACACAGTGTCCATCCTAGTGTTCTTTTAACACTACTGACGTGGCATCAGCCGGCCATTGTACTGTCAACTGATGGTGAGCACCGGGCATTGCCCTCCCATCGCCCTACATAAGGAGAGTAAGGAGCTGTCATCACTCTGTCCAGGGCACTGATGAATGACGGCAAGGAAGCAGTGGCACACACAGTCCATCTTACTGTTCTTTAACACTACTGACGTGGCATCAGCCGGCAGTCGTACTGTCAACTGATAGTGAGGACCGGGCATTGCACTCCCCGTCAGACTACATAAGGAGAGTAAGGAGCTGTCATCACTCTGTCCAGGGCACTGATAAATGACAGAAAGGAAACAGTGACACACACTGTCCATCTTACTGTTCTTTAACACTACTGACGTGGCATCAGCCGGCCATCGTACAGTCAACTGATGGTGAGGACCGGGCATTGCACTCCCCGTCACACTACATACGGAGAGTAAGGAGCTATCATCACTCTTTCCAGGGTACTGTTCAATGACAGTAAGGAAACAGTGTCACACAGTGTCCATCTTACTGTTATCTAACACTACAGACGTGGCATCAGCCGGCCGTCGTACTGTCAACTGATTGTAAGGACCAGGCATTGCACTCCCCGCCACACTACATAAGGAGAGTGAGGAGCTGTCATCACTTTGTGCAGGGCAGTGATAAATGACAGCAAGGAAGCAGTGGCACACTGTCCATCTTTCTGTTCTTTAACACTACTGACGTGGCATCAGCCGGCCATCATACAGTCAACTGATGGTGAGGACCGGCATCGCCCTCCCATCGTCTTACAGAGGGACAAGTAAGGAGCTGCCATCACTCTGTCCAGGGCACTGATAAATGACAGCAAGGAAGCAGTGGCACAGTGTCCATTTTACTGTTATTTAACACTACTGACGTGGCATCAGCCGGCCATCGTACAGTCAACTGATGGTGAGGACCGGGCATTGCACTCCCCGTCACACTACATACGGAGAGTAAGGAGCTGTCATCACTCTGTCCAGGGTACTGTTCAATGACAGTAAGGAAACAGTGTCACACAGTGTCCATCTTACTGTTATCTAACACTACAGACGTGGCATCAGCCGGCCGTCGTACTGTCAACTGATTGTAAGGACCGGGCATTGCACTCCCCGTCACACTACATAAGGAGAGTGAGGAGCTGTCATCACTCTGTCCAGGGCAGTGATAAATGACTGCAAGGAAGCAGTGGCACACTGTCCATCTTTCTGTTCTTTAACACTACTGACGTGGCATCAGCCGGCCATCATACAGTCAACTGATGGTGAGGACCGGCATCGCCCTCCCATCGTCTTACAGAGGGACAAGTAAGGAGCTGCCATCACTCTGTCCAGGGCACTGATAAATGACAGCAAGGAAGCAGTGGCACAGTGTCCATTTTACTGTTCTTTAACACTACTGACGTGGCATTAGCCAGCCATCGTACTGTCAACTGATGGTGAGTACCGGGCATTGCCCTCCCATCGCCCTACATAAGAGAGTAAGGAGCTGTCATCACTCTCTCCAGGGTTCTGTTCAATGACAGCAAGGATGCAGTGGCAAACTGTCCATCTTACTGTTATCTAACACTACTGACATGGCATCAGCCGGCCCATAATACAGTCAACTGATGGTGAGGACAGGACATTGCACTCCCCGGCACACTACATAAGGAGAGTAAGGAGCTGTCATCACTCTGTCCAGGGCACTGATAAATGACAGTAAGGAAACCGTGTAACACAGTGTCCATCCTAGTGTTCTTTAACACTACTGACGTGGCATCAGCCGGCCATTGTACTGTCAACTGATGGTGAGCACCGGGCATTGCCCTCCCATCGCCCTACATAAGGAGAGTAAGGAGCTGTCATCACTCTGTCCAGGGCACTGATGAATGACAGCAAGGAAGCAGTGGCACACACTGTCCATCTTACTGTTCTTTAACACTACTGACGTGGCATCAGCCGGCAGTCGTACTGTCAACTGATAGTGAGGACCGGGCATTGCACTCCCCGTCAGACTACATAAGGATAGTAAGGAGCTGTCATCACTCTGTCCAGGGCACTGATAAATGACAGTAAGGAAACAGTGACACACACTGTCCATCTTACTGTTCTTTAACACTACTGACGTGGCATCAGCCGGCCATAGTACTGTCAACTGATGGTGAGGACTGGGCATTGCACTCCCCGTCACACTACATAAGGAGAGTAAGGAGCTGTCATCACTCTGTCCAGGGTATTGTTCAATGACAGCAAGGAAGCAGTGGCACAGTGTCCATCTTACTGTTCTTTAACACTATTGACGTGGCATCAGCCGACCATCGTACTGACAACTAATGGTGAGGACCGGGCATTGC
Organism: Calotriton arnoldi; assembly: GCA_963921515.1. Lineage (NCBI taxonomy): Eukaryota > Metazoa > Chordata > Amphibia > Caudata > Salamandridae > Calotriton > Calotriton arnoldi. Next base: position 151,358 of record CAWUFW010013510.1, read on the forward strand.
CCTCCCATCGCCCTACATAAGGAGAGTAAGGAGCTGTCATCACTCTGCCCAGGGTACTGTTCAATGACAGCAAGGAAGCAGTGGCACACTGTCCATCTTACTGTTCTTTAACACTAATGACGTGGCATCAGCCGGCCATCGTACGGTCAACTGATGGTGAGGACAGGGCATTGCCCTCCCATCGCCCTACACAGGGACAAGTAAGGAGCTGTCATCACTCTCTCCATGGTACTGTTCAATGACAGCAAGGAAGCAGTGGCACACTGTCCATCTTACTGTTCTTTAACACTACTGACATGGCATCAGCCGGCCATCGTACTGTCAACTGATGGTGAGGACCGAGCATTGCCCTCCCATCGCCCTACATATGTAGAGTAAGGAGCTGTCATCACTCTGTCCAGGGCACTGATAAATGACAGTAAGGAAACAGTGCCACACACTGTCCATCTTACTGTTCTTTAACACTACTGACGTGGCATCAGCCGGCCATAGTACTGTCAACTGATGGTGAGGACTGGGCATTGCACTCCCCGTCACACTACATAAGGAGAGTAAGGAGCTGTCATCACTCTGTCCAGGGTACTGTTCAAAGACAGTAAGGAAACAGTGAAACACAGTGCCCATCTTACTGTTATCTAACACTACAGACGTGGCATCAGCCGGCCGTCGTACTGTCAACTGATTGTAAGGACCGGGCATTGCACTCCCCGTCACACTACATAAGGAGAGTGAGGAGCTGTCATCACTCTGTCCAGGGCAGTGATAAATGACTGCAAGGAAGCAGTGGCACACTGTCCTTCTTTCTGTTCTTTAACACTACTGACGTGGCATCAGCCGGCCATCATACAGTCAACTGATGGTGAGGCCCGGCATCGCCCTCCCATCGTCTTACAGAGGGACAAGTAAGGAGCTGCCATCACTCTGTCCAGGGCACTGATAAATGACAGCAAGGAAGCAGTGGCACAGTGTCCATTTTACTGTTATTTAACACTAATGACGTAGGGCATCAGCCGGCCATCGTACAGTCAACTGATGGTGAGGACCGGGCATTGCACTCCCCGTCACACTACATACGGAGAGTAAGGAGCTGTCATCACTCTGTCCAGGGTACTGTTCAATGACAGTAAGGAAACAGTGAAACACAGTGTCCATCTTACTGTTATCTAACACTACAGACGTGGCATCAGCCGGCCGTCGTACTGTCAACTGATTGTAAGGACCGGGCATTGCACTCCCCGTCACACTACATAAGGAGAGTGAGGAGCTGTCATCACTCTGTCCAGGGCAGTGATAAATGACTGCAAGGAAGCAGTGGCACACTGTCCATCTTTCTGTTCTTTAACACTACTGACGTGGCATTAGCCGGCCATCATACTGTCAACTGATGGTGAGTACCGGGCATTGCCCTCCCATCGCCCTACATAAGAGAGTAAGGAGCTGTCATCACTCTCTCCAGGGTTCTGTTCAATGACAGCAAGGATGCAGTGGCAAACTGTCCATCTTACTGTTATCTAACACTACTGACATGGCATCGGCCGGCCCATAATACAGTCAACTGATGGTGAGGACAGGACATTGCACTCCCCGTCACACTACATAAGGAGAGTAAGGAGCTGTCATCACTCTGTCCAGGGCACTGATAAATGACAGTAAGGAAACTGTGTAACACAGTGTCCATCCTAGTGTTCTTTAACACTACTGACGTGGCATCAGCCGGCCATTGTACTGTCAACTGATGGTGAGCACCGGGCATTGCCCTCCCATCGCCCTACATAAGGAGAGTAAGGAGCTGTCATCACTCTGTCCAGGGCACTGATGAATGACGGCAAGGAAGCAGTGGCACACACAGTCCATCTTACTGTTCTTTAACACTACTGACGTGGCATCAGCCGGCAGTCGTACTGTCAACTGATAGTGAGGACCGGGCATTGCACTCCCCGTCAGACTACATAAGGAGAGTAAGGAGCTGTCATCACTCTGTCCAGGGCACTGATAAATGACAGAAAGGAAACAGTGACACACACTGTCCATCTTACTGTTCTTTAACACTACTGACGTGGCATCAGCCGGCCATCGTACAGTCAACTGATGGTGAGGACCGGGCATTGCACTCCCCGTCACACTACATACGGAGAGTAAGGAGCTATCATCACTCTTTCCAGGGTACTGTTCAATGACAGTAAGGAAACAGTGTCACACAGTGTCCATCTTACTGTTATCTAACACTACAGACGTGGCATCAGCCGGCCGTCGTACTGTCAACTGATTGTAAGGACCAGGCATTGCACTCCCCGCCACACTACATAAGGAGAGTGAGGAGCTGTCATCACTTTGTGCAGGGCAGTGATAAATGACAGCAAGGAAGCAGTGGCACACTGTCCATCTTTCTGTTCTTTAACACTACTGACGTGGCATCAGCCGGCCATCATACAGTCAACTGATGGTGAGGACCGGCATCGCCCTCCCATCGTCTTACAGAGGGACAAGTAAGGAGCTGCCATCACTCTGTCCAGGGCACTGATAAATGACAGCAAGGAAGCAGTGGCACAGTGTCCATTTTACTGTTATTTAACACTACTGACGTGGCATCAGCCGGCCATCGTACAGTCAACTGATGGTGAGGACCGGGCATTGCACTCCCCGTCACACTACATACGGAGAGTAAGGAGCTGTCATCACTCTGTCCAGGGTACTGTTCAATGACAGTAAGGAAACAGTGTCACACAGTGTCCATCTTACTGTTATCTAACACTACAGACGTGGCATCAGCCGGCCGTCGTACTGTCAACTGATTGTAAGGACCGGGCATTGCACTCCCCGTCACACTACATAAGGAGAGTGAGGAGCTGTCATCACTCTGTCCAGGGCAGTGATAAATGACTGCAAGGAAGCAGTGGCACACTGTCCATCTTTCTGTTCTTTAACACTACTGACGTGGCATCAGCCGGCCATCATACAGTCAACTGATGGTGAGGACCGGCATCGCCCTCCCATCGTCTTACAGAGGGACAAGTAAGGAGCTGCCATCACTCTGTCCAGGGCACTGATAAATGACAGCAAGGAAGCAGTGGCACAGTGTCCATTTTACTGTTCTTTAACACTACTGACGTGGCATTAGCCAGCCATCGTACTGTCAACTGATGGTGAGTACCGGGCATTGCCCTCCCATCGCCCTACATAAGAGAGTAAGGAGCTGTCATCACTCTCTCCAGGGTTCTGTTCAATGACAGCAAGGATGCAGTGGCAAACTGTCCATCTTACTGTTATCTAACACTACTGACATGGCATCAGCCGGCCCATAATACAGTCAACTGATGGTGAGGACAGGACATTGCACTCCCCGGCACACTACATAAGGAGAGTAAGGAGCTGTCATCACTCTGTCCAGGGCACTGATAAATGACAGTAAGGAAACCGTGTAACACAGTGTCCATCCTAGTGTTCTTTAACACTACTGACGTGGCATCAGCCGGCCATTGTACTGTCAACTGATGGTGAGCACCGGGCATTGCCCTCCCATCGCCCTACATAAGGAGAGTAAGGAGCTGTCATCACTCTGTCCAGGGCACTGATGAATGACAGCAAGGAAGCAGTGGCACACACTGTCCATCTTACTGTTCTTTAACACTACTGACGTGGCATCAGCCGGCAGTCGTACTGTCAACTGATAGTGAGGACCGGGCATTGCACTCCCCGTCAGACTACATAAGGATAGTAAGGAGCTGTCATCACTCTGTCCAGGGCACTGATAAATGACAGTAAGGAAACAGTGACACACACTGTCCATCTTACTGTTCTTTAACACTACTGACGTGGCATCAGCCGGCCATAGTACTGTCAACTGATGGTGAGGACTGGGCATTGCACTCCCCGTCACACTACATAAGGAGAGTAAGGAGCTGTCATCACTCTGTCCAGGGTATTGTTCAATGACAGCAAGGAAGCAGTGGCACAGTGTCCATCTTACTGTTCTTTAACACTATTGACGTGGCATCAGCCGACCATCGTACTGACAACTAATGGTGAGGACCGGGCATTGCCCTCCCATCGCCCTACATAAGGAGAGTAAGGAGCTGTCATCACTCTGCCCAGGGTACTGTTCAATGACAGCAAGGAAGCAGTGGCACACTGTCCATCTTACTGTTCTTTAACACTAATGACGTGGCATCAGCCGGCCATCGTACGGTCAACTGATGGTGAGGACAGGGCATTGCCCTCCCATCGCCCTACACAGGGACAAGTAAGGAGCTGTCATCACTCTCTCCATGGTACTGTTCAATGACAGCAAGGAAGCAGTGGCACACTGTCCATCTTACTGTTCTTTAACACTACTGACATGGCATCAGCCGGCCATCGTACTGTCAACTGATGGTGAGGACCGAGCATTGCCCTCCCATCGCCCTACATATGTAGAGTAAGGAGCTGTCATCACTCTGTCCAGGGCACTGATAAATGACAGTAAGGAAACAGTGCCACACACTGTCCATCTTACTGTTCTTTAACACTACTGACGTGGCATCAGCCGGCCATAGTACTGTCAACTGATGGTGAGGACTGGGCATTGCACTCCCCGTCACACTACATAAGGAGAGTAAGGAGCTGTCATCACTCTGTCCAGGGTACTGTTCAAAGACAGTAAGGAAACAGTGAAACACAGTGCCCATCTTACTGTTATCTAACACTACAGACGTGGCATCAGCCGGCCGTCGTACTGTCAACTGATTGTAAGGACCGGGCATTGCACTCCCCGTCACACTACATAAGGAGAGTGAGGAGCTGTCATCACTCTGTCCAGGGCAGTGATAAATGACTGCAAGGAAGCAGTGGCACACTGTCCATCTTTCTGTTCTTTAACACTACTGACGTGGCATCAGCCGGCCATCATACAGTCAACTGATGGTGAGGCCCGGCATCGCCCTCCCATCGTCTTACAGAGGGACAAGTAAGGAGCCTCCATCACTCTGTCCAGGGCACTGATAAATGACAGCAAGGAAGCAGTGGCACAGTGTCCATTTTACTGTTATTTAACACTAATGACGTAGGGCATCAGCCGGCCATCGTACAGTCAACTGATGGTGAGGACCGGGCATTGCACTCCCCGTCACACTACATACGGAGAGTAAGGAGCTGTCATCACTCTGTCCAGGGTACTGTTCAATGACAGTAAGGAAACAGTGAAACACAGTGTCCATCTTACTGTTATCTAACACTACAGACGTGGCATCAGCCGGCCGTCGTACTGTCAACTGATTGTAAGGACCGGGCATTGCACTCCCCGTCACACTACATAAGGAGAGTGAGGAGCTGTCATCACTCTGTCCAGGGCAGTGATAAATGACTGCAAGGAAGCAGTGGCACACTGTCCATCTTTCTGTTCTTTAACACTACTGACGTGGCATTAGCCGGCCATCATACTGTCAACTGATGGTGAGTACCGGGCATTGCCCTCCCATCGCCCTACATAAGAGAGTAAGGAGCTGTCATCACTCTCTCCAGGGTTCTGTTCAATGACAGCAAGGATGCAGTGGCAAACTGTCCATCTTACTGTTATCTAACACTACTGACATGGCATCGGCCGGCCCATAATACAGTCAACTGATGGTGAGGACAGGACATTGCACTCCCCGTCACACTACATAAGGAGAGTAAGGAGCTGTCATCACTCTGTCCAGGGCACTGATAAATGACAGTAAGGAAACTGTGTAACACAGTGTCCATCCTAGTGTTCTTTAACACTACTGACGTGGCATCAGCCGGCCATTGTACTGTCAACTGATGGTGAGCACCGGGCATTGCCCTCCCATCGCCCTACATAAGGAGAGTAAGGAGCTGTCATCACTCTGTCCAGGGCACTGATGAATGACAGCAAGGAAGCAGTGGCACACACTGTCCATCTTACTGTTCTTTAACACTACTGACGTGGCATCAGCCGGCAGTCGTACTGTCAACTGATAGTGAGGACCGGGCATTGCACTCCCCGTCAGACTACATAAGTATAGTAAGGAGCTGTCATCACTCTGTCCAGGGCACTGATAAATGACAGTAAGGAAACAGTGACACACACTGTCCATCTTACTGTTCTTTAACACTACTGACGTGGCATCAGCCGGCCATAGTACTGTCAACTGATGGTGAGGACTGGGCATTGCACTCCCCGTCACACTACATAAGGAGAGTAAGGAGCTGTCATCACTCTGTCCAGGGTACTGTTCAATGACAGCAAGGAAGCAGTGGCACAGTGTCCATCTTACTGTTCTTTAACACTATTGACGTGGCATCAGCCGGCCATCGTACTGTCAACTAATGGTGAGGACCGGGCATTGCCCTCCCATCGCCCTACATAAGGAGAGTAAGGAGCTGTCATCACTCTGCCCAGGGTACTGTTCAATGACAGCAAGGAAGCAGTGGCACACTGTCCATCTTACTGTTCTTTAACACTAATGACGTGGCATCAGCCGGCCATCGTACGGTCAACTGATGGTGAGGACCGGGCATTGCACTCCCCGTCACACTACATAAGGAGAGTGAGGAGCTGTCATCACTCTGTCCAGGGCAGTGATAAATGACTGCAAGGAAGCAGTGGCACACTTTCCATCTTTCTGTTCTTTAACACTACTGATGTGGCATTAGCCGGCCATCGTACTGTCAACTGATGGTGAGTACCGGGCATTGCCCTCCCATCGCCCTACATAAGAGAGTAAGGAGCTGTCATCACTCTCTCCAGGGTTCTGTTCAATGACAGCAAGGAAGCAGTGGCAAATTGTCCATCTTACTGTTATCTAACACTACTGACATGGCATCGGCAGGCCCATAATACAGTCAACTCATGGTGAGGACAGGACATTGCACTCCCCGTCACACTACATAAGGAGAGTAAGGAGCTGTCATCACTCTGTCCAGGGCACTGATAAATGACAGTAAGGAAACCGTGTCACACAGTGTCCATCCTAGTGTTCTTTTTAACACTACTGACGTGGCATCAGCCGGCCATTGTACTGTCAACTGATGGTGAGCACCGGGCATTGCCCTCCCATCGCCCTACATAAGGAGAGTAAGGAGCTGTCATCACTCTGTCCAGGGCACTGGTGAATGACAGCAAGGAAGCAGTGGCACACACAGTCCATCTTACTGTTCTTTAACACTACTGACGTGGCATCAGCCGGCAGTCGTACTGTCAACTGATAGTGAGGACCGGGCATTGCACTCCCCGTCAGACTACATAAGGAGAGTAAGGAGCTGTCATCACTCTGTCCAGGGCACTGATAAATGACAGAAAGGAAACAGTGACACACACTGTCCATCTTACTGTTCTTTAACACTACTGACGTGGCATCAGCCGGCCATAGTACTGTCAACTGATGGTGAGGACTGGGCATTGCACTCCCCGTCACACTACATAAGGAGAGTAAGGAGCTGTCATCACTCTGTCCAGGGTACTGTTCAATGACAGCAAGGAAGCAGTGGCACAGTGTCCATCTTACTGTTCTTTAACACTATTGACGTCTCATCAGCCGGCCATCGTACTGTCAACTAATGGTGAGGACAGGGCATTGCCCTCCCATCGCCCTACACAGGGACAAGTAAGGAGCTGTCATCACTCTCTCCATGGTACTGTTCAATGACAGCAAGGAAGCAGTGGCACACTGTCCAGCTTACTGTTATCTAACACTTCTAACGTGGCATCAGCCGGCTATCATACTGTCAACTGGCGGTGAGGACAGGGCATTACCCTCCCATCGCCCTACACAGGGACAAGTAAGGAGCTGTCATCACTCTGTCCATGGTACTGTTCAATGACAGCAAGGAAGCAGTGGCACACTGTCCATCTTACTGTTCTTTAACACTACTGACGTGGCATCAGCCGGCCATAGTACTGTCAACTGATGGTGAGGTCTTGGGCATTGCACTCCCCGTCACACTACATAAGGAGAGTAAGGAGCTGTCATCACTCTGTCCAGGGCACTGTTAAATGACAGCAAGGAAGCAGTGGCACAGTGTCCATCTTACTGTTCTTTAACACAATTGACGTGGCATCAGCTGGCCATCGTACTGTCAACTGATGGTCAGGACAGAGCATTGCCCTCCCATCGCCCTACATAAGTAGAGTAAGGAGCTGTCATCACTCTGTCCAGGGCACTGATAAATGACAGTAAGGAAACAGTGCCACACACTGTCCATCTTACTGTTCTTTAACACTACTGACGTGGCATCAGCCGGCCATAGTACTGTCAACTGATGGTGAGTACTGGGCATGGCACTCCCCGTCACACTACATAAGGAGAGTAAGGAGCTGTCATCACTCTGTCCAGGGTACTGTTCAATGACAGCAAGGAAGCAGTGGCACAGTGTCCATCTTACTGTTCTTTAACACTATTGACGTGGCATCAGCCGGCCATCGTACTGTGAACTAATGGTGAGGAGCGGGCATTGCCCTCCCATCGCCCTACATAAGGAGAGTAAGGAGCTGTCATCACTCTGTCCATGGTACTGTTTAATGACAGCAAGGAAGCAGTGGCACACTGTCCATCTTACTGTTCTTTAACACCATTGACGTGTTATCAGCTGGCCATCGTACTGTCAACTGATGGTGAGGACCGGGCATTGCCCTCCCATTGCCCTACATAAGGAGAGTAAGGAGCTGTCATCACTCTGTCCAGGGTACTGTTCAATGACAGCAAGGAAGCAGTGGCACACTGTCTATCTTACTGTTCTTTAACACTACTGACGTGGCATCAGCCGGCCATCGTACTGTCAACTGATGGTGAGGACAGGGCATTGCCCTCCCATCGCTCTACACAAGGACAAGTAAGGAGCTGTCATCACTCTGTCCAGGGTAAGGTTCAATGACAGTGAGGAAGCAGTGGCACACTGTCCATCTTGCTGTTCTTTAACACTACTGATGTGGCATCAGCAGGCCATCGTACTGTTAACTCATGGTAAGGACCGGGCATTGCACTACTCGTCACATTACATAAGGAGAGTAAGGAGCTGTCATCCCTCTGTCCAGGGCACTGTTAAATGACAGCAACGAAGCAGTGGCACACTGTCCATTTCACTGTTCTTTAACACTACAGACGTGGCATTAGCCGGTCATCGTACTGTCAACTGATGGTGAGGACAGGGCATTGCCCTCCCATCGCCCTACATAGGAGAGTAAGGAGCTGTCATCACTCTGTCCAGGGTACTGTTCAATGACAGCAAGGAAGCAGTGGCACACTGTCCAACTTACTGTTCTTTAACACTACTGACGTGGCATCAGCCGGCCATAGTACTGTCAACTGATGGTGAGGACTGGGCATTGTACTCCCCGTCACAACACATAAGGAGAGTAAGGAGCTGTCATCACTCTGTCCAGGGTACTGTTCAATAACAGCAAGGAAGCAGTGGCACAGTGTCCATCTTACTGTTCTTTAACACTACTGACGTGGCATCAGTCGGCCATCGCGCTGTCAACTGATGGTGAGGACCGGGCATTGCACTCCCCATCACACTACATTAGGAGAGTAAGGAGCTGTCATCACTCTGTCCAGGGCACTGTTCAATGACAGCAAGGAAGCAGTGGCACAGTGTCCATCTTACTGTTCTTTAACACCATTGACGTGGCATCAGCCGGCCATCGTACTGTCAACAGATGGTGAGGACCGGGCATTGCCCTCCCATCGCCCTCCATAAGGACAGTAAGGAGCTGTCATCACTCTGTCCAGGGTACTGTTCAATGACAGCAAGGAAGCAGTGGCACACTGTCCATCTTATTGTTCTTTAACACTACTGACGTGGCATCAGCCGGCCATCGTACTGTCAACTGATGGTGAGGACAGGGCATTGCCTCCCATCGCCCTACATAAGGAGAGTAAGGAGCTGTCATCACTCTGTCAAGGGCACGGTTCAATGACAGCAAGGAAGCAGTGGCACACTGTCCATCTTACTGTTATCTAACACTTCTAACGTGGCATCAGCCGGCTATCGTACTATCAACTGATGGTGAGGATAGGGCATTGCCCTCCCATTGCCCTACACAGGGACAAGTAAGGAGCTGTCATCACTCTGTCCATGGTACTGTTCAATGACAGCAAGGAAGCAGTGGCACACTGTCCATCTTACTGTTCTTTAACACTACTGACGTGGCATCAGCCGACCATCGTACTGTCAACTGATGGTGAGGACAGGGCATTGCCCTCCCATCGCCCTACATAAGGAGAGTAAGGAGCTGTCATCACTCTGTCAAGGGCACTGTTCAATGACAGCAAGGAAGCAGTGACACAGTGTCCATCTTACTGTTCTTTAACACTAATGACGTGGCATCAGCCGGCCATGGTACTGTCAACTGATGGTGAGGACAGGGCATTGCCCTCCCATCGCTCTACACAAGGACAAGTAAGGAGCTGTCATCACTCTGTCCAGGGTACTGTTCAATGACAGTAAGGAAGCAGTGGCACACTGTCCATCTTACTGTTCTTTAACACTACTGACGTGGCATCAGCCGGCCATAGTACTGTCAACTGATGGTGAGGACTGGGTATTGCACTCCCGTCACACTACATAAGGAGAGTAAGGAGCTGTCATCGCTCTGTCCAGGGTACTGTTCTATGACAGCAAGGAAGAAGTGGCACAGTGTCCATCTTACTGTTCTTTAACACTACTGATGTGGCATCAGCAGGCCATCGTACTGTCAACTCATGGTAAGGACCGGGCATTGCACTCCCCGTCACACTACATAAGGAGAGTAAGGAGCTGTCATCACTCTGTCAAGGGCACTGTTAAATGACGGCAATGAAGCAGTGGCACACTGTCCATCTTACTGTTCTTTAACACCTCAGACGTGGCATTAGCCGGCCATCGTACTGTCAACTGATGGTGAGGACAGGGCATTGCCCTCCCATCGCCCTACATAGGAGAGTAAGGAGCTGTCATCACTCTGTCCAGGGTACTGTTCAATGACAGCAAGGAAGCAGTGGCACACTGTCCATCTTACTGTTCTTTAACACTACTGACGTGGCATCAGCCGGCCATAGTAATGTCAACTGATGGTGAGGACTGGGCATTGTACTCCCCGTCACAACACATAAGGAGAGTAAGGAGCTGTCATCACCATGTCCAGGGTACTGTTCAATGACAGCAAGGAAGCAGTGGCACAGTGTCCATCTTACTGTTCTTTAACACTACTGATGTGGCATTAGCCGGCCATCGCGCTGTCAACTGATGGTGAGGTCTGGGCATTGCACTCCCCATCACACTACATAAGGAGAGTAAGGAGCTGTCATCACTTTGTCCAGGGCACTGTTCAATGACAGCAAGGAAGCAGTGGCACAGTGTCCATCTTACTGTTCTTTAACACCATTGACGTGTCATCAGCTGGCCATCGTACTGTCAACAGATGGTGAGGACCGGGCATTGCCCTCCCATCGCCCTACATAAGGAGAGTAAGGAGCTGTCATCACTCTGTCCAGGGTACTGTTCAATGACAGCAAGGAAGCAGTGGCACACTGTCCATCTTACTGTTCTTTAACACTACTGACGTGGCATCAGCCGGCCATCGTACTGTCAACTGATGGTGAGGACAGGGCATTGCCCTCCCATCCACCTACATAAGGAGAGTAAGGAGCTATCATCACTCTGTCAAGGGCACTGTTCAATGACAGCAAGGAAGCAGTGGCACACTGTCCATCTTACTGTTCTTTAACAATAATGACGTGGCATCAGCCGGCCATCGTACTGTCAACTGATGGTGAGGACAGGGCATTGCCCTCCCATCGCTCTACACAAGGACAAGTAAGGAGCTGTCATCACTCTGTCCAGGGTACTGTTCAATGACAGTAAGGAAGCAGTGGCACACTGTCCATCTTACTGTTCTTTAACACTACTGATGTGGCTTCAGCAGGCCATCGTACTGTCAACTCATGGTAAGGACCGGGCATTGCACTCCTCGTCACACTACATTAGGAGAGTAAGGAGCTGTCATCCCTCTGTCCAGGGCACTGTTAAATGACAACAACGAAGCAGTAGCACACTGTCCATCTCACTGTTCTTTAACACTACAGATGTGGCATCAGCCGGCCATCGTACTGTCAACTGATGGTGAGGACCGGGCATTGCACTCCCCATCACACTACATTAGGAGAGTAAGGAGCTGTCATCACTCTGTCCAGGGCACTGTTCAATGACAGCAAGGAAGCAGTGGCACAGTGTCCATCTTACTGTTCTTTAACACCATTGACGTGGCATCAGCCGGCCATCGTACTGTCAACAGATGGTGAGGACCGGGCATTGCCCTCCCATCGCCCTCCATAAGGACAGTAAGGAGCTGTCATCACTCTGTCCAGGGTACTGTTCAATGACAGCAAGGAAGCAGTGGCACACTGTCCATCTTACTGTTCTTTAACACTACTGATGTGGCATCAGCCGGCCATCGTACTGTCAACTGATGGTGAGGACAGGGCATTGCCCTCCCATCCCCCTACATAAGGAGAGTAAGGAGCTATCATCACTCTGTCAAGGGCACTGCTCAATGACAGCAAGGAAGCAGTGGCACACTGTCCATCTTACTGTTCTTTAACAATAATGACGTGGCATCAGCCGGCAATGGTACTGTCAACTGATGGTGAGGACCGGGCATTGCCCTCCCATCGCTCTACACAAGGACAAGTAAGGAGCTGTCATCACTCTGTCCAGGGTACTGTTCAATGACAGTAAGGAAGCAGTGGCACACTGTCCATCTTACTGTTCTTTAACACTACTGATGTGGCTTCAGCAGGCCATCGTACTGTCAACTCATGGTAAGGACTGGGCATTGCACTCCTCGTCACACTACATAAGGAGAGTAAGGAGCTGTCATCCCTCTGTCCAGGGTACTGTTCAATGACAGCAAGGAAGCAGTGGCACACTGTCCATCTTACTGTTCTTTAACACTACTGACGTGGCATCAGTCGGCCATCGTACTGTCAACTGATGGTGAGGACCGGGCATTGCACTCCCCGTCACACTACATAAGGAGAGTAAGGAACTGTCATCACTCTGTCCAGGGTGCTGATAAATGACAGCAAGGAAGCAGTGGCACAGTGTCCATCTTACTGTTCTTTAACACTTCTGACGTGGCATCAGCCGGCCATCGTGCTGTCAACTGATGGTGAGGACCGGGCATTGCCCTCCCATTGCCCTACATAAGGAGAGTAAGGAGCTGTCATCACTCTGTCCAGGGTACTGTTCAATGACAGCAAGGAAGCAGTGGCACACTGTCCATCTTATTGTTCTTTAACACTACTGACGTGGCATCAGCCGGCCATCGTACTGTCAACTGATGGTGAGGACAGGGCATTGCCTCCCATCGCCCTACATAAGGAGAGTAAGGAGCTGTCATCACTCTGTCAAGGGCACGGTTCAATGACAGCAAGGAAGCAGTGGCACACTGTCCATCTTACTGTTATCTAACACTTCTAACGTGGCATCAGCCGGCTATCGTACTATCAACTGATGGTGAGGATAGGGCATTGCCCTCCCATTGCCCTACACAGGGACAAGTAAGGAGCTGTCATCACTCTGTCCATGGTACTGTTCAATGACAGCAAGGAAGCAGTGGCACACTGTCCATCTTACTGTTCTTTAACACTACTGACGTGGCATCAGCCGACCATCGTACTGTCAACTGATGGTGAGGACAGGGCATTGCCCTCCCATCGCCCTACATAAGGAGAGTAAGGAGCTGTCATCACTCTGTCAAGGGCACTGTTCAATGACAGCAAGGAAGCAGTGGCACAGTGTCCATCTTACTGTTCTTTAACACTAATGACGTGGCATCAGCCGGCCATGGTACTGTCAACTGATGGTGAGGACAGGGCATTGCCCTCCCATCGCTCTACACAAGGACAAGTAAGGAGCTGTCATCACTCTGTCCAGGGTACTGTTCAATGACAGTAAGGAAGCAGTGGCACACTGTCCATCTTACTGTTCTTTAACACTACTGATGTGGCTTCAGCAGGCCATCGTACTGTCAACTCATGGTAAGGACCGGGCATTGCACTCCTCGTCACACTACATTAGGAGAGTAAGGAGCTGTCATCCCTCTGTCCAGGGCACTGTTAAATGACAACAACGAAGCAGTAGCACACTGTCCATCTCACTGTTCTTTAACACTACAGATGTGGCATCAGCCGGCCATCGTACTGTCAACTGATGGTGAGGACCGGGCATTGCACTCCCATCACACTACATTAGGAGAGTAAGGAGCTGTCATCACTCTGTCCAGGGCACTGTTCAATGACAACAAGGAAGCAGTGGCACAGTGTCCATCTTACTGTTCTTTAACACCATTGACGTGGCATCAGCCGGCCATCGTACTGTCAACAGATGGTGAGGACCGGGCATTGCCCTCCCATCGCCCTCCATAAGGACAGTAAGGAGCTGTCATCACTCTGTCCAGGGTACTGTTCAATGACAGCAAGGAAGCAGTGGCACACTGTCCATCTTACTGTTCTTTAACACTACTGATGTGGCATCAGCCGGCCATCGTACTGTCAACTGATGGTGAGGACAGGGCATTGCCCTCCCATCCCCCTACATAAGGAGAGTAAGGAGCTATCATCACTCTGTCAAGGGCACTGCTCAATGACAGCAAGGAAGCAGTGGCACACTGTCCATCTTACTGTTCTTTAACAATAATGACGTGGCATCAGCCGGCAATGGTACTGTCAACTGATGGTGAGGACCGGGCATTGCCCTCCCATCGCTCTACACAAGGACAAGTAAGGAGCTGTCATCACTCTGTCCAGGGTACTGTTCAATGACAGTAAGGAAGCAGTGGCACACTGTCCATCTTACTGTTCTTTAACACTACTGATGTGGCTTCAGCAGGCCATCGTACTGTCAACTCATGGTAAGGACTGGGCATTGCACTCCTCGTCACACTACATAAGGAGAGTAAGGAGCTGTCATCCCTCTGTCCAGGGTACTGTTCAATGACAGCAAGGAAGCAGTGGCACACTGTCCATCTTACTGTTCTTTAACACTACTGACGTGGCATCAGTCGGCCATCGTACTGTCAACTGATGGTGAGGACCGGGCATTGCACTCCCCGTCACACTACATAAGGAGAGTAAGGAACTGTCATCACTCTGTCCAGGGTGCTGATAAATGACAGCAAGGAAGCAGTGGCACAGTGTCCATCTTACTGTTCTTTAACACTTCTGACGTGGCATCAGCCGGCCATCGTGCTGTCAACTGATGGTGAGGACCGGGCATTGCCCTCCCATTGCCCTACATAAGGAGAGTAAGGAGCTGTCATCACTCTGTCCAGGGTACTGTTCAATGACAGCAAGGAAGCAGTGGCACACTGTCCATCTTATTGTTCTTTAACACTACTGACGTGGCATCAGCCGGCCATCGTACTGTCAACTGATGGTGAGGACAGGGCATTGCCTCCCATCGCCCTACATAAGGAGAGTAAGGAGCTGTCATCACTCTGTCAAGGGCACGGTTCAATGACAGCAAGGAAGCAGTGGCACACTGTCCATCTTACTGTTATCTAACACTTCTAACGTGGCATCAGCCGGCTATCGTACTATCAACTGATGGTGAGGATAGGGCATTGCCCTCCCATTGCCCTACACAGGGACAAGTAAGGAGCTGTCATCACTCTGTCCATGGTACTGTTCAATGACAGCAAGGAAGCAGTGGCACACTGTCCATCTTACTGTTCTTTAACACTACTGACGTGGCATCAGCCGACCATCGTACTGTCAACTGATGGTGAGGACAGGGCATTGCCCTCCCATCGCCCTACATAAGGAGAGTAAGGAGCTGTCATCACTCTGTCAAGGGCACTGTTCAATGACAGCAAGGAAGCAGTGGCACAGTGTCCATCTTACTGTTCTTTAACACTAATGACGTGGCATCAGCCGGCCATGGTACTGTCAACTGATGGTGAGGACAGGGCATTGCCCTCCCATCGCTCTACACAAGGACAAGTAAGGAGCTGTCATCACTCTGTCCAGGGTACTGTTCAATGACAGTAAGGAAGCAGTGGCACACTGTCCATCTTACTGTTCTTTAACACTACTGACGTGGCATCAGCCGGCCATAGTACTGTCAACTGATGGTGAGGACTGGGTATTGCACTCCCCGTCACACTACATAAGGAGAGTAAGGAGCTGTCATCGCTCTGTCCAGGGTACTGTTCTATGACAGCAAGGAAGAAGTGGCACAGTGTCCATCTTACTGTTCTTTAACACTACTGATGTGGCATCAGCAGGCCATCGTACTGTCAACTCATGGTAAGGACCGGGCATTGCACTCCCCGTCACACTACATAAGGAGAGTAAGGAGCTGTCATCACTCTGTCAAGGGCACTGTTAAATGACGGCAATGAAGCAGTGGCACACTGTCCATCTTACTGTTCTTTAACACCTCAGACGTGGCATTAGCCGGCCATCGTACTGTCAACTGATGGTGAGGACAGGGCATTGCCCTCCCATCGCCCTACATAGGAGAGTAAGGAGCTGTCATCACTCTGTCCAGGGTACTGTTCAATGACAGCAAGGAAGCAGTGGCACACTGTCCATCTTACTGTTCTTTAACACTAGTGACGTGGCATCAGCCGGCCATAGTAATGTCAACTGATGGTGAGGACTGGGCATTGTACTCCCCGTCACAACACATAAGGAGAGTAAGGAGCTGTCATCACTCTGTCCAGGGTACTGTTCAATGACAGCAAGGAAGCAGTGGCACAGTGTCCATCTTACTGTTCTTTAACACTACTGATGTGGCATTAGCCGGCCATCGCGCTGTCAACTGATGGTGAGGTCTGGGCATTGCACTCCCCATCACACTACATAAGGAGAGTAAGGAGCTGTCATCACTTTGTCCAGGGCACTGTTCAATGACAGCAAGGAAGCAGTGGCACAGTGTCCATCTTACTGTTCTTTAACACCATTGACGTGTCATCAGCTGGCCATCGTACTGTCAACAGATGGTGAGGACCGGGCATTGCCCTCCCATCGCCCTACATAAGGAGAGTAAGGAGCTGTCATCACTCTGTCCAGGGTACTGTTCAATGACAGCAAGGAAGCAGTGGCACACTGTCCATCTTACTGTTCTTTAACACTACTGACGTGGCATCAGCCGGCCATCGTACTGTCAACTGATGGTGAGGACAGGGCATTGCCCTCCCATCCACCTACATAAGGAGAGTAAGGAGCTATCATCACTCTGTCAAGGGCACTGTTCAATGACAGCAAGGAAGCAGTGGCACACTGTCCATCTTACTGTTCTTTAACAATAATGACGTGGCATCAGCCGGCCATCGTACTGTCAACTGATGGTGAGGACAGGGCATTGCCCTCCCATCGCTCTACACAAGGACAAGTAAGGAGCTGTCATCACTCTGTCCAGGGTACTGTTCAATGACAGTAAGGAAGCAGTGGCACACTGTCCATCTTACTGTTCTTTAACACTACTGATGTGGCTTCAGCAGGCCATCGTACTGTCAACTCATGGTAAGGACCGGGCATTGCACTCCTCGTCACACTACATTAGGAGAGTAAGGAGCTGTCATCCCTCTGTCCAGGGCACTGTTAAATGACAACAACGAAGCAGTAGCACACTGTCCATCTCACTGTTCTTTAACACTACAGATGTGGCATCAGCCGGCCATCGTACTGTCAACTGATGGTGAGGACAGGGCATTGCCCTCCCATTGCCCAACATAGGAGAGTAAGGAGCTGTCATCACTCTGTCCAGGGTATTGTTCAATGACAGCAAGGAAGCAGTGGCACACTGTCCATCTTACTGTTCTTTAACACTACTGACGTGGCATCAGTCGGCCATCGTACTGTCAACTGATGGTGAGGACCGGGCATTGCACTCCCCGTCACACTACATAAGGAGAGTAAGGAGCTGTCATCACTCTGTCCAGGGTACTGATAAATGACAGCAAGGAAGCAGTGGCACAGTGTCCATCTTACTGTTCTTTAACACTACTGACGTGGCATCAGCCGGCCATCGTGCTGTCAACTGATGGTGAGGACCGGGCATTGCCCTCCCATTGCCCTACATAAGGAGAGTAAGGAGCTGTCATCACTCTGTCCAGGGTACTGTTCAATGACAGCAAGGAAGCAGTGGCACACTGTCCATCTTATTGTTCTTTAACACTACTGACGTGGCATCATCCGGCCATCGTACTGTCAACTGATGTTGAGGACAGGGCATTGCCCTCCCATCGCCCTACATAAGGAGAGTAAGGAGCTGTCATCACTCTGTCAAGGGCACTGTTCAATGACAGCAAGGAAGCAGTGGCACACTGTCCATCTTACTGTTATCTAACACTTCTAACGTGGCATCAGCCGGCTATCGTACTATCAACTGATGGTGAGGTCAGGGCATTGCCCTCCCATCGCCCTACACAGGGACAAGTAAGGAGCTGTCATCACTCTGTCCATGGTACTGTTCAATGACAGCAAGGAAGCAGTGGCACACTGTCCATCTTACTGTTCTTTAACACTACTGACGTGGCATCAGCCGACCATCGTACTGTCAACTGATGGTGAGGACAGGGCATTGCCCTCCCATCGCCCTACATAAGGAGAGTAAGGAGCTGTCATCACTCTGTCAAGGGCACTGTTCAATGACAGCAAGGAAGCAGTGGCACAGTGTCCATCTTACTGTTCTTTAACACTAATGACGTGGCATCAGCCGGCCATGGTACTGACAACTGATGGTGAGGACAGGGCATTGCCCTCCCATCGCTCTACACAAGGACAAGTAAGGAGCTGTCATCACTCTGTCCAGGGTACTGTTCAATGACAGTAAGGAAGCAGTGGCACACTGTCCATCTTACTGTTCTTTAACACTACTGACGTGGCATCAGCCGGCCATAGTACTGTCAACTGATGGTGAGGACTGGGTATTGCACTCCCCGTCACACTACATAAGGAGAGTAAGGAGCTGTCATCGCTCTGTCCAGGGTACTGTTCTATGACAGCAAGGAAGAAGTGGCACAGTGTCCATCTTACTGTTCTTTAACACTACTGATGTGGCATCAGCAGGCCATCGTACTGTCAACTCATGGTAAGGACCGGGCATTGCACTCCCCGTCACACTACATAAGGAGAGTAAGGAGCTGTCATCACTCTGTCAAGGGCACTGTTAAATGACAGCAATGAAGCAGTGGCACACTGTCCATCTTACTGTTCTTTAACACTACAGACGTGGCATCAGCTGGCCATCGTACTGTCAACTGAGGCTGAGGACAGGGCATTGCCCTCCCATCGCCCTACATAGGAGAGTAAGGAGCTGTCATCACTCTGTCCAGGGTACTGTTTAATGACAGCAAGGAAGCAGTGGCACAGTGTCCATCTTACAGTTATCTAACACTACTGACGTGGCATCAGCCGGCCATCGTACTGTCAACTGATGGTGAGGACCGGGCATTGCACTCCCCGTCACACTACATAAGGAGAGTAAGGAGCTGTCATCACTCTGTCCAGGGTACTGATAAATGACAGCAAAGAAGCAGTGGCACACACTGTCCATCTTACTGGTCCTTAATACTACTGACGTGGCAACAGCAGGAAATCGTACTGTCAACTGATGGTGAGGACAGAGCATTGCCCTCCCATCGCCCTACATAAGGAGAGTAAGGAGCTGTCATCACTCTGTCAAGGGCACTGTTTAACGACAGCAAGGAAGCAGTGGCACACTGTCCATCTTACTGTTATCTAACACTACCGACGTGGCATCAGCCGGCCATCGTACTGTCAACTGATGGTGAGGACCGGGCATTGCCCTCCCATCGCCCTTCATAAGAGAGTAAGGAGCTGTCATCACTCTGTCCAGGGTGCTGTTCAATGACAGCAAGGAAGCAGGGGCACAGTGTCCATCTTACTGTTCTCTAACACTACTGACGTGGCACCAGCCAGCCATCGTACTTTCAACTGATGGTGAGGACCGGCATTGCACTCCCCGTCACACTACATAAGAGAGTAAGGAGCTGTCATCACTCTGTCCAGGGTACTGTTCAATGACTGCAAGTAAGCAGTGGAACAGTATCCATCTTACTGTTATCTAACACTACTGACGTGGCATCAGCCGGCCATCATACTGTCAACTCATGGTAAGGACGGGGAATTGCCCTCCCATCGCCCTCCATAAGGAGAGTAAGGAGCTGTCATCACTCTGTCCAGGGTACTGTTCAATGACAGCAAGGAAGCAGTGGCACACTGTCCATCTTACTGTTCTTTAACACTACTGATGTGGCATCAGCCGGCCATCGTACTGTCAACTGATGGTGAGGACAGGGCATTGCCCTCCCATCCCCCTACATAAGGAGAGTAAGGAGCTATCATCACTCTGTCAAGGGCACTGCTCAATGACAGCAAGGAAGCAGTGGCACACTGTCCATCTTACTGTTCTTTAACAATAATGACGTGGCATCAGCCGGCCATCGTACTGTCAACTGATGGTGAGGACCGGGCATTGCCCTCCCATCGCTCTACACAAGGACAAGTAAGGAGCTGTCATCACTCTGTCCAGGGTACTGTTCAATGACAGTAAGGAAGCAGTGGCACACTGTCCATCTTACTGTTCTTTAACACTACAGACGTGGCATCAGCCGGCCATCGTACTGTCAACTGATGGTGAGGACAGGGCATTGCCCTCCCATCGCCCTACATAGGAGAGTAAGGAGCTGTCATCACTCTGTCCAGGGTACTGTTCAATGACAGCAAGGAAGCAGTGGCACACTGTCCATCTTACTGTTCTTTAACACTACTGACGTGCATCAGTCGGCCATCGTACTGTCAACTGATGGTGAGGACCGGGCATTGCACTCCCCGTCACACTTCATAAGGAGAGTAAGGAACTGTCATCACTCTGTCCAGGGTGCTGATAAATGACAGCAAGGAAGCAGTGGCACAGTGTCCATCTTACTGTTCTTTAACACTACTGACGTGGCATCAGCCGGCCATCGTGCTGTCAACTGATGGTGAGGACCGGGCATTGCCCTCCCATTGCCTTACATAAGGAGAGTAAGGAGCTGTCATCACTCTGTCCAGGGCACTGTTCAATGACAGCAAGGAAGCAGTGGCACAGTGTCCATCTTACTGTTCTTTAACACCATTGACGTGGCATCAGCCGGCCATCGTACTGTCAACAGATGGTGAGGACCGGGCATTGCCCTCCCATCGCCCTCCATAAGGAGAGTAAGGAGCTGTCATCACTCTGTCCAGGGTACTGTTCAATGACAGCAAGGAAGCAGTGGCACACTGTCCATCTTACTGTTCTTTAACACTACTGATGTGGCATCAGCCGGCCATCGTACTGTCAACTGATGGTGAGGACAGGGCATTGCCCTCCCATCCCCCTACATAAGGAGAGTAAGGAGCTATCATCACTCTGTCAAGGGCACTGCTCAATGACAGCAAGGAAGCAGTGGCACACTGTCCATCTTACTGTTCTTTAACAATAATGACGTGGCATCAGCCGGCCATCGTACTGTCAACTGATGGTGAGGACCGGGCATTGCCCTCCCATCGCTCTACACAAGGACAAGTAAGGAGCTGTCATCACTCTGTCCAGGGTACTGTTCAATGACAGTAAGGAAGCAGTGGCACACTGTCCATCTTACTGTTCTTTAACACTACTGATGTGGCTTCAGCAGGCCATCGTACTGTCAACTCATGGTAAGGACTGGGCATTGCACTCCTCGTCACACTACATAAGGAGAGTAAGGAGCTGTCATCCCTCTGTCCAGGGCACTGTTAAATGACAGCAACGAAGCAGTAGCACACTGTCCATCTCACTGTTCTTTAACACTACAGACGTGGCATCAGCCGGCCATCGTACTCTCAACTGATGGTGAGGACAGGGCATTGCCCTCCCATCGCCCTACATAGGAGAGTAAGGAGCTGTCATCACTCTGTCCAGGGTACTGTTCAATGACAGCAAGGAAGCAGTGGCACACTGTCCATCTTACTGTTCTTTAACCCTACTGACGTGGCATCAGTCGGCCATCGTACTGTCAACTGATGGTGAGGACCGGGCATTGCACTCCCCGTCACACTACATAAGGAGAGTAAGGAACTGTCATCACTCTGTCCAGGGTGCTGATAAATGACAGCAAGGAAGCAGTGGCACAGTGTCCATCTTACTGTTCTTTAACACTACTGACGTGGCATCAGCCGGCCATCATGCTTTCAACTGATGGTGAGGACCGGGCATTGCCCTCCCATTGCCCTACATAAGGAGAGTAAGGAGCTGTCATCACTCTGTCCAGGGTACTGTTCAATGACAGCAAGGAAGCAGTGGCACACTGTCCATCTTATTGTTCTTTAACACTACTGACGTGGCATCAGCCGGCCATCGTACTGTCAACTGATGGTGAGGACAGGGCATTGCCTCCCATCGCCCTACATAAGGAGAGTAAGGAGCTGTCATCACTCTGTCAAGGGCACGGTTCAATGACAGCAAGGAAGCAGTGGCACACTGTCCATCTTACTGTTATCTAACACTTCTAACGTGGCATCAGCCGGCTATCGTACTATCAACTGATGGTGAGGATAGGGCATTGCCCTCCCATTGCCCTACACAGGGACAAGTAAGGAGCTGTCATCACTCTGTCCATGGTACTGTTCAATGACAGCAAGGAAGCAGTGGCACACTGTCCATCTTACTGTTCTTTAACACTACTGACGTGGCATCAGCCGACCATCGTACTGTCAACTGATGGTGAGGACAGGGCATTGCCCTCCCATCGCCTTACATAAGGAGAGTAAGGAGCTGTCATCACTCTGTCAAGGGCACTGTTCAATGACAGCAAGGAAGCAGTGGCACAGTGTCCATCTTACTGTTCTTTAACACTAATGACGTGGCATCAGCCGGCCATGGTACTGTCAACTGATGGTGAGGACAGGGCATTGCCCTCCCATCGCTCTACACAAGGACAAGTAAGGAGCTGTCATCACTCTGTCCAGGGTACTGTTCAATGACAGTAAGGAAGCAGTGGCACACTGTCCATCTTACTGTTCTTTAACACTACTGACGTGGCATCAGCCGGCCATAGTACTGTCAACTGATGGTGAGGACTGGGTATTGCACTCCCCGTCACACTACATAAGGAGAGTAAGGAGCTGTCATCGCTCTGTCCAGGGTACTGTTCTATGACAGCAAGGAAGAAGTGGCACAGTGTCCATCTTACTGTTCTTTAACACTACTGATGTGGCATCAGCAGGCCATCGTACTGTCAACTCATGGTAAGGACCGGGCATTGCACTCCCCGTCACACTACATAAGGAGAGTAAGGAGCTGTCATCACTCTGTCAAGGGCACTGTTAAATGACAGCAATGAAGCAGTGGCACACTGTCCATCTTACTGTTCTTTAACACCTCAGACGTGGCATTAGCCGGCCATCGTACTGTCAACTGATGGTGAGGACAGGGCATTGCCCTCCCATCGCCCTACATAGGAGAGTAAGGAGCTGTCATCACTCTGTCCAGGGTACTGTTCAATGACAGCAAGGAAGCAGTGGCACACTGTCCATCTTACTGTTCTTTAACACTACTGACGTGGCATCAGCCGGCCATAGTAATGTCAACTGATGGTGAGGACTGGGCATTGTACTCCCCGTCACAACACATAAGGAGAGTAAGGAGCTGTCATCACTCTGTCCAGGGTACTGTTCAATGACAGCAAGGAAGCAGTGGCACAGTGTCCATCTTACTGTTCTTTAACACTACTGATGTGGCATTAGCCGGCCATCGCGCTGTCAACTGATGGTGAGGTCTGGGCATTGCACTCCCCGTCACACTACATAAGGAGAGTAAGGAGCTGTCATCACTTTGTCCAGGGCACTGTTCAATGACAGCAAGGAAGCAGTGGCACAGTGTCCATCTTACTGTTCTTTAACACCATTGACGTGTCATCAGCTGGCCATCGTACTGTCAACAGATGGTGAGGACCGGGCATTGCCCTCCCATCGCCCTACATAAGGAGAGTAAGGAGCTGTCATCACTCTGTCCAGGGTACTGTTCAATGACAGCAAGGAAGCAGTGGCACACTGTCCATCTTACTGTTCTTTAACACTACTGACGTGGCATCAGCCGGCCATCGTACTGTCAACTGATGGTGAGGACAGGGGATTGCCCTCCCATCCACCTACATAAGGAGAGTAAGGAGCTATCATCACTCTGTCAAGGGCACTGTTCAATGACAGCAAGGGAGCAGTGGCACACTGTCCATCTTACTGTTCTTTAACAATAATGACGTGGCATCAGCCGGCCATCGTACTGTCAACTGATGGTGAGGACAGGGCATTGCCCTCCCATCGCTCTACACAAGGACAAGTAAGGAGCTGTCATCACTCTGTCCAGGGTACTGTTCAATGACAGTAAGGAAGCAGTGGCACACTGTCCATCTTACTGTTCTTTAACACTACTGATGTGGCTTCAGCAGGCCATCGTACTGTCAACTCATGGTAAGGACCGGGCATTGCACTCCTCGTCACACTACATTAGGAGAGTAAGGAGCTGTCATCCCTCTGTCCAGGGCACTGTTAAATGACAACAACGAAGCAGTAGCACACTGTCCATCTCACTGTTCTTTAACACTACAGATGTGGCATCAGCCGGCCATCGTACTGTCAACTGATGGTGAGGACAGGGCATTGCCCTCCCATTGCCCAACATAGGAGAGTAAGGAGCTGTCATCACTCTGTCCAGGGTACTGTTCAATGACAGCAAGGAAGCAGTGGCACACTGTCCATCTTACTGTTCTTTAACACTACTGACGTGGCATCAGTCGGCCATCGTACTGTCAACTGATGGTGAGGACCGGGCATTGCACTCCCCGTCACACTACATAAGGAGAGTAAGGAGCTGTCATCACTCTGTCCAGGGTACTGATAAATGACAGCAAGGAAGCAGTGGCACAGTGTCCATCTTACTGTTCTTTAACACTACTGACGTGGCATCAGCCGGCCATCGTGCTGTCAACTGATGGTGAGGACCGTGCATTGCCCTCCCATTGCCCTACATAAGGAGAGTAAGGAGCTGTCATCACTCTGTCCAGGGTACTGTTCAATGACAGCAAGGAAGCAGTGGCACACTGTCCATCTTATTGTTCTTTAACACTACTGACGTGGCATCAGCCGGCCATCGTACTGTGAACTGATGGTGAGGACAGGGCATTGCCCTCCCATCGCCCTACATAAGGAGAGTACGGAGCTGTCATCACTCTGTCAAGGGCACTGTTCAATGACAGCAAGGAAGCAGTGGCACACTGTCCATCTTACTGTTATCTAACACTTCTAACGTGGCATCAGCCGGCTATCGTACTATCAACTGATGGTGAGGACAGGGCATTGCCCTCCCATCGCCCTACACAGGGACAAGTAAGGAGCTGTCATCACTCTGTCCATGGTACTGTTCAATGACAGCAAGGAAGCAGTGGCACACTGTCCATCTTACTGTTCTTTAACACTACTGACGTGGCATCAGCCGACCATCGTACTGTCAACTGATGGTGAGGACAGGGCATTGCCCTCCCATCGCCCTACATAAGGAGAGTAAGGAGCTGTCATCACTCTGTCAAGGGCACTGTTCAATGACAGCAAGGAAGCAGTGGCACAGTGTCCATCTTACTGTTCTTTAACACTAATGACGTGGCATCAGCCGGCCATGGTACTGACAACTGATGGTGAGGACAGGGCATTGCCCTCCCATCGCTCTACACAAGGACAAGTAAGGAGCTGTCATCACTCTGTCCAGGGTACTGTTCAATGACATTAAGGAAGCAGTGGCACACTGTCCATCTTACTGTTCTTTAACACTACTGACGTGGCATCAGCCGGCCATAGTACTGTCAACTGATGGTGAGGACTGGGTATTGCACTCCCCGTCACACTACATCAGGAGAGTAAGGAGCTGTCATCGCTCTGTCCAGGGTACTGTTCTATGACAGCAAGGAAGAAGTGGCACAGTGTCCATCTTACTGTTCTTTAACACTACTGATGTGGCATCAGCAGGCCATCGTACTGTCAACTCATGGTAAGGACCGGGCATTGCACTCCCCGTCACACTACATAAGGAGAGTAAGGAGCTGTCATCACTCTGTCAAGGGCACTGTTAAATGACAGCAATGAAGCAGTGGCACACTGTCCATCTTACTGTTCTTTAACACTACAGATGTGGCATCAGCTGGCCATCGTACTGTCAACTGATGCTGAGGACAGGGCATTGCCCTCCCATCGCCCTACATAGGAGAGTAAGGAGCTGTCATCACTCTGTCCAGGGTACTGTTTAATGACAGCAAGGAAGCAGTGGCACAGTGTCCATCTTACAGTTATCTAACACTACTGACGTGGCATCAGCCGGCCATCGTACTGTCAACTGATGGTGAGGACCGGGCATTGCACTCCCCGTCACACTACATAAGGAGAGTAAGGAGCTGTCATCACTCTGTCCAGGGTACTGATAAATGACAGCAAAGAAGCAGTGGCACACACTGTCCATCTTACTGGTCCTTAATACTACTGACGTGGCAACAGCCGGAAATCGTACTGTCAACTGATGGTGAGGACAGAGCATTGCCCTCCCATCGCCCTACATAAGGAGAGTAAGGAGCTGTCATCACTCTGTCAAGGGCACTGTTTAACGACAGCAAGGAAGCAGTGGCACACTGTCCATCTTACTGTTATCTAACACTACCGACGTGGCATCAGCCGGCCATCGTACTGTCAACTGATGGTGAGGACCGGGCATTGCCCTCCCATCGCCCTTCATAAGAGAGTAAGGAGCTGTCATCACTCTGTCCAGGGTGCTGTTCAATGACAGCAAGGAAGCAGGGGCACAGTGTCCATCTTACTGTTCTCTAACACTACTGACGTGGCACCAGCCAGCCATCGTACTTTCAACTGATGGTGAGGACCGGCATTGCACTCCCCGTCACACTACATAAGAGAGTAAGGAGCTGTCATCACTCTGTCCAGGGTACTGTTCAATGACTGCAAGTAAGCAGTGGCACAGTATCCATCTTACTGTTATCTAACACTACTGACGTGGCATCAGCCGGCCATCATACTGTCAACTCATGGTAAGGACGGGGAATTGCCCTCCCATCGCCCTACATAGGAGAGTAAGGAGCTGTCATAACTCTGTCCAGGGCACTGATAAATGACAGCAAGGATGCAGTGGCACAGTGTCTATCTTACTGTTCTTTAACACTACAGACCTGGCATCAGCTGGCCATCGTACTGTCAAATGATGGTGAGGACCGGGCATTGCATTCCCCGTCACACTACATAAGGAGAGTAAGGAGCTGTCATCACTCTGTCCAGGGCACTGATAAATGACAGCAAGGAATCAGTGGCACCTTGTCCCTCTTACAGTTCTTTTACACTGCAGACGTGGCATCAGCTGGCCATCGTACTGTCAACTGATGGTGAGGACCGGCATTGCACTCCCCATCACACTACATAAGGAGAGTAAGGAGCTGTCATCACTCTGTCCAGGGTACTGTTCAATGACAGCAAGTAAGCAGTGGCATACTGTCCATCTTACTGTTTTTTAACACTACTGACATGGCATCAGCTGGCCATCGTACTGTCAACTGATGGTGAGGACCGGGCATTGCCCTCCCATTGCCCTACATAAGGAGAGTAAGGCGCTGTCATCACTCTGTCCAGGGTACTGTTCAATGACAGCAAGGAAGCAGTGGCACACTGTCCATCTTACTGTTCTTTAACACTGTTGACGTGGCATCAGCCGGCCGTCCTACTGTCAACTGATGGTGAGGACCAGGCATTGCACTCCCCGTCACACTACGTAAGGAGAGTAAGGAGCTGTCATCACTCTGTCAAGGGCACTGATAAATGACAGTAAGGAAACAGCGGCACACACTGTCCATGTTACTGTTCTTTAACACGACTGATGTGGCATCAGCCGGCTATAGTACTGTCAACTCATGGTAAGGACCGGACATTGCACTCCCCGTCACACTACATAAGGAGAGTAAGGAGCTGTCATCACTCTGTCCAGGGCACTGATAAATGACAGCAACGAAGCAGTGGCACAGTGTCCATCTTACTGTTATCTAACACTACTGACGTGGCATCAGCTGGCCGTCATACTTTCAACTGATTTTAATGACAGGGCATTGCACTCCCCGTCACACTACGTAAGGAGAGTAACGAGCTGGCACCACTCTGCCTACCCTTCTGCAAAAGCCCGGTAAGTAGTTGGCATGTCCATGTCCATTGTACTGTCATGGTGAGGTTACCCTGTCCATCACACTTATAATTAACTTTCAGGAGATAGTATTAAGTTATTTACATAATAATTAAACTGAAGTCATACAGAGCAGTGAGTCACCCAGATTGGGGTTAAGAAAAATCAAATATTTGAAAGAAATTAATAGTTATCTTGCTTTGCTCCACTGGAAGAACTGCAGCTTTGCAAAGATGGACTACATTGACCAGAATTCACTGTGTAGGGCTACTGAGTCTTACATCAACTTTTCATGCCAGGTTTTAGCAGATTGTGTTAAATTGGATCACAGGGAATCTATCCTGTGGGTCGTATATATTAGAAAAATATTCACAGAACTCAGTGTACAAAATCAGTTGTAATGCCCAAATGATATCGGCAATTAATCAAGGGCTAGGGTAAAATCTCTTTTTTACGAATATAGAACAACCACAAGAATTATTAAGACCCAGGCTACGGACACAGTCAGACGTCATATAGAGATTACACCCACTGATGGGATTGCACCTTATTTACAATGGATTTTTAATGCTGAACATAAGTATTATTTAACACGTTTTAGATTGCGCACAGTACATTTTCTGGCAACTTTGCCACAGCAAGTTACTTGGCTTTCTATCTTGCCCTTCTGCCCCTGCGATAATAATAGCCTGCAATCCCTCATCCATTTTATGTCTTTTTGTGTTTTTTATGCTATTCCTAGAGTCCAGATTTTAAGGCCTTTTTTATCTATTCAATGTTTTTTAAATTTCTAATGTATTATACTTGGAAAAATTGCTTTTTGTATATTTTGTATACAAATTTTGGCAACTTATTTAGCACTTTAATCACTATTAGTACTTTTTGATCTCTTGTATAATCTTAACTTGTGTTTTAATAAATGCGTTTGTCTTTTTATGGCTACATTATCTGAATAAAAGTATTTTGACTGACTGAGTCTGGTTTTACTTGAAGCTAACAGCTGAAGGTGAGTGAAAGTTCAGTTTTCAGTGCGTGCCCACACATGTCACTCACACACACACACACACACACACACACACGCACACATTTGTTAGCTGAAATAAGCAAGGGTTGAAGTGGTGCTATATGTGGGTGTTGAAATGAGATAAGAACCAACGTTTAAAAGTGGAAAAAGCCCTGAAATTTGCCAGTTATAGATCAGTGAACTAACTATAGCTTGTGCCCACGTCATGCACCGCTTAAGATCTCACATATTACATCACTCATTACATGATATATGACATCATAGATGACATCACTGATGACAACTCAACTGATATCATTGATTTTATCCCTGATGACATTTCAAATGACATCATCCATGATACTGCTATTCACATTACTCAACTTTGGACACATTATTAAAACTTTACTGTCATGCCAGAGAGATCAGGCCACTCAAAAAGTAAGTTAACAAGTGAAATCAATCAAGGATTTGCAAAGTACAGCAAATCACCGGTGAGGGTCTCAAGGTGCTGGAGTAATCTGTTCAGTCAAAGAAAATGAGGGGAAAGCAAGAAGGCATTCAAAACTGGGGGGAAAAAAAGGAGAAAGCAGAGAGAATGAGGGAAAAGCAAAAAGAAAGCACTCATAAAACAGGGAACATGAAGGAAAAAGCTGTGAAAAATGAGGGCAAAACAAGAAGAAAGCACTCAAAAATCGGGGGAAAAGGAAGGGGAAAGCAGTGAAAAATAAGGGAAACGCAAGGAGAAATCACTCCGAAAACAGGGAAGAAGCAAGGGGAAGACAGGTGCAAGAGCAATGCAGCAGCACGGGGAGAGCTGGGCATGGGACCTGCTCAATGGGGTCCACTAACTATGTCCTGGGAGGAGAGAGGGGCACTGAGTGGCTGTGAGCTGGGCTAGAAGAGAAGTTGGAGGTGGGAAAATGGGCAGCAGGTGGGAGCAGCAATAGGGGAAACACAAGGAGAAAGCAATGAAAATGTGGGGAAAGCAAGGAGAAATCACTCAAAAACGGGGGGAAAGCACACAGAAAGCAGTGAGAATGAGGGAAAAGCAAGGAGAAAGCACTCAAAAACAGGGGACAAGAAAGGAGAAAGCAGTGAAAAATACGGGGAAGCAAGGAAAAAGCACACAGAAAATAAAGAAAAGCGAGGAGAAAGCAGTAAAAATGAGGGAAAAAACCAGGAGAAAGCACTCAGAAAATGGGGAAGAAGCAAGTAGAAGACAAGAGCACAAGCGATGCAGCAGCACAGGGAAAGCTGGGCCTGGGACCTGCTGAAACTGTTGTGCAGCATTAAAATGTTTATCCTGAGAAACATCTCAAGTCAGCTATTCAATACTTAGTCATATTTCAAGATAGAGCAGAGTAATACTGTATTTAGTGGCCCTCCTAACACTGACCTTGCTCCTCTTCCAGCAGTCCTGTACTTCAAAAAAGCCAGTTTGGTCACCATCACCACTTCTTGAATTCTGTCAGAAAATGTCTCTTGTTCTTGAACTTCTGACAGAAAATTCAAATATTAGGTTATAGTTGAACCCTTATGGGTGGATCAAAAGAACCCTGTAGAGTTTAGAAATGCACGTTACCACCTTTTTCTGCACATATCATAATTCCCAATAATGCCACGAAAATGTGAGGCCATTAAAAATGTCAATCTGCATTTTACCTCAGGTCAGTTTCAGCACATGAAACCTGTTGCAGTTTACCTCAGGAAAATGCTCAGTAATGTCAACTCTACTCAGGAGAGCAACAAAATACACGTGCTATTCCCCAGTTTGGAGAGAGGACTCATGTTAGATTTTACTTATCTCATTTGGTAAATTCTGAGCCCCAAGGTATTTGATTTAATATTAGCAATAATATCAACCCAATATGTGGGCCTCTCTCTTCAGCCCTTTGAGATTCATTTCAGGAAAGTAACCATCCTACAAAGATATTTCTCTGATAATGCTTCTTGAATTTAGACCACTCTATCTACCCAAATAAGACTTTATCCTTTCTTCCATATCTACAAAAGAAGTATAAAGATTTCTGTTAACTGCCACACACCACCTAGGACATGTATTCCCTATACTCTTATTATCGATGTAATATGACTTGATCACTCCATTACTCAGTATCCTTTCATCTGTGTGAACAATATGCTGGTAAATCAAAGTGGTGCTACCTGTGATGCCTTAGGTTTTTGCACCACTTTTTTAGGACATGATTTCCTGCAGGCCTTCAAACTGTTTCAAAGAGCATTGGATTGGCCCATTAGTCTGTTTTGATGGATGTGGCTTGCTAGCGAATGAGCAGGATGGACTTTTGAGAAGACCATTCTTGATGATCCATTCCCCCAAGTTCATCTCAGGCACAACATGATGTGCAATGCCGTTGAAGTCGATAGAAATGTTGAATCAATGTGAGGGCATGAATGGAATCAGACAATTCAAAGGAGTTCAATTCAGGACCATACCCCAGCCAGACACTGAGATACCAAAGTTTACCTCTCTGCTTCTTGACATCTGTGATGCTTTGAGCTTCATACTCTGATTGACCTTCAACCATGATTGGTGGAGGTCATAACCCAACCTCTGCGACAGAGGGCTTTAGCAAAGAGGTGTGAAATACTGGGACAATGGTAATGTCAATGTGAATGTTACTGGTTTAAGCTCTTTTTCAACCTCGAATGGCCCTATGAATTTTCGTTGACACCTATGCTTGTCTTTCAACTTGAAATGTTTGGTCAACAGCCAGACTTTATCACCAGGTTGGTCGACAACCAGACTTTATCGCCAGGTTGGTATGTTGGTCTTGGTTGTTGACAGGCACACCAATTCTTTCAAACGCTGGAGGTGTACTGGGAACCTTGGTCTGAGGTAATTGATTTTGGAAGCCATACCATCATATGGTATATAAGTGTCATCTTAGTAAGTCTGTCCACTACTACCAAAATGGAACTTTGTCATGGTCTGAGAGCAAAACCAGTTTTGAAGCCTTTGGAAAATTCTTCCCAGGTTGATTGGGTGTTATCAATGATTGAAGACACTCCCTTAGATTTGATCAAATTATCTTTGCTCTGCAACACATACCACAATGTTCTACAAATGTGATGACATCTTTTCTCCAATTTATCCACCAAGAAATGTGTTTTGTAAGTTCAAGGATTTTTCTCTTTCGTGATGGACAGGTCAGGGGGCATTTTCATCATGGCAAAATTGGAGTAGTATGGTATGTAATTCCTTAGTAGGTACAAACAAACGTTCCTCTTAAAAAGAGTATTTCATATATTGTGTGAGAGTCATATTGAGCTGTACAAGACAATAATTTCTTCTGGGCCATTATCACTTTGATTTTGTTCAAACACTTTCCTGCCTGTGTTATCCTATGGTGTGTTCCTGTGGAAATATCAATGGTGGGACAATAGGAGACAGACATGTGTATGTCTCCTAATATGACAGGAAGTCTGCTTTATTATTTGCTTATCCAAGACAAAATGTTTTTATGAAATCAAATTCAGCAAAACATTATGCCCATCTCAATTGTGTAGCGGACAAAGCTTTGGTGTAGAAAATCCAAGTTCCTGTTGACTGTGAATACTCTGATTGGAATTCTGGCTCCTAGATGATAGTGTTTCCATTCTTTGAATGCTAAACAAGTTGCTTATCAACGTAGTTTTGTTCAGTAAGTAACATTTTCCTTGACACATAAGCCACTGGATGCACCTGTCCTGTTTCTTAAGTTCTCTGAGATGGTATTGTCCCCACTGGCGAGTCTGAAGCATCAGCTTTAACAATAGATGGCCAGCTTGTATCCAGATGGGTTAGTATAGGTGCTTTAGTAAATGCCTTTTGTAGACCTTGGAAGGTCTGCTCTATTATTCCAGCTTGACTTATTTCCTAAGGAACTTAGGGCCCGATTCACAAAGGCAACTTTGTTTACATGGATCAGAATTAAAGGTTATAGTTCGAGCTGCCCAATCAACTCTATGGTTATGTAATGAGAGCAACAGCATTACTAGGATAAATTGAAATTGTGGAACATCTATTAGATCAAATTGTATTTTATCCTGATGCTTCTGGCTATCTGCCTCTCAACACATGTGTACCATCTTTGTTAGATGTGTGATGTCAGAAACCTTGGTCACTTAGTAGAAGCCCCATAGGGAAACTCCTGTGCTCAGGATCTTTTTGTCTCTGATTATCCCGGCTTATGCACTGCCATTCACCCATTCTCTAAATACCATCATAGGTTGCAGCGACAATAGTGCTGAAACGATTTTTTGCAAGACAAGACGGACCCTACTTGCATTCACGAACCAAGGATTCTGAAGGTGTTCCCTTCGCCATCGGCTAAATTCCAGGGGGATGCGAGCTACCGCCACTCCGGGCCGATTGACCCCTCCTGCACCTCGTGTATAGTGACCAATGCCAAGTCTAGATGCTACCAGCCCTCCTCTCTCTTGTTGGGAAACTTTGAATCACCACATCAACTATGCTGGCTGGAGATGCCCGGAGCACACAGATGATTTCCAGCTGATTTTGCTTGGTCCAGCCGATGACCTGCCTGCCTTTTCCTACCTGTCTGCAGACTGTCCCACTGACCGATGTAGTGACGGCTTGCTTCAATGGCTTGTCAGAGGCTGGGTGAGGGTTGCTGGCTAGTTCCTTGGTTGTGCGGTTGACCCTCTCGACATCCCTCGCCCCGCTTGGCTGGCTGACGCGCCAGGTGTTCCCTGGTCTTGCCCAATGGTATGGAGGTGTCTCTCCTTCTAGGAGCATTCTTCTCTCTTATGCTGGCTCTTCCCATGCCATGGAGACCTCTCCTCCACCCCCTTGCAAGCTTTCCAGGGCACACTATGGGCTTCCTTCTCACAGCAGCACTGCAGCATAGGGCATACACCCTTCTGGGGTTGCGTCCTCCTTTCGGACACCCCCACCAGCATCCTGGGCGCTTGCATCCACTGTCACCCACACTGTCTGGGATGAGGCATGCTCAGCCATCTGGGTGGTTACGCCGGTTCCCTGGACACAGAGGTGGGAGTCCCAGTGTTGCCCACGTTGGGGACTCTGCGTAGCCTGACTCCTAATACACAGTGCTAGCAATAAACCAATGCTGCTGTGCTGCAAAGGGCGCTTGAGGTCAATGGCGCCTAATATCCTTGATTTTGGGGGTGTTGGTCCCAGCGGGAGTCTTGCAGGGCTGTAGCCAGCCCTCCATTTTGAGAGCCCCTCCCGCGTATGCTGGCCTCATCCCAAGATGGTGGTGCTCCTCCAAATTGAAAGGGATAGAGGACGACTTGCTGACTCACCGGCTCATTGACAGTAAAGAAGGACTCTAGTAATAGGCAATGACACTGAAAGTAAGGAAGGACTCCTAGCTCTCTAACATGGTATGAACCCCGGAGCCTAAAGGCAGGCCATATTTG
Source organism: Calotriton arnoldi (assembly GCA_963921515.1). Classification (NCBI taxonomy): domain Eukaryota; kingdom Metazoa; phylum Chordata; class Amphibia; order Caudata; family Salamandridae; genus Calotriton; species Calotriton arnoldi. The sequence continues at coordinate 185,973 of CAWUFW010013510.1, forward strand.
AACGGTATTAGGATGTTTTCTCATATTAATTTTGATGGTTGTGCTGCAGGGTTTGTTTTTTAACTTTATGTATATACACTTGATGGGAAGGGTTAGCGAAGGGTTATAGACAGTCCCATCCGCCTTCTACCCATCCCTGTTCCCTCCATCTCAGCTCGATTGACCCCCACAACATCCCCCCTTTCCTTTCACATGATGGAGGACAACCATGCCTGACTGTAAGTCAGTGGTTTAGTGAAAGTGGACACTACTCTGCCACCTTAACTGCAATAGAAGGAGGTTCACCTTCTGCCCAGGTAAGTTGATGTTCAATAAGTAAATAGATCCACAGGACTCTAACCTGCCTGAAACCCAGAAACAGAAAGCGTACACACATCATGCAGGATATCCTCTGTTCTGTTGCTTCTATTAGGGCGGTCAGCCTAGAAGGGAGCTCTGTCTATTTGACTCTTCTCGTCCCTCCTCTCACTCATTTGCTGTAACTCCCCATTCCCTTATTTGGTCATAGCGTTTCGCTCAGACATGGATCTTGATTCCCTATATGCACTTGACACCAAACTGGAACTGGTCGGCCGCAATGCCTATAAAATTAAGTACCCTCCTGATATAACAAAAAACACTTCCAATAGCTTCAAACACAGACATCTCAAATCTCACCCAGAAACTCTAATTTTCAACCCCTACTTCTGCTCGACAATAGAAGCCTTAATAAGTAGGCCTGGGTGGAGTTTGCAAAGCGCCGGAAAAACTCTGCTAGGCTTCTTTAGTTCCGCCAGCTGCAGAGTCTGTTAAGTTGCGCTGCTTGAACTGATTTTTTGTGCCGGGAGTTTGTCCTGTGCTGTAAAATCACGGTGAACTGCACTACGCGTCGTGCCAGAGGGCTCTGCTGCTTTCTGCCACTCGAGATAGATTGTACTCGAGCAGCAATTTCCTCAACAAGTGCGGCAGATTTCTCAATGTGAGCGGTTGCAACCTGATGCAACTACCCATGCTGAGAAATCTCACCGGAAGGAGGTCTGGCACGCACATTTTTTCTCACAAGCGCTCACCAACTTAATGTTGCCGTGCCGCTCGAGAGAAAAAACTCAGCGTCACTTCGCAGAGTTTTTCGGAACTGGCCAAAACTCCGCAAACTCCAGCAGCGGAGCGGAATTCTTTGCCAACCCCTAATAATAAGTTATCTTATCTTCTACACGAAAAGAAGAGCTCAATGGAGAAAAGCCCTGTACTCACTGCTATTGATCACTATATCCATGAAAATGCCTCATGGTCTAAGACTCTCTGTAGCTCCCTCACTCGCTTTCAGAGCAAAGGCAACCTTATCCATTTATAACAATGGGATTATCCTCATCCAATCATCAGACCACAACCTAAAAGTATTTGATGAACTTTTCTTTATCATCAAACATACTGTGACTAGTAAGGAATCCACCCACTCCCAAGGTCATCCTCGCTCTTCATGCAACCCACAGGAACCCCAAGGAGTGTCCTCGCATAACCTAGCCACATTAAGCATTCCACCCTCACTCCCTCATAGTGATTAGCTTACACAATACCAACTCTCCTCCACCACCCGGGGGGGGGCTGAGACCCTTCCCTTGAATCGCCAAACCAGACTGCGACCACACAAGACCGCTAGAGCAGCCGTCACAGAGATATACAGAAACAGAAGTAACTCCATCACCCCGATTCTACCTTCAACCTCCGAATACACCTTCTTGGATACTACTAGCTTACCTACAACACTCCCCATGACCCAAAAACAGACTTTCTCTAAGTCAGAACTCCCAAACTCGTCTAGTAACATGACCAACATGGCCCCAGTGTGTTTACTCAGCAAGCTCTCGAGCTCTACACCTCCACATACCAAGCTTGAATCCATCTCCAACTTGACCTCCCCAGTCCAGAGAACCCCCCACCGCCCGGCCCCTTGTCCCAAACCACGACCACCTGTTTCCACACCTCACTAGAATCCAGACATGGCGAGATTACACTAGATCAACAACAACCTAAGACATACTTACAGAGCATAATAAACATCACCTCAGATTTGGCATACAATTGGTGGCCCAACAGGACTCCCAAAAATAATAGACACAACTACTCCCAATCTACTAACTACCACACAAGGCTACCGTCATACACCCCTGCCAATGTGAGCGCAATAATCTCGACTCCCCTTCACCTGAGATGGCAAACTATACCCTACCCAGCGCCTCCACTCAGCCCATCAGGCTGAAAGATCCACTATCAGACAGTGATAGTCACTCCCTCCTCCTCTCATATAATCCTGCATACTAAGGTAAACCAGACAATTTGGGTCTTATCCAAACAATTCATGCAAACCCACATAGAGAACCTAGGCCCAATTCTAGAGACATAAACAAGTCCAACCTTAAGAAAGATCCCATCACACAGACTACCTCAGCAGACACCAAACCACACTTGAATTGCATGCTACTCAATTTCAGATCGGCAATGAAACACGTGGCGGACATCGCTGACCTAATCCTTGCACATGAGCTTGACCTTTTAATCTTGAGTGAAACATGGCTAAATTACTCCACACCAATCCTCGACATTGAGATGGCAGAATGTCGTCAGTCCATAAGTGTTCTGGTTTTGGGGTGGCAGAGGTCCAGTATTTATACCCATTTTTTCCTGTGAAGCAGGGAGACTTCAAATAAAGGTCTTTGTAGTGCACAGGACCCTACCCTTCCTGGCCCTGGCTCCAGACACCACAGAGGGGTAGGCAACTCTTTGGGAGGGGACAGGTACAGCCCTATTCAGGTGTCAGTAACAACTCCTCCCACCTCTAGCTCAGGAAGGCCCACCACACTAGTGATGGCCCATCAGGATATGGAAGGCACACCTCAGCTCCCTTTGTGTGACTGTCTGAAGTGAATGCACAAGAGCCCAACTGTCATCCTAACCCAGATGTGGATTCCACACACAAGTAGAGGCACAGAATAGTTAAGCAAGAAAATGCCCACTTTTTAAAAGTGGCATTTTCAAACACGCAATTTAAAAAACAACTTCACCAAAAGATGTACTTTTAAATTGTGAGTTCTGACATCCCAAACTCCAAATCCCTATCCCACTTTCTAAAAGTGGCATTTTCAAACACGCAATTTAAAAAACAACTTCACCAAAAGATGTACTTTTAAATTGTGAGTTCCGACACCCCAAACTCCAAATCTCTATCAGCTCCCAATGGGAAATGACACCTAAAAGATATATCAAGGCAATCCCCATGTTACCTTATGGGAGAGATAGTCCTTGCAATAGGGAAAAACGAAATAAGCAGTATTTCACTGTTAGGACATTTAAAACATACCAGTACATGTCCTACCTTTTAAGTACATTGCACCCTGCCCATGGGACTGCCTCGGACCTTCCTCAGGGGTGACTACATGTAGTAAAAGGAAAGGTTTTGGGCCTGGCAAGTGGGTGCACTTGCCAGGTTGAAATGTCAGTTTAAAACTGCACTCACAGGCACTGCAGTGGCAGGTCTAAGACATGTCTGCAGGGCTACTCATGAGGGTGGCACAATCAGTGCCACAGGCCCACTAGTAGCATTTGAATTACAGGCCCTGGGCACACCTGGTGCACTTTACAAGGGACTTACTAGTAAATCAGACATGCCAATCATGGATAAACCAATCACCAAAACAATTTACACAGGGCGCACTTGCACTTTAGCACTGGTCAGCAGTGGTAAAGTGCCCAGAGTCCCAAAACCAGTGAAAACTAAATGCAGCACACAGTCAAAAACAGGAGGTCAGAAGCAAAAGGACTGGGGAAATCAACCCAAAAGATGCCAGGTCGAACAACCCCTCAACTGCATCACTCTACTCAAAAAAGAAGTCAAAATGCTTCAGATAAACAAATTTCTGCCCTCAAACCCACTGTCTCTACCCTCCAGGCACTGATAGGATGCAGTGTCTAAACCCATGGTTATTCCTTTCCTGCTATGACCTTGTTCATTGACCAATTGGCCTTTACCTTGAGGTGCTCTCTGCCCCCCACCTGAGGAGATGCTCCATCATGTACTGTTCACAAGTATGTTTGCTGTTTGATCTACCTGTTTCTTCTTGCCTGGTCATTTGTAAGGCACTGTGATACCCTCTAGGGTAATGTTTGTGCTACATAAAACTTTATAAATAAATTAATTGGTCCAAACATAAGCATGGTCGCAATAACGGCTAGAGCTTTCTCTGGTTTTTCCTTATTTAACATAGGTAATGCAAATTGTTTGCAACATGAAAAATCTATAAAATCGCCTGTGGCTCCAGAGTCAATTAGAACAACCACTGTTGTTTGTAGATTGCCCCGTTCAATTGCACTGAGGGTAAGGTGAGGTACTGAACTTTGTAGCGTGTTCTCAATCTGTTGTTCAGGACATGTTAACTTCAAGCTTGGGGAAATCTCCTGCCCTGTCACTGACCTGTCTAGTTTCCCACTTGTTTACTAGACATCTTAATGGATGATGTTTTGGGCAGAGCCAAACAGCGAGTAACAAAATGGCACTTTTTGACACAGTAAAGGCGTGGGCCACTTTTCCTTTGCAGGTCTTTTTCTTCTTTTGAAAGTGGTCTTGGATTGCTCCCAATGTCCATTGGTTATCCAGCAGCTGAATTTGATGTTGTCCTTTCTTTTGCATAAAACTGACCTTTGAATCAACTCTATTCTTGTCCCTCTTTCTTTCTTAGAATTTATAATCCACCCTACGGCTAATTAGATCAATACAGGTTGTGGTTTGAGGATCAATATGAGCTAGAATATTTTTTTATCATCCTTAAAACTTTGGTAATGCAGGGTTAATCTCTTATCTCCTGTCTTGGAAAACAAGTTAAATTGGGTCAAATAAGTAACCAGCTCAATGTTTCCTTGCTTTCTTCTAACAGTTCTTGGCCAGATGACATGATAATGGATCTCCTATTAAAACCATTTTCAAACTATTTTTTTGAATTTTCCCAATGGTATCAGTTGTGGTTGTCAGACTTAACCAAAGGGACTGTCCAAGCTGCTTGGTAATGTTCGTCAGGGAAAGTATTTCGCTTCAAAATAAAGTGAAGCTGTACCTGAGTTGAAAGGACAGGGCAATTGACCCTGTCACATCTGAATCTTTATGTTAAGTTTAAAAGGATCCAATCCTCTGCTAAATGCACCTGGGCAAACCTGAGTTTGCAGCTGAGCTACATGGCTGGCTACCACAGCGATCGCTCATTGGGGAACTGATAAATCTCTCTGCATTTAAATACGTCTTCGTAGGTCTTTGATGGAAGCCATTCTGGTGGCACTACTCGGGAGGTATTTGTGGGCCAATTATTCTGCCAGGATCCAGAATCCCCTAGAGTAGGACCCTCAAAATGCCCTTTTGGCAGTACCGACTCTGTGATTATCATCACCAGAGGTTCAGAGTGGCCAAATGAGGAGAGGCAATTTGAGGAGAGTGCTGCAGGGAAGTAGACCTAGAATGAGACATGATCACAGTTAGTGATTCTGTGAAAATTAAAGCAACTTATTTTTTTATCGAAGCCATGCACATGCAATATTGAATACCCATGTGGGTAAAAGAAAGTTTTTCAAGCGCATTATTACTCTTGAATAACTATCTTTAGGCTATTTGAATTTTCTTTCAGATTTATGCATTAAACAAGATCTCTTTCATTACAATAACAATTGTCTATTAATGCCAAATTTCTCTTTTGCTCTTAATGAATCTATTCATCTTTTCAGATTGCATTTAAATAAATCAAACATTTTCTTTAGATTGTGATTAGGTCTGGCCCAAACTCATGGAAATGAATTCCACAAACCGGCGGAAGTAGGTATAGCACACTGCAGATGCTGTGATTTAGCTCTAGGAGTTTGTTCCACGCTGAAAAATCAGCACGAATGGTGCCACACAGCATACCAGAGGGTGTAGGTTCTCGAGTTGATTTTGCTGCACCTTGAGTAGATTTTCACATTGGAGAAATCTCACCGGGTGCCCTGCTAGCGACCGAAAATCAGGCTAGGGAATGCCAAAACTCGCTCACACTCTGCAACTTACCGTTTTCGAGCAGTGCATGAGAAATAACTCTGCCTTGTGGTGGTTGGTGGAATTTGCCAAGAACTCCACGTAACAAGCGTAATGCCGAGTGGCCAAAATTCCGCCAATTCCACCAGTGGGGTGGAATATTTCACCTACGTCTAAGTGTGGTTTCATTGAAATCATGGATCACTTATAACTTTCCAATCGTGCCACATTATTCCTTCTACTTACTTGTAATCATAATTTGTCTTTTGAGACGATCTTCATAAAACAGTGTAAGTGTTTTTCATCAACAGATTTAGAAAGATACTATTTACTGAGATTCACAGGAACTCAAAGTCTCTGTAGCTCTTTCTCCTGACTCCTACTAAATGAAGGTGCCAAGAACTTCTGGAAGAGGATCCGAAAAAATCTGGATTTTCTCCAGAAGGATTGCTTCTGATAAGGGAAAACAGAACATCCTAACCGCTATCCTCACCACTTGAATAATAAGCGGCGGGGACAAGGCGGGGTTCACTTTTATACCTCTGGATTTTCAAGATGTACAACACGAATTGCCTCTGCCCTCACTCGACCTTAAAAACAGTGTAACATGATTGCACTGTTTTCAAGAACAGCACAATAACTTTACTAGTCAATGTTCTTTAGGAAGCAATGGGGCATATTAGCAAGGCGATTATCGCCACTTTAGCGGGTCTTTTTCCCACTAAAGCGGCGATAATATTATCGCCTTATCAACAAGCTGTCGCTAACTGCTGTTAGCGACAGCTTGTAGGCGATAGCGACCGGGTTGGGTGCCGATTTGCATGCCAGCGATATTTATCGCTAATGGCATGCAAAGTAGGCGTTCTCCACCTAACAGCGACTGGAAACAGTCGCTGAGGTCGCTAACGCCTATCAGCGAGGCAGGGGCGGTGATTAGCGAACCAGCGCTAAACACGTTTAGCGCTGGTTTGCTAACACCTGGTCCCACCCTGACTTAGCCATGTAATCCAATGAGAGGTGGATTACATGGCTAAGTCCCCTCGCACTATCAGCAAGCAGAACTGGGGAACAGTGTGAATATCGCCTGTTTTCAGGCGATATTCACACTGTTCTCCAAGGTTTCTATCGCTTTGGAGATTAGCATTGCTGATTGCACGCTAACTCCGCGATAGAAACCGGCGATGCCTGGCGATAATTATCCAAGCGCTAATTGCGCTTTGCGATAATTATCGCCAGGCATTGCTAATATGCCCCAATGTTTTTTAGGCACAATGCTCTTGTTTATTGCTTACACTTAAACCATAATACTTGTACCCCCCATTTACTTCAACAATGTCCTTTTATTGGTGTGAATATTATGCTGGTCAGCAAAGCAACATTACTGCTTAGTGTTTTGATTAAAGCATCTTGTACCACCTTTTAGGGCACCACGATCACTTTTACACCTTCAGACTGTTTAGGGGAAGTGGAATCAGCCACACATTCTCTTTTTATGGGAATTACGTGCTGGTGGATGAGTGAGATAAACTTTGAGTAGACAATTCCTGACAGGATCCCCTATTTCTATATAGGGTGGAAGCACCACAAGTTGTTGATTGATGCTAACTAAACCCTAAATTAACCAGTAGGTTTTATTATCTTTTTGAGTTACGATTCTCATTTCTGGGTGGTACACTCATTTTCTTTTTTCTTCATTTAAGACTTCTAACTCTGACTCTCACAATAGTGTTTCCTTTTCGTTGCAGCATACCCTGTTGTTATTCAACCACATATAGTAGTGTACTTTTACCTTGGATCTGGTACTTCTATGCCAGCCCCATGCATTTGACCTCTATACCATTACTGTGACGGCCATCACTGCAATCTATACCTTTGGACGTGGGCTCAAAAAGCAATTAAATCAGGTTTATACTATGCATTACAAAAAATTAAAAATGATGACTAGTATTTTATTGTTTTTTAAATTATTTAATTGCAGTAAATTAAGGATTGGGGTTAAGGTTACAGTTATGTCAAGGCCAAGAGTTAGGGTTTCCTAAAATACTTTTGTATGGGTTTAGGTAAGCCTTTCTTTTAAAATAAAATTGTTTCATTATTAACGTTAGGGTTAGTGTGCAGTTCAGGTGTATGGTTAAGGTTAAGGTTAATTGAGGCAAGTATCATGGTACATGACCCACACTCACTTATTTAAGCCGAGACAGACTCCTCCGAACATCATTGGTGCTCAAGTCTTCTGCTGCAGATGTGATACAGTCCTCTCAGAGTATAGGTGCTGCTGTGAGGCTTCATAGCTACAACATCTGCAGTACACAAAACATGCAAATGGAATCAAGATAACCTACGTCTCCTAGAACACCACTGCACTCTCTCACGACTTGCAGGGGTGACAGCCACCTTAGATCTATTGAGTATACATTTATTTTGGTTCAGGGCATTCCTTGCAACTAATCATGATTCTCTGTTGCTGCGGCTAGAATCTTGTTGCCAGGAGATTGGAATTGATTGTGCTTTCATTGAGAGTTTTCAGGTACCTTGTTCTCAGAGTATTATTCTGGATAAACGTTAGAGAGCGAGGATTTAGACTTGGATTTTCATTTTAGAATTGGGGTGATCCTTTCAAGGATTGCAACCTTGATACACCAGAGTCACCCTCTCTAGCATTTGCACTAGTGCATCGTCTATAGTGCACAGACTTCTTGTTTAACACTTGAATCACATATGGTATTGAAGTATTTCCAGTGGGGGGGAGTTAATGTATATTGCCAGAAGTTCAAGCCAATAGTAAGGAATATTCATTTTGTTACATCTGATGAACTAAGCGTATTCATTCATATCAAGGATTTAATTTCTAATTTGCTGTAGGTAGTTATAGATATAAGAATGCGTATTACAGTTCAGCTTATTCCATACATCATTTACAAAGGTAATTTATATTTTTCGCCTTTAGGGAGTTATAGGGTGATTAGCAAGTGCAGAGGGTGAGCTATGCAGAGATTGATACCAGGTTTATCAGCGGTCACAGTAGAAATAGCAAGTGGCAAAATCATTGACCAAATTTGAAAATAATTGTTTCCTGTTGTAGATATCAATGACTCTACAGTGCAGTCCATTCCCCGGATCTACTACCAACCAGCAGAGATCTTCTTTAAATGGCTGTCAGTGGCTTCACTGAAGTTGGGATATTAGAATTGCTCCTGTTGGATCAGAGTTGCCAAGTTAGTGCAACATGACAACGAGGACTTGGGTTACCTTAAAAATCCTTTTGGTGCTTTTAGAGTTAGGGCTAGTGTAGCGTAGCAGCAGTGCAGAGAGCGTATGTTATGACATAGAATTGTCCATAAGTAACTTTACTTCACAGTTAATTAAACACAAGCACAGTACTCAGGCAGGGAATCTGCAAGGAGCAAGTTGTTCTGTCTTTGGTTACTAGGAAAAGGTTTCAGCCTGAACTGATACCCACAAGATAGGGATGCTGCAGGTTACCATGTAAGATTTATGTGGTCTTCAGGTCGCAGTTAAAGTAACTTAAAAAAACATGTAATCATAATAATAACATGGAGTGAGGGTTGTGATTTGGTTGGTTGCTTGTGTTTTTAATTTATTTTAATGTGATTAATTTTGGTATTATAAGGCTACAGTTAATGTATATAGTTGAAGTTAATATTAAGGTAAAGGTTAACCTTAATATTTTAGTGAGGGTTTTAAAATATGTCGTGGTTAGTTTCAGTGGTAGTTTTGAAATACAGATTGAACTGACGAGGTTGAATTGATGTTTGTTGAAGTAGCTTACATACCCGATTTACTACCGCCCGCTCCCCACCCAAAAGATTTGCGCACTGGCAGAACTCATATTTAATTAAATGGCGTGCTTGTCTTTTTCTGTTATAAATGTTTCTATTATTAAAGAAGTGCTCAGTTTACATATGTTGAAACTGCTACAGGCAAACCGGCTAATTTACCTGATAAGGCCATAACACGTATCTGTGAATAAGTTGCATCACAACACTACTTTGGGGATATAAAAAAAATTGTCAATTGATGAACAGTACAAAGTAGTCTAAGGGTCACCGTTGGTGGGGGGAAACTAACACCATTTTTCAATAAGAGATCCGTCTTTTTAAAATGTTTTTCTAATGCGCTCCTCTGTGGTTTTGCGGGTATTTCAAGCATTTGTCATTGTCTCTAACAAGATAGCCTGAAGAATGTTGATGTCACTGCCTAAAAGTATGTGTATCTGGGTCCAAACATTCTTAACAGATAATGAAATATTTCCTCCTGCGCAGGTTTTGTTGCATGTAAATGATCCAGTGTTGACTCATTACCCTTAAGTCAAACCATTAGAGTTCCAGGCTGTGTGTCATGAATGACTAAATGTTCTCAATCAGTTCTTCAGTTCAGCCACTTCTCTGTCAGTCGGGTAGTTTGCTTCAGATCTGAATCACGTTGGTTTAGTGTCTTTATTAGCATAATTACCTGCTTCCTTTTGCTCATTTCATGACTGTCATTCACTTGCCAAGTCACGTGTGTAGTTGGACCATCTAGGATGCTGAGCAACACAAACTATAAACCCTTGAGCAATAACATAACAGTGCGATCTGTCGATGTAACACACAATATTTATCTAATAAACACTTAACCTCCCGTACACAATGGCGGGAAATTTAACACTTCTACTAAAAAAAGAGCAAAGAAACTTACCTTTCTATATAGAATTCAGGCCATGGCTCAGCAGCTCCCCCTGTTGTGTACATGGGCATCTACACAGCACATACTCGTGCTAAAAAGATAAAAGGCAGCAGTTGGGTCTGCCTATCAAGCCCTGGCTGTGATGTAACCATAGAAACCTTATCCCTGCTCGAAGCGGGGCTGAGGCCTTTCACTGCAGGTTGGCAGATTGCTCTGCCTCTAATACCAGCGAGCTGAGAGTGCCTCGATTAATAAGGCACAGGCTGAGGAGCTTGATCTGCGTGACTGCATTTCAGTGCGGTGTTGCGGGCACTGGCACTGGCACTGAAATGCGTTACACTCACCACCGATGCGTGGCACTTGGCAGGGTGGGGGGCAGTTTACAGGGACGTGTTCTGTGCTGGAGAAAAGGGCTTGGATGTGCAATATAAGCTGCCACAAAAATATGAGGAAGAGAGATTTTAACAGATTTTCTAACCAATGTAGAACACATCAAGCGTTGCACTGGTGATCGAGGTAAACAAAAACCACACCGGAGTGTACAATGCTGATGGGCACCACCTGGTGCCTTGAGGACCCAACAGGTGCATTGTCCAGTATGATCCACTGGCACAGGAAAATCTGTTCACAGGAATAACAGATGTATGGTGAACCTTATAATGACAGTACAAAAGCAGGGAAGGTACAGCAACTCACACAACAGCTCTCGGTTTCTGGTGCCATAGAATTTAAGGATGAGCAAAGAAGCCTCGTCCCCCAACTCGCAACTTGGCAAAACTTGATTGTAAACTTTGTCGTTTTTTAGACGAGCTTAAAAAAGGGCCACTGTCTGCACTGCTGTGCAAGCTCTCTTGTGCGCTTCTCCCGCACCAAGCCCCACCCTCCACTGCCCGTCGTGTTACTTTCTTGCTTGTGTGTTCTTCCCCCATACCCCTGTATCTTTCCCTCATACACTACTTTTCCACGCTTCTGCCCAACAGCTCCTCTGCTGCCCTTGACCTCAACTTTATTTTTTAATATTCATTTGTAATGATTATTTTTTCCAGCAAGACAAAACAAAGGCACTTGCATCTTTCTGCAGGTGCACGCGCCATCATCACATGCCTGTACCCACAAAATGATGCAGCCACTGCCGCCGCATATTTATCTTTTTTGATTTAAGGAGGTTTTTTTTTGGGGGGGGGGCATGATGTATAGCATCTTGGCAATGACGTACAGCATCGTCAAAATACATTGTCAAATCCCATAGGTCCCAAAAGATAAAGGGGCAGATCTACAAGGAAGTGCCGCAGCACGGCAAAGCAAGGCCTTAGGCTGCGCCACGCTGCGGCACTTCCGAAGCACAGGAATGCAACATATTTACAATAATATGTCGCATTCCTGTGCTCTCCCCTGTGCTGGCGCGCAAACTGCAGCCATGCGCCGGCGCAGGCACCCTTGCACCATGGTGCAAGGATGCCTGCGTCATGGGGAGATTGTTTTTGTGCAGGAAGGGGCACCTTCCTGCACAAAAACAATCACTACAGGCATTTTCCTCTTTCAATGCGTGCTGTAGAATGCAGCACGCTTTGAAAGAGGAAAAAACGAGGAGAAATGAAAACATTTCTCCTCGTTGTGCCTCGCTACGCCTCGAGGCGTAGCATTGACACGCATTTCCAGATTTACGATTCCTCGTAAATCTGGAAATGTGTCTCATTCCATGGGTGTTGCGTGGGAACACCCACAGCAACACCCATGGAATGCCCCTCCCACTCAAAGTGCTGCGTGTGAAGGGGCCATAAAACCAGCGATGTTCCATGGAAAACCCCGCTATTGCTGGAATATTTATCGCCATAGCGCTAAGCGTTGATAATACAGCGCTAGCTTGGCGATATATTCCAGCAATAGCCGGCGATAATTAAAAGCGCGCTAAGCGCGCTCTGCGATAATTATCGCTGGGGCTTGATAATATGCCCCCTATATGCCACAGCGCATTGTGTAAAACCTAAATTCTTGCATAGTTGGATAAGCCAGCGTTTGTGTATTGATCTGTAGGAGGGGAAGAAGAAGAGGACATGCAAATCGGTCTCATCCTTGTGACTGCAAGCAGGGCATCCATCAGAATCAAATTTGGATCATTTATTAGTGAAACCGCGGAGCGGCAGAATCCCCATTCTAAACTGCATATACAGTTTTCTAGCCGAGCTAGGTTGGATGTCATCCAAAAAGGACTCCATTGAATATTCTTCTTTAATTTGGATGAAGTCGGCCGTCAAACGGCCACAGGACGAACTTTGGATAACTGATAATTTATGCGTTCTATAAGATCTTATCAGTTCCAGCCCTGAGGTTGATGAACATGATTCTTCTGGTGATTTCTAGGGGTGGGCGGAATTTGCGTAGTCGCGCCACGCAAAGCTCCGCGAAACGGTAAAAAATCTCCGCGAGCACGCAAAAGTTCAGCGAACACGCGGAATTGCTTGTTCCGCCCGTTCGCGATGCTTTTTTCCTGTTCGCGAACGCTGTTTGCGTGCTCGGGGAGAAATATCTCGCGAACACGCATTTTGAAAGCGCGAACAAGCAAAAAATTCTGCGAAGCAGCGGAATTTGTGGCAATTTCGCGTTCTCCGCGGAACGCGAAATTACCCAAATTCCGCGAGCGGAACGGAATTTACAGCCCAGGCCTAGTGATTTCCAAAGTTCTGCTTTACCCAGGTTACTGCAGAGAACCCTAATGTGTTTAAACCAGGGTAACTTTGCAGAGCCCGGGTTATTCAATATCTCTTTAAGCTCATCTTGATATGTGGCCAGTTCCGGGGTCACCCATAGCCGCCACCAGTAGGTTAAGGGTCTAAGGGCTATCTCTTCACAGATAGGCCTAATGCCCAAGTCCAAGCGTAGGGGAATGAGGGGTGTGCTGAGGGGGAGACCTAACAACTGTCTCATAAAGTTGTTCTCAACTTTATTCAAGCTGATAGTAGAGCAATGACCCCACAGTTCTGCCCCATACATTGTGGCACCCCTAGCCTGGGTTTTGTAGATTTCAACCACTGGCCCTGCAGGTTTAAATGTAGAGGATCTGTAAAGTTTCATAAGCCCTCCCACTGTCTGCGCTAGCTTATGTCTTGCCTTGGTCATCTGGGGCCCCCATTCCAGATGCTCTGTAAGAGTAACACCCAGGTAATCAAAGACCGACACTCTTTCCAGTGGAGTACCGTGTAAAGATGGATTAGAGTGAGACTTGTTGGCATGGTTGAAGACCATATATTTGGTCTTTGATGTATTAATCTCCAACCCCCGGATCGTACAAAAAGCATCAACGCTGTCAAGAATACACTGGATACCCATGGGCGACTTTGAGAGTAGGAGGGTATCATCGGTGAACATCATCGCTGGGACCCTACCAGAAGCTAGCCTAGGGGCATCATTGTCCTTCACCTCCCTGAGCTGCTCAATGAGTCCGTTGATGAAAAGGCAGAACAGGGTAGGAGCGAGCACGCAGCCTTGCCGCACTCCCTTACCAACAGGAAAGCGAGGTGTTAATTCGCTGTGTTTCCCAAACCTTACTTGGGCAAAGTTGTTTTCATGAAGCCTTACTAAGATACTGAGGAGGTAAGGTGGAATCCTCAAGTCTCTAAGCACATCCCAGAGTTTGCTCCTGGGAACAAGATCAAAAGCTGACTTCAGATCTACAAATATTAGATAGAGGCTGCCATCCTCTATAGCCACCGTTTTCCAGTACAGGAGTTGAAGCCTGAATAACTGGTCAACAGTGGAAGTGTTCTTTCTGAAGCCGGCTTGATATGGACTCAGGATCTCTTCTTCTTCTATCCACGCCTGTAGGCGGTCAAGAAGTACTCGGGCAAAAAGTTTCTGGGATACGTCAATTAGGCTAATCGGCCTATAGTTAGTAGGTAGGAGGGGACAGCCTTTTTTAAAGACCAGGACAATTTCTGCCCCACGCCAGGTGTCAGGGGGATCCATCCCGTTCATGATTGCATTAAATAGGGACCATAAATACGGTCCCCATACCTTCGGTTCCTCCCGAAAAAGATCCCCTGGTATTTTGCTAGAGAGCTTGTTAATGGCATTTAGGACTTCAGACAGGGTGATCTTTGTGGCAACCTCCTCAGAATACATGGAGGATGCTGGCAAGGTATCATCATTTATGGTTGTAGGTGCCTTGCTATTATACAGAGAGCGAAAATGATTCTCCCAAGCTTCGGACGATATATTTGGTTCAATGGCTGGCCTCCCTTGGTTGTTGCCTGCACTAACTATTTCCCAAACGGTCTTCAGATCTTTGTTAGTTAGCGCAATTTTAAGGGTTTCCCACCTTTCCAGTTCCCAGTTCTTTTTTTCCAATTGGATGGTCTCTTTGTACAGTGCTCGTTTTAGTTTGGTTCCATTCCTGTCCTTTGCCTTAACAGCGTCCAATAGGGCCTGTTTGGCATTACGACATTTTACATTGAACCATTTACATTTATGCTGGGCTTTGGCCCTCCTTGGAGCCACTGGGTGGAATATATCTTCCAGTTTTGTTGTTAATTCTAGATGTATTTTTGCAACTTCCTCAGTGGCTACAGGGTAGCCCTTTGCACCTGCAAGTTCCCCCATTTTTACAAGTATTGGGGTTACCAACTGATAGACCTTGGCCATCTTATCAGGTGTTTGTTTAATTTGCGACCACCTAGCTCTCCTTCTGTTGTTACTTAGTATTAATCCACTATTCCTAGGTATGGTCTTAAAATTGGTAGTAGTGTATCCCAGATTTAGCATCTTCAATTCCAAGGCCAGGGCATTATGATCACTATCCTGCCTCATTATGACACCAAAATCATGGACCTTTTACCACAGTCTAGTTTCTACCAGAATATAGTCCAACAGAGACTCTTGGCCTACTCTATTAAAAGTTAGCTGCCCCGGAATATCTGATATTGTTCTACCATTGCACGCTCTTAATGAATGGGCTAGTGTAATTGAGCTAATCTGTAATGCCAGCGGCGACCAAGCTTTAATGGGTTGGATTTGTGGGTCGGGGATTTGCCAGTAAGAGTCTTCTTCACTAGGGGTGGTGTTGCTCAGGTCAATGAGCGGTTCGAATTGACAGTTAAAGTCACCCCCTATGATCAGCCATACCGTTGGATCCAGGGTGGAGATAAAGAGGCCCAAGTGGTCCATGGTGGTAGATTCTGCACTGATGGCGACTGGTTGGGAGTAGACATTGATAAAAGCCATTTTTATCTTTGTAGGGAAGGTAAGTAGGACACACTGAATGTCGTTTCTGGGATGGATATCTGCTCAGCTCTACAGCCCAAATGTGAACCTACCCAGATGGATATTTATCATTTTGAGACCAGTGGAAACCTGCCAGAACCCCAGAAAACAAGATGTTGCTCCCTGGAGCGAGATATTGAGAGAGGGGGACCTAGAGTGACTGTTATACACAGTACTGTAGTAGAAATGGGCGGGGAAACAAACTAAGAGGGAGAGTCAAGCCAAGTGTCTGCCTTGGCTCTAAAAGCCCAGCAATGAACTGAAGAATGGGAACATGTGGCATGGAAATCACACAACAGATATTATAAAAAAATATGACAAATTGTCTTCAAAAGTTAAAAAAGTAAAGTTTCTTGACAAGTGATACACCTTAGTGCATCAGATTATATCACTGCGTTGAGAGCTGTTTACTAAAAGTGATAGTTTTTAAACATGAACTTAGGAACATTCATGCCCTCATCCCCCACTCTGACAACAATACCATTAGTGAACTAATGGGCAAGTTACTTGTCATGTGGGGCCTTTATGTGACTATATTCTTATTTTAAATGGAGCAACATTATCGTCCATTAGGTCAAATACAAGAGAGATTTTAGTATAGCACACATCCTCACATATTTCAAGGCTTTCTCATCTGCACTAATGTAAAAGAAAATAGGAAGAATGATCAAATAAAATAAAATAATTGCCTAGAATTACACAATTTGACCAAGCGGCCAAGCCAGGATTGATCCCAGGTTTTCTGGTTTCACATAGTGTAATTCAGCCACTACTTTGGTATCCTTTTCTCACTCCTGTTTGACATCAAAGTTTAATGATTTGTCTTTCATTCTTGATGCATGAGGTTAGACCGCTGAGTAGCAGCAGAAGCCACAAGAAAGCTTAGAGCATTTTGGGCTTCAGGGCTCAAGAGGTCTCAAGCTGAACCAGAGTTTAGCAATTGGCTCGAGCCTTAAGTGGCTCACCAACCTCCATACTTTATTCTGGGTATTTTGTGCCTTTAATAAGCTTAGATGATGCTGTCGGTGTGATACCTGTTTTGTAAGAACATAGCTTGCACGGCTGATGACCATCTTGTACCTGTGCTGCATGTGAGGGGAACTTTCCCTGGTCCCAAATGCTCCACATTGCATTGTGCGTTTGTGTTTTCACACCGTCTTGGACTGCTGCTGTAGATGCTGTCTATGTTTTGTGCATGCAAGGGAAGCTTGCATTGTTTCTGAACAGATAGTTATGTATTCTATGTGTGAGTGAATTCTGTACTCCTGCCTGGCACTCTACCTGCTTTGTGTGTGGAAACCTTGCAATGCGTGTAACTCAAGTTTGCACTCATAAACCCCAGTGCTGTTCCCACTTTTACCAAATTTGAAATCCTGCTTGTTCATTGTATCTAAGGGAGGTGTCAAATGGTTCTACACAGTGTCACAATTGTCTTTCAAGAAAGCTTGCAATTGCCCTGCAATACCACACTTGTTCCATGTCTTTGAAGGAAGCTTGCCCTATGGTACTACATTTTTTCCATGAGTTTGAAGCAAGCCTGCACTGGTCCTGAGTATCACACTTGTTTCATGTCTTTGAAGAAAGCTTGCACTGACTGGCCCTGCAGTAGAATACTTGTTCACAGTCTTTGGAGGAAGCTTGAACTGGCTTGTACTGAAGTGCCACAATTGTTCCATGGCTTTGAAGGAATATGTCACTGGTCCGTCAGTATCACACTTGTTCAGTGTCTTTCAGGAAAAATTGTGATGCTCTTGACCAGTGCTGTATGTCTTATGCACATGCAAAAAGGACCCCCTGTGCTCATGTTCACTGTGCTGTGTATGCCCACTTCAGTTATTCATCAGACAGAGTGTCATTCACATATTAGTTCAGCTCTTCACCAACCACCTTTTCATCAGAGCACTGGTAAGCACTCAGCAGGACTAGTGTGTGTTCACATATTAAACCAGGGGTATGTTTCCCAATGAAGAGAGGATCAGAAATGCAGGGCAAATGCCCAAATCATTTCTGGAAATGCTGGGCAGATGCCCCTCAGCCCCACAAACCACCAGCAATAATTATACCCCAAAATGACTCCTTAGGCTAATAACCTGACAACAATGGTCCCAGGCGCTACCTTATGACTGAGCTGATGGTGCCACAGGCTGTCAAGCCGGCTATTGGTGCAGCCAGCTGGTCAATGAGTGCCCACCCCCCCACCAAAGA
This sequence comes from Calotriton arnoldi, assembly GCA_963921515.1. NCBI lineage: Eukaryota > Metazoa > Chordata > Amphibia > Caudata > Salamandridae > Calotriton > Calotriton arnoldi. The sequence goes on from CAWUFW010013510.1 coordinate 204,145, forward strand.
CCTAAGTCACATCTGTTCTAGGGCCCCTTTACTGGGCCTCTTGCTCCCCAGATCTGTGATAAATTAATGAGCCATAGCACCTATTGTTTGGCTGACTGAATACAGCTTGCAAGGCCCCTCCATGCATCCTAACATCTCTTAAACAAGGAGGCCTTACCCTACTGCCTAAGGAGATGGTCATTATTGATTACCATCCCAGTGGAAAACCATTATTGCTGTACTTTGTTAAAACTTACATTTCGACACTGCCTATAAACATAAAGTGCTATTGCTCCCACTGGTCATCTCACCTCACCAAGGAGGAAACCCCCTTTTTACAGAAACCCAGTGGGAAAATGTGGTGGGAAATTTCTGTGGGGCCACCTAATAATGCAAAAAGAACAATTGATGGACAGAATGCAGAACAATGTCATACATTCTCCCCAGTACAGAGATCTGGGCCTAAATCCATTGTTTTTTTGCTCACCATGCCATTCCAGTTTGGACCCAGCCATATGCAAATCAGTCTTGACCCTGCATCCAATGGGAACAGTCCAGCCCGAACTGCCAGGCCAGGTCCTCCCTGGACTGGAAACAAACATCCTAGGACCGGTTTCGGGCTTTCAGCCCTCATCAGCCAGGATAGCTTGACTTCAGTGGCATGGCGAGCACGGGACCCACGTCCGGGCATACCCATCCCACTCGGGGTGACAAATGCAAAAAGAACAATTGATGGACAGAATGCAGAACAATGTCATACATTCACCCCAGAACAGAGATCTGGGCCTAAATCCATCGTTTTTTTTGCTCACCATGCCATTCCAGTTTGGACCCAGCCATATGCAAATCAGTCTTGACCCTGCACCCAATGGGAACAGTCCAGCCCGGACTGCCAGGCCAGGTCCTCCCTGGACTGGAAACAAACATCCTAGGACCGGTTTCGGGCTTTCAGCCCTCATCAGCCAGGATAGCTTGACTCCAGTGGCATGGAGAGCACGGGACCCACGTCTGGGCATACCCGTCCCACTCGGGGTGACAAATGCAAAAAGAACAATTGATGGACAGAATGCAGAACAATGTCATACATTCACCCCAGTACAGAGATCTGGGCCTAAATCCATCGTTTTTTTGCTCACCATGCCATTCCAGTTTGGACCCAGCCATATGCAAATCAGTCTTGACCCTGCACCCAATGGGAACAGTCCAGCCCGAACTGCCAGGCCAGGTCCTCCCTGGACTGGAAACAAACATCCTAGGACCGGTTTCGGGCTTTCAGCCCTCATCAGCCAGGATAGCTTGACTTCAGTGTCATGGCGAGCACGGGACCCACGTCTGGGCATACCCATCCCACTCGGGGTGACAAATGCAAAAAGAACAATTGATGGACAGAATGCAGAACAATGTCATACATTCACCCCAGTACAGAGATCTGGGCCTAAATCCATCGTTTTTTTTGCTCACCATGCCATTCCAGTTTGGACCCAGCCATATGCAAATCAGTCTTGACCCTGCACCCAATGGGAACAGTCCAGCCCGGACTGCCAGGCCAGGTCCTCCCTGGACTGGAAACAAACATCCTAGGACCGGTTTCGGGCTTTCAGCCCTCATCAGCCAGGATAGCTTGACTCCAGTGGCATGGAGAGCACGGGACCCACGTCTGGGCATACCCGTCCCACTCAGGGTGACAAATGCAAAAAGAACAATTGATGGACAGAATGCAGAACAATGTCATACATTCACCCCAGTACAGAGATCTGGGCCTAAATCCATCGTTTTTTTGCTGCCATTCCAGTTTGGACCCAGCCATATGCAAATCAGTCTTGACCCTGCACCCAATGGGAACAGTCCAGCCCGAACTGCCAGGCCAGGTCCTCCCTGGACTGGAAACAAACATCCTAGGACCGGTTTCGGGCTTTCAGCCCTCATCAGCCAGGATAGCTTGACTCCAGTGGCATGGAGAGCACGGGACCCACGTCTGGGCATACCCGTCCCACTCGGGGTGACAAATGCAAAAAGAACAATTGATGGACAGAATGCAGAACAATGTCATACATTCACCCCAGTACAGAGATCTGGGCCTAAATCCATCGTTTTTTTTGCTCACCATGCCATTCCAGTTTGGACCCAGCCATATGCAAATCAGTCTTGACCCTGCACCCAATGGGAACAGTCCAGCCCGAACTGCCAGGCCAGGTCCTCCCTGGACTGGAAACAAACATCCTAGGACCGGTTTCGGGCTTTCAGCCCTCATCAGCCAGGATAGCTTGGCTCCAGTGGCATGGAGAGCACGGGACCCACATCTGGGCATACCCGTCCCACTCGGGGTGACAAATGCAAAAAGAACAATTGATGGACAGAATGCAGAACAATGTCATACATTCACCCCAGTACAGAGAACTGGGCCTAAATCCATCGTTTATTTTGCTCACCATGCCATTCCAGTTTGGACCCAGCTATATGCAAATCAGTCTTGACCCTGCACCCAATGGGAACAGTCCAGCCCGAACTGCCAGGCCAGGTCCTCCCTGGACTGGAAACAAACATCCTAGGACCGGTTTCGGGCTTTCAGCCCTCATCAGCCAGGATAGCTTGACTCCAGTGGCATGGAGAGCACGGGACCCACGTCTGGGCATACCCGTCCCACTCGGGTGACAAATGCAAAAGAACAATTGATGGACAGAATGCAGAACAATGTCATACATTCACCCCAGTACAGAGATCTGGGCCTAAATCCATCGTTTTTTTTGCTCACCATGCCATTCCAGTTTGGACCCAGCCATATGCAAATCAGTCTTGACCCTGCACCCAATGGGAACAGTCCAGCCCCAACTGCCAAGCCAGGTCCTGCCTGGACTGGAAACAAGCATCCTAGAGTTCGGGCTGGACTGTTCCACAAGGAACAGGGTCAAGACTGATTTGCATATGGCTGGGTCCAACTGGGGTGGTGTGGTGAGCAAAAGAATGATGGATTTAACCCAGATCCTTGTGACTGGGGGTGATTGTTTGCATTGTCCAGCATTCCGTCCATCAATTGTTTCTTTTGCATTTGTCGCCCTAAGTGGGAAGGGTATGCCCAGACGTGGGTCCCGTGCTCACTACACCACTGGATTCAAGCTAGCCTGGCTGAAGAAGGGTGATGCCCTGAAACCGGTCCCAGGATGCTTGTTTCCGGTCCAGAGAGGACCTGGCTTGGCAGTTCGGGCTGGACTGTTCCCACAAGGAACAGGGTCAAGACTGATTTGCATATGGCTGGGTCCAAACTGGGGTGGTGTGGTGAGCAAAAGAATGATGGATTTAACCCAGATCCTTGTGACTGGGGGTGAATGTCTGCATTGTCCAGCATTCCGTCCATCAATTGTTTCTTTTGCATTTGTCGCCCTAAGTGGGAAGGGTATGCCCAGACGTGGGTCCCGTGCTCACTACACCACTGGATTCAAGCTAGCCTGGCTGAAGAAGGGTGATGCCCTGAAACCGGTCCCAGGATGCTTGTTTCCGGTCCAGGGAGGACCTGGCTTGGCAGTTCGGGCTGGACTGTTCCCACAAGGAACAGGGTCAAGACTGATTTGCATATGGCTGGGTCCAAACTGGGGTGGTGTGGTGAGCAAAAGAATGATGGATTTAACCCAGATCCTTGTGACTGGGGGTGAATGTCTGCATTGTCCAGCATTCCGTCCATCAATTGTTTCTTTGCATTTGTCGCCCTAAGTGGGAAGGGTATGCCTAGACGTGGGTCCCGTGCTCACTACACCACTGGATTCAAGCTAGCCTGGCTGAAGAAGGGTGATGCCCTGAAACCGGTCCCAGGATGCTTGTTTCCGGTCCAGGGAGGACCTGGCTTGGCAGTTCGGGCTGGACTGTTCCCACAAGGAACAGGGTCAAGACTGATTTGCATATGGCTGGGTCCAAACTGGGGTGGTGTGGTGAGCAAAAGAATGATGGATTTAACTCAGATCCTTGTGACTGGGGGTGAATGTTTGCATTGTCCAGCATTCCGTCCATCAATTGTTTCTTTTGCATTTGTCGCCCTAAGTGGGAAGGGTATGCCCAGACGTGGGTCCCGTGCTCACTACACCACTGGATTCAAGCTAGCCTGGCTGAAGAAGGGTGATGCCCTGAAACCGGTCCCAGGATGCTTGTTTCCGGTCCAGGGAGGACCTGGCTTGGCAGTTCGGGCTGGACTGTTCCCACAAGGAACAGGGTCAAGACTGATTTGGATATGGCTGGGTCCAAACTGGGGTTGTGTGGTGAGCAAAAGAATGATGGATTTAACCCAGATCCTTGTGACTGGGGGTGAATGTTTGCATTGTCCAGCATTCCGTCCATCAATTGTTTCTTTTGCATTTGTCGCCCTAAGTGGGAAGGGTATGCCCAGACGTGGGTCCCGTGCTCACTACACCACTGGATTCAAGCTAGCCTGGCTGAAGAAGGGTGATGCCCTGAAACCGGTCCCAGGATGCTTGTTTCCAGTCCAGGGAGGACCTGGCTTGGCAGTTCGGGCTGGACTGTTCCCACAAGGAACAGGGTCAAGACTGATTTGCATATCGCTGGGTCCAAACTGGGGTGGTGTGGTGAGCAAAAGAATGATGGATTTAACCCAGATCCTTGTGACTGGGGGTGAATGTTTGCATTGTCCAGCATTCCGTCCATCAATTGTTTCTTTTGCATTTGTCGCCCTAAGTGGGAAGGGTATGCCCAGACGTGGGTCCCGTGCTCACTACACCACTGGATTCAAGCTAGCCTGGCTGAAGAAGGGTGATGCCCTGAAACCGGTCCCAGGATGCTTGTTTCCGGTCCAGGGAGGACCTGGCTTGGCAGTTCGGGCTGGACTGTTCCCACAAGGAACAGGGTCAAGACTGATTTGCATATGGCTGGGTCCAAACTGGGGTGGTGTGGTGAGCAAAAGAATGATGGATTTAACCCAGATCCTTGATACTGGGGGTGAATGTTTGCATTGTCCAGCATTCCGTCCATCAATTGTTTCTTTTGCATTTGTCGCCCTAAGTGGGAAGGGTATGCCCAGACGTGGGTCCCGTGCTCACTACACCACTGGATTCAAGCTAGCCTGGCTGAAGAAGGGTGATGCCCTGAAACCGGTCCCAGGATGCTTGTTTCCGGTCCAGGGAGGACCTGGCTTGGCAGTTCGGGCTGGACTGTTCCCACAAGGAACAGGGTCAAGACTGATTTGCATATGGCTGGGTCCAAACTGGGGTGGTGTGGTGAGCAAAAGAATGATGGATTTAACCCAGATCCTTGTGACTGGGGGTGAATGTTTGCATTGTCCAGCATTCCGTCCATCAATTGTTTCTTTTGCATTTGTCGCCCTAAGTGGGAAGGGTATGCCCAGACGTGGGTCCCGTGCTCACTACACCACTGGATTCAAGCTAGCCTGGCTGAAGAAGGGTGATGCCCTGAAACCGGTCCCAGGATGCTTGTTTCCGGTCCAGGGAGGACCTGGCTTGGCAGTTCGGGCTGGACTGTTCCCACAAGGAACAGGGTCAAGACTGATTTGCATATGGCTGGGTCCAAACTGGGGTGGTGTGGTGAGCAAAAGAATGATGGATTTAACCCAGATCCTTGTGACTGGGGGTGAATGTTTGCATTGTCCAGCATTCCGTCCATCAATTGTTTCTTTTGCATTTGTCGCCCTAAGTGGGAAGGGTATGCCCAGACGTGGGTCCCGTGCTCACTACACCACTGGATTCAAGCTAGCCTGGCTGAAGAAGGGTGATGCCCTGAAACCAGTCCCAGGATGCTTGTTTCCGGTCCAGGGAGGACCTGGCTTGGCAGTTCGGGCTGGACTGTTCCCACAAGGAACAGGGTCAAGACTTATTTGCATATGGCTGGGTCCAAACTGGGGTGGTGTGGTGAGCAAAAGAATGATGGATTTAACCCAGATCCTTGTGACTGGGGGTGAATGTTTGCATTGTCCAGCATTCCGTCCATCAATTGTTTCTTTTGCATTTGTCGCCCTAAGTGGGAAGGGTATGCCCAGACGTGGGTCCCGTGCTCACTACACCACTGGATTCAAGCTAGCCTGGCTGAAGAAGGGTGATGCCCTGAAACCGGTCCCAGGATGCTTGTTTCCGGTCCAGGTAGGACCTGGCTTGGCAGTTCGGGCTGGACTGTTCCCACAAGGAACAGGGTCAAGACTGATTTGCATATGGCTGGGTCCAAACTGGGGTGGTGTGGTGAGCAAAAGAATGAGGGATTTAACCCAGATCCTTGTGACTGGGGGTGAATGTTTGCATTGTCCAGCATTCCGTCCATCAATTGTTTCTTTTGCATTTGTCGCCCTAAGTGGGAAGGGTATGCCCAGACGTGGGTCCCGTGCTCACTACACCACTGGATTCAAGCTAGCCTGGCTGAAGAAGGGTGATGCCCTGAAACCGGTCCCAGGATGCTTGTTTCCGGTCCAGGGAGGACCTGGCTTGGCAGTTCGGGCTGGACTGTTCCCACAAGGAACAGGGTCAAGACTGATTTGCATATGGCTGGGTCCAAACTGGGGTGGTGTGGTGAGCAAAAGAATGATGGATTTAACCCAGAACCTTGTGACTGGGGGTGAATGTTTGCATTGTCAAGCATTCCGTCCATCAATTGTTTCTTTTGCATTTGTCGCCCTAAGTGGGAAGGGTATGCCCAGACGTGGGTCCTGTGCTCACTACACCACTGGATTCAAGCTAGCCTGGCTGAAGAAGGGTGATGCCCTGAAACCGGTCCCAGGATGCTTGTTTCCGGTCCAGGGAGGACCTGGCTTGGCAGTTCGGGCTGGACTGTTCCCACAAGGAACAGGGTCAAGACTGATTTGCATATGGCTGGGTCCAAACTGGGGTGATGTGGTGAGCAAAAGAATGATGGATTTAACCCAGATCCTTGTGACTGGGGGTGAATGTTTGCATTGTCCAGCATTCCGTCCATCAATTGTTTCTTTTGCATTTGTCGCCCTAAGTGGGAAGGGTATGCCCAGACGTGGGTCCCATGCTCACTACACCACTGGATTCAAGCTAGCCTGGCTGAAGAAGGGTGATGCCCTGAAACCGGTCCCAGGATGCTTGTTTCCGGTCCAGGGAGGACCTGGCTTGGCAGTTTGGGCTGGACTGTTCCCACAAGGAACAGGGTCAAGACTGATTTGCATATGGCTGGGTCCAAACTGGGGTGGTGTGGTGAGCAAAAGAATGATGGATTTAACCCAGATCCTTGTGACTGGGGGTGAATGTTTGCATTGTCCAGCATTCCGTCCATCAATTGTTTCTTTTGCATTTGTCGCCCTAAGTGGGAAGGGTATGCCCAGATGTGGGTCCCGTGCTCACTACACCACTGGATTCAAGCTAGCCTGGCTGAAGAAGGGTGATGCCCTGAAACCGGTCCCAGGATGCTTGTTTCCGGTCCAGGTAGGACCTGGCTTGGCAGTTCGGGCTGGACTGTTCCCACAAGGAACAGGGTCAAGACTGATTTGCATATGGCTGGGTCCAAACTGGGGTGGTGTGGTGAGCAAAAGAATGATGGATTTAACCCAGATCCTTGTGACTGGGGGTGAATGTTTGCATTGTCCAGCATTCCGTCCATCAATTGTTTCTTTTGCATTTGTCGCCCTAAGTGGGAAGGGTATGCCCAGACGTGGGTCCCGTGCTCACTACACCACTGGATTCAAGCTAGCCTGGCTGAAGAAGGGTGATGCCCTGAAACCGGTCCCAGGATGCTTGTTTCCGGTCCAGGGAGGACCTGGCTTGGCAGTTCGGGCTGGACTGTTCCCACAAGGAACAGGGTCAAGACTGATTGGAATATGGCTGGGTCCAAACTGGGGTGGTGTGGTGAGCAAAAGATGATGGATTTAACCCAGATCCTTGTGACTGGGGGTGAATGTCTGCATTGTCCAGCATTCCGTCCATCAATTGTTTCTTTTGCATTTGTCGCCCTAAGTGGGAAGGGTATGCCCAGACGTGGGTCCCGTGCTCACTACACCACTGGATTCAAGCTAGCCTGGCTGAAGAAGGGTGATGCCCTGAAACCGGTCCCAGGATGCTTGTTTCCGGTCCAGGGAGGACCTGGCTTGGCAGTTCGGCCTGGACTGTTCCCACAAGGAACAGGGTCAAGACTGATTTGCATATGGCTGGGTCCAAACTGGGGTGGTGTGGTGAGCAAAAGAATGATGGATTTAACTCAGATCCTTGTGACTGGGGGTGAATGTTTGCATTGTCCAGCATTCCGTCCATCAATTGTTTCTTTTGCATTTGTCGCCCTAAGTGGGAAGGGTATGCCCAGACGTGGGTCCCGTGCTCACTACACCACTGGATTCAAGCTAGCCTGGCTGAAGAAGGGTGATGCCCTGAAACCGGTCCCAGGATGCTTGTTTCCGGTCCAGGGAGGACCTGGATTGGCAGTTCGGGCTGGACTGTTCCCACAAGGAACAGGGTCAAGACTGATTTGGATATGGCTGGGTCCAAACTGGGGTTGTGTGGTGAGCAAAAGAATGATGGATTTAACCCAGATCCTTGTGACTGGGGGTGAATGTTTGCATTGTCCAGCATTCCGTCCATCAATTGTTTCTTTTGCATTTGTCGCCCTAAGTGGGAAGGGTATGCCCAGACGTGGGTCCCGTGCTCACTACACCACTGGATTCAAGCTAGCCTGGCTGAAGAAGGGTGATGCCCTGAAACCGGTCCCAGGATGCTTGTTTCCAGTCCAGGGAGGACCTGGCTTGGCAGTTCGGGCTGGACTGTTCCCACAAGGAACAGGGTCAAGACTGATTTGCATATGGCTGGGTCCAAACTGGGGTGGTGTGGTGAGCAAAAGAATGATGGATTTAACCCAGATCCTTGTGACTGGGGGTGAATGTTTGCATTGTCCAGCATTCCGTCCATCAATTGTTTCTTTTGCATTTGTCGCCCTAAGTGGGAAGGGTATGCCCAGACGTGGGTCCCGTGCTCACTACACCACTGGATTCAAGCTAGCCTGGCTGAAGAAGGGTGATGCCCTGAAACCGGTCCCAGGATGCTTGTTTCCGGTCCAGGGAGGACCTGGCTTGGCAGTTCGGGCTGGACTGTTCCCACAAGGAACAGGGTCAAGACTGATTTGCATATGGCTGGGTCCAAACTGGGGTGGTGTGGTGAGCAAAAGAATGATGGATTTAACCCAGATCCTTGTGACTGGGGGTGAATGTTTGCATTGTCCAGCATTCCGTCCATCAATTGTTTCTTTTGCATTTGTTTTCCACCTTTGGCAGGATTGATCAGTTTGGTTTGCTGGCTGCTATGCTCACCTGATATGCCTCTCTTGCATTCATAACCTTGGTGAGGGCAGTAGTGTGTTATGTCCTATGGGGCTCATTACTCGTACGCTGTGTTTCATATTATGCTATGTTTGTGCCGTTCTTACAGCCCCTCTTGCAGGGTTTGTCTCTTCGTGGGACTGGGTGCTCCGGGACCCCTCTCCTGTGGTCAGGCTGTGCGGCTCCGTGCTGTGTTCTTGGCAGCTCTCGTCGCCGGCTGCATTCTCTATGGGGCATGTACGCCACTCTTGGGGATTTTGCCTTGCCTTCCTGAGTTCAGCATTTTCTGCAATGTTCTGGCCGCGGTCGCTGGTCAGGTCCTCCGGGCTGCCCCTGGTGTGTCTGTCGGCCAGGCTGTTTTTCTGCCGGCTGCTCTGGCGAGGCAGCTGATGGTCCGCCCTGGGCTGGCTGCAGGTGTGGGGGGTGGCCTTGTTCGGAATCTGCTGGCCCGCCCCTCCTGAAGGTGACTACTGCATTGCGGTTTTGCCCTTTTTTCTCCGTTGTTGGGTGGGGATGGCCCCCTGTGCTTCGCTGCCGGGGTTCCTTCTCCTGGCTCTGTCAGTGCTCAGGTTGCGCTGTTGTACACTGTATCCCCTGGTTTGTCTCTGGTTGGGAGTCCGCCTGGGTATGACAGGTGCTTTAGAGGTTGCCGTCTTCTGTCTTGCCTCTGGGGCTGGTGCTTCGAGTTCCTGGCTCGTCCTCCCTAGTGTTCAGGCTACTCACCTGGTGGCTTCCCTTGCCGCTTCTGTGCCACGTTTCCCCTTGGGTGCGTCTGCCCTCTGCTTCTTCTGGGCTGGTTGGTCCCTGGCTGGGTGCCTGCCTGGGTTTCCAGGTGCTGTGGGGTTGTGCGTCTGCCCCTGTTGGGCCCTGCTCTTGCCTGTCGCTTTCATTGTTTGCATTGGCTGCCTGGGGCTGTTGCTCTCTGGCGGGTCCTGTGCGGGTGGCAGGTGGTGGGGTTCTGTGTTTTCATGGGTGCTCCATGGTTTTGTTCCCCTGTGGGGGCTGCACTCTGGTCCACGGGGCTGTTGGTGTGTTCTTGGGGTCTCTGGCCCCTCCTTTACCTGGTATTTGGGCTGCATCCTTACTGCCTTATTTGCCCCGGTTCTTGCCTATTTTCTGGGTGTTGTGCTGGGTTGGGCCTTGCCCTTCCCTGTTTGCGTGTCCGCCTGGGGTTGCCATGGGTTGTGGTGTTTTGTTTCTCCTGCGGTGGCTCCTACGGGTGTGATTTTCTTCGTTGGGCCCTCCCTGCCTTTGGCTGGGTTGTCCTGCTGAGCCCTGGTCTGGTCTGGTCTCGGCCCTTTTTGGGTGTGTCAGGACTGGTTGGTGGCCTATTTGTACTGGCCTGGGTGGTCCGAGGGCTCTGGGCTTCTGCTGCCAGCTTTTCTACTCTTCCCTCTGGCATTCCGGGGGGTCGCGACTGGTTGTTGCCTGGTTGGGTGTCTCACGGGGACCTGCCTCGTGCTGGTGGGTTAAGGGGGGGTCGGCTTCATCTGCGGCCGTGCTACCTTCTCTCCCTGCTCTCCTCTGTTCTTTAAGGTTTGGGTCTTCTGACCCGGTTCTGTGGTCTCTGGCTTGCGTGGGCTCCGCCTGTGGGTGGCTGATCCCTGGGCCGGTGCATCCAGGTCTTTTGGGGGTGGGGTGGTCCTGCCCTTGGTGGCCTCGGCCCACCTTTCCAGCTGCAATGGTCTTTTGCCTGGGCGGCCGCTCCTGTCTTCAATCCTGTTGGGCCCGCTCTCGTGGCTGTCGTTCTGTATTCCCCCCTCCCTCTGTCGGGGGGGTGTGGTGCCTCTGGCTGCTCTGGCCCTCCCTGGCCTTTGCTTTGCCTGTGCCCTGCTGGGGCCTTCTCGTTTTGGGCCTTCCCCAGGTGTGGGTTGGGCCGCCGGGTCCTTCTGTTCGGGTTGGTTGCTTGGCTTTGGCCCTAGCTTCCCGTCTGCTTTGCTCTCTGTTGCCTTGGTTCTGCCCTGGGGGTTTTCTCCCTTGTTCCTGCCCTCCCTTGTTGCGTGCTGGGCCGTGGGGTTTGTGTGCCTGAGGGGTCTGCTTGGCTTCTACCCTGGCTTCTGTTGCCTCTCTGGCTTGGCTTGTTTTGGGGGGTTCTTTTTCCCTCCCCTCGGGTGTTGGGGTTTCCAGGTTGTGGCTGTTGGCCCTGTCTCGCCCCTTCAGGGCCTCTGTGGGTTCTGTGTTGTTGTCCCTCGGTCTTTGCTGGCCTGTCTGTTGTTTGGTCGGCTGGCTGCCTGGTCTCTTTGGGGGCGTCTCTGGCTGGCTTGTTCTTTCGGCCATTCTATTCTTGGCTCATCTGCTGCTGGTGTTGGGGCTCGCTTGAAGTTTCCCTTGCTGTGGTCCTGGGTTCTCTGGGACGCTTGGTCAACTGGCTGTTCGGTTGTGGGCCCTGTTGCGCCTCTTTACTGCCTTCTCCGGCTGTGGTTTCCTGCTCCGGTCACCCCCGGGTTGGCGGTTGGGGTGTTTTGGTAGGGCTGTGTTGTTGGGGCGGGGTCTCCCTCTTGTTCCTCTTTGTTCTTTGGTTTCCCCTGGTCTTGTGTCCTTGGGGGTTGGCCTCGCCGGCTACTCCTGATCTGGCGTTTTAGGTCGGGCCTTGGTTCTGTTTGGGGCCTGCTCCGTGGGAGGTGTTTGGCCTCCTCGGGTTCTGGTATCTGCCGGGCCTGCTCCCTTCTGGCTCTCGGGGCCTTGTGGGGTGGCGTTCCGGGGGTTGTGTTTTTGTTTCCCTGGTTTTGTTGCTGGGTGCCCTGACATCTTGCCTCTTGGCCTGTCCCAGGGCTCTGGTTCCGCCTCCCGGGCTGGGTGCTTGGTGGTGGTCATCTGTCGGCTCTGAAGGTTGGTGCTGGCCTTTCTTTCCTGGGGCCTGGTGCTCTTATGTGGGGTTTCGGGGGCTTTGTCCTCTGCGCTCTGTTGAGGCTGGGTCGTTCTGGTGGGGGAAGGGCTTGTGCCTGGCCGGTGCTTCCCCCCTTCCTGGTTTGGTCTGGGTGGTCCTGCCCTTGGGTGGTTCTTTAGGTTTGTGCCTTTGCCCTGTTGACTGGTACTGTCCTCTTTCCTTTTTTGGGTTGGTTTCCGGTGTGGCTGTCCGGTGCTGTTGAGGTTTGTCCTCTGGTTGGTCCCTTTTCACCTTTTGTGCCTGGTTGCGTCGGGGGCTGTGGGGCCTTTCTTTCTTCCCTCATCTTTTTGAGGTTGAGCGTATGTCAGTTTGGCTGTCGGGCTTCCCTTATGTTCTTGCTGGGGCTCCCTCTGTGTCTGTGCTGCTGCTAGGTCCTGTGTGCCTGCCTGGTGGTGCTGGGCTTGTCTGCCTTTTTGTCCGGTGGGCACCCTTGGCCATGTCCTGTTGGGGCTTCATCTTCTCTAGTCGGCTGCGGTCCGGAGTGTTGGTTGTTTTGACCTGATCGCCTTTTTGGCATGCTCCCCTCCGCCTGGCGATTTGGGATTTCCCTTTGTTGGCCTGGGTGCTCTGTTTCTCTGGTTGGCTGCCTCCTTGCTGTCGCCTTCTGTCTTCCATGGTCCCGGTTTCCAGTCCTTGGGTTTGTCCCTGCTGGCCTGTTCTGGGTTGCTGGCCGGTTGGGACGCTAGGGGTCTTCTTCTTTGTGTGGCCTCCTCACTGTCCTTTTGTTGTTGGCGGCCTCTGTTCGTTTTTTGTTTGGGGTGTCCTCCCCCTTCCTTGTTCGCTCGGGGGGGGGCTCCTGGTGTGTGCTGGAAGCCCTCTGTGGGTTGTCCTCTTCTCTTTGGTCGTCTCCTGCTTGTTTTGGTGGGTGCGACCCTGCTTGGGTGGGGTGCTTTCCTGTCTGGGTGCTCTACCTGTTGTTGCCTGCCGGTTCTCCCTTTTGCTTCCCTTGGTTTGCTGCCTTTGGTGTGGTTTCCTGGGTGTGCTTGATGGTTTTGGGAAGTCCGGGTTGCTGCTTTGGTATTCTCCACTTGTCATGAATGGGACGAGGACAGGAGGGACTTGGGGGTATTGCTCTATTACTTACCGGTAATCTTCATTACTCTGGGTCCCGTTGTCCTCGTCCCATTCATTACGCCCCGCCCTCCCTACCGGCCGGCCGGCCGGCCTTCCTGTTGGGGGCTTGGTAGTTCAGGCAGAATGCTGGGTAAGTGCTGTTTGTGTACTCCCAGTAGGAGGGACTGGGGTTAGGGTCCCAGCATTCCTCTGTTCTTTTTTTCTGTCGGGAGATGAGTCGTGTAGTTCCTAGGAGTCCCCCAGGACCTGCACATTTTGGATGACCTAAACTGGGGGCTTGGTGTCCCAACCGCTTCCAGACACCCCCACAGGATATGTCACCTGTTAGACCAGCTGGCTCTACAGTGCCACTACCATGCCCCTCTATTCTACAATGGTGTAGGTAGTCTCTGACAACCACTGAAAATGACAACCCTGATTCCTCAGGGATCGTGGAAAACAGTACAGTATATTTTGCTCAGAGACTCGTGCTTGCTTTCTCTCAGAAAATACACAGGATGGCAATTAGGACGTTTCAATAAGTATTTATTGGTCCAGCGACAGCCTTGTGTAAAACATATGTGCTGCGAAAATCAGGAGACAGAAGCATACGAAAGAGATTGCTAGTATCAATATAGTAAATAGTAGACGCATTTCTACCATAGTGCTAATAAAATGAACATAAGCAGTTCAGATTAAAAACAGTAGCACTTGCATATTCCTAAAATGCGCGCCCTAAGTAATTTGTCTAAATGTACCTAGCCTAGATCTGTATGTGCAGCATGTATATGTGTGTAGCTATGTGTATCTGTAGCCAAGAAACCCCTAGGGAAGAACCAGCCCCCTCACGTGATGGTTGGGAATAATGGACCCCATCTCTGCGTTGAAGATGACAGACTGCTGAGTGCCAAAGATGCAGCATGCAGGACGCTCGTCTCAGCTTGGAAGGAATTCTCCTCTAATTTGTAGGTGGGGCTGAAGGTCTTTTATACTAAAGTGGTCACTCCAGGGTTTTTTCTAGAATCAATATGTTTTTAAAACAATCATGGATGTTTTGAAAACAATCACCAATGCTTTTCTAAACAAGTGCGGTAATGCACAGCTTGCTGTTGGCCAAGGATGAAGAAAGTGGTAACCCTTATACAGAATAAGTCTGCTGTGCCGGAGGACATGTTTATGTACGTCAGGTACAGGGATTGTGATAGAGTGCTGAGAGCCTGGTGTCGAAGAGACAGGAGCAAGCTACTAGGTAAAAGGTCACCTGTTTAGAATCGTTATTGTCGTGTGGATGGGACAATGTATTTAAAATGGGGTATACAGGACAGGACCATCCTAAAGGACATGACAGATGATTATCTCCACTTGTCATGAATGGGACGAGGACAACGGGAACTGGAGTAATGAAGATTACTGGTAAGTAATAGATCTTGCATGGAGGCTCGACTGGGTTTTGATGCTAAAGCTGTGCAATGATGAGGCTGATTGCAAACTTGAGGCTAACGTGCATTCATGGAGACTAGTCTGGACATTGAGGCTAAACCTGTGTAAGGATGAGGATGATTGTACGTTTGAGACTAGCCCCTGAATGCATGGAGACTAAACTGGACATTGAGGCTAAACCTGTGGAAGGATGAGGATGATTGTACGTTTGAGACTAGCCCCTGCATGCATGGAGACTAGCCTGGGCATTGAGGCTAAACCTGTGCAAGGATGAGGCTGATTGTACGTTTGAGACTAGCCCCTGCATGCATGGAGACTAGCCTGGGCATTGAGGCTAAACCTGTGTAAGGATGAGGCTGATTGCACATTAGATGCTAGCCTGCATGCATGGAGACTAGCCTGAGCACTAGACTGGGCATTGAGGCTAAACCTGTGAAAGGATGAGGCTGATTGGATATTTGAGGCTAGCATGCACGCATGGAGACTAGACTGGGCATTGAGGCTAAACATGTGCAAGGATGAGGCTGATCGGACATTTGAGGCTAGGCTGCATGCATGGAGACTAGACCGGGCATTGAGGCCAAACCTGTGTCAAGGATGAGGCTGATTAGACATGTAAGGCTATTTTGCATGCATGGAGACTAGACTGGGCATTGAGGCTAAACCTGTGGAAGGATGAGGCTGATTGGACATTTGAGGCTAGCCTGCATGCATGGAGATTAGGCTGGGCATTGAGGCTAAACCTGTTCAACAATGAGACTGATTAGACATGTGAGGCTATCTTGCATGCATGGAGACTAGACTGGGCATTGAGGCTAAACCTGTGGAAGGATGAAGCTGATTGGACATTTGAGGCTAGCCCGCATGCATGGAGACTAGACCGGGCAGTGAGGCTAAACCTGTGGAAGGATGAGGCTGATTGAACATTTGAGGCTAGCCCACATGCATGAAGACTAGACTGGGCATTGATGCTTAACCTGTGGAAGGATGAGGCTGATTGGACCTTTGAGGCTAGCCCGCATGCATGGAGACTAGACCGGGCATTGAGGCTAAACCTGTGGAAGGATGAGGCTGATTGGAAATTTGAGGCTAGCCTGCATGAATGGAGACTAGACTGGGCATTGAGGCTAAACCTGTGGAAGGATGGCTGATTGGATATTTGAGGCTAGCCTGCACGCATGGATACTAGACCGGGCATTGAGTCTAAACTTGTGGAAGGATAAGGCTGATTGCACATTTGAGGCTAGCCCACATGCATGGAGACTTCACCGGGCATTGAGGCTAAATCTGTGGAAGGATGAGGTTGATTGCACATTTGAGGCTAGCACACATGCATAAAACTGTGGAAAGATGTGGCTGATTACACATTTGAGGCTAGCCTACGTGGCTAGCGCTGGACGTGGGCAACACCTCGGTACTGATTTTACTCGATCTGAGTGCGGCCTTCGACACAGTCTCCCATGAGATCTTGCTCCAACGACTCGGGGAGATCGGGGTCAGTGGTAAGGCCTGGGTATGGTTTGCGTTTTTTCTATCCGATCGCTCCTTCCAGATCCACACCCCTCCCCACCTGTCCAGTACCTATCCCCTCAGCAGTGGTTGCCCCCAAGCCTCCGCTCTGAGCCCCACGTTGTTTAACGTGTACTTCCGCCCTCTAGCCCTTTTGGCCAAAGCCCGGAAGATCAATATGATATCATACGCGGACGACACGCAATTGATATTCACTTTCACCAATAACCCAGCCCAGGACCAACTGAAATTCCGTGAAGACGTCCTGGCCATCTCAGATTGGATGGCGCATAACTATCTTCAACTTAACTCTTCAAAAACAGAGGTGCTTCTTGTAGGCCGGGATCCCCATAAATGGGACTACCAGTGGTGGCCTGCTGCACTGGGCACTCCTCCCCAACCGAAAAGCGCAGTTAAGAATCTGGGAGTCCTGATGGACAATTCCCTCTCTTTCGAGCTTCACGCCAAAAAAGTGGCAGGTACATGCTTTGGCCACCTACGTGGTCTGAAACCCATCCTGGGGTTTTTTGACGCATCCACCTGACAAGTGATTATTCAATCGGTGGTACTGTCACGTCTTGACTATTGCAACGGACTGCTATTGGGCATAAACAAAACTGTTACGAAGAGACTTCAAAGGGCACAGAATTCGGCTGCCCGCATTTTTTTTGCCCTCTTTAAGCACTGTCATACCTCTCATCTCCTGTACCGTCTACACTGGCTGCCTATCGAACAGAGAATTCAGTTCAAAACTCTTTGCAAAACCCATAAGATTTTACACTGCCAGGGCCCCCAGATACTGCAGGGGCTCTGCACACTATATGTCCCAACACGAGCACTGCGCTCCGCAGACCTGCATCTGGCCTGCACTCCTATGGTGCGCAGGAGCAGAGCCGGGGGGTGCTCGTTTAGGTCCCTGGCCCCAGCCCTATGGAACTCTATTCCACTCACGGTGCGCAGCACACACAATCACTGGGCATTCAGAAAACAGATTAAAACCTGGCTGTTTTCATTCATCTAGCACACGATGTGTGTGCATGCTGCGCTCTTGTTCCCCGGGCTTTTAGAAACAGACCATTCCTGGCTGTCTTTCCATCTGGCAAGTATCTCTTTCCCTGGTCACCCGTCCGCGAGCGCTGGGACGCCCCGTTGCTGGGGCAGCCATGCGCAATACAAGCATCCCTAACATAACATAACATGCATGGAGACTAGACTGGGCATTGAGGCTTAAACTGTGGAAGGATGAGGCTGATTGCACATTTGAGGCTATCTTGCATTTATAGAGACTAAACTGGGCTTTGAGGCTATTTATTTTATTTTATTTATTTGCAAAGTTTTATATAGCGCTGGCTAGACCCGTAGGTATCAGAGCGCTTTACATGAGGATCAGCAAGTTAAAAATTACATAATTACTTCAGTTACAGATTCCAAGAATAGACATCAGAGAAAGATAGAGGGAAGGAAACATAACAGGGAGGTGAGCAAAAACAATGTCATATGTCCGGCTGGGTAGGTGACGGCCGAGGGGTGAACCAGGGCCAAACTCCTCTATAGCTGCATAGGACAGCTCCACCGGGCATCGGCCAAGGTTGTTCGGACTCCGTGGTGAAAACAGGCAGTTGAAAAACATGCTATTACACGATAACATAAGTTATTTTCGCGTTACGTAGCAAAGACAAAACGTCTTATGTGGAATGGAAGGTAGAGGGGGAAAGGTAAACAGGGGAGAAAGGAATGCAGATAGCGTCAGGCTGACCTGAGGGGGGAAGGGACTTCAGGGGAAACAGGCAGTCAAAGTGAAAGATAGACAAGACCGTGAAGCACCGTTAAGAACAATGTCCGATGTCCGGCTGGGTAGGTGATGGCCGAGGGGGTGAACCCTAGCCAGACTCCTCTATAGCTGCATAGGACAGCTCCACTGGGCATCGGCCAAGGTTGTTCGGACTCCGCGGTGAGAACAGACAGTAGAAAAACATGAGATTACATGATAACATAGGTTATTTTCGAGTTACATAGCAAGACAGAAACGTCTTATGTGGAATGGAAGGTAGAGGGGGAAAGGTAAACAGGGGAAAAGGAATGTGGATAGCGTCAGGCAGACCAGAGGGGGGAAGGGACTTCAGGGGAAACAAGCAGTCAAAGTGAAAGATAGACAAGACCGTGAAGCACCATTAAAAACAATGTCCGATGTCCGGCTGGGTAGGTGACGGCCGAAGGGGTAAACCATGGACAGACTCCTCTATAGCTGCATAGGACAGCTCCACCGGGTAACGGCCAATGGTACTTGGGTTCAGCGGTAATTACAAACAGATTCGGTTTTTCGCCCATGGTATAACAAGGATAACAGATTTGCATGGTTACGTTAGTTAACAGTTGCATAATCAAACATAGGAGATCAAGACCCCAGTAGAGGAAGGAGGGAATAAGGGAGGGGAGAAGAAAAACAGGGGTCAGGGAAGCAGATCAGTTCTGGTAGACCGGCAATGGAGAAGTGTCTCATGGGGGCCCAAACGTTAGAGCAAGCGGGACCAAAACCCAGGTGGGGCCACATAGATACTTGGTCCATTGCCAATAACAAACACCATGCAGGGTCATCTCGGCACCTAATTTGAGATTGTTTGTCAGCCCCCAATTGTCAGCTCCCACAGTCTCACCGGCAGCCGATTAAGTCAAGGTGAGGGGGTCATCCAGCGGCACAGGTTTGGTGTTTCCGGGCCACTCCTAACCAGCACAGAACAGTTGTGTGCAGCCACACTCAGGAGCTGCCCTAATGGTCCCCCGTGTAGTGTCAGTTCCACCTCAAAAGGACCTTTTCGCATGGAGTTCCAGCCTGTAAGGCAAGCGTGCACCCCCCCAGGCAGCGCTGCCGAGAGGAAAATGTCCGGTGCCTTCTTTCAACGCCGGCCGCACCCGGGGGGGGGGGGGATGACCTCACCTCCGACAGCGGAATGCCACCGAATGATGCCTCCGAGTCCCCCGCAACCACCGGCCAGGAACAGCGGTCCCGCAACGAGCCCAGGCACCTTCGTTCAGCTCCCCGGGCGCCATCTTAGCATATGTACTGGCAGGGACGTCTGGCAAACAAGGGCGCCATCTTAAGGTCAGGTTACAGTCGAACAAATCTTTCATTAAAGAGGCCAAGATCTAACAAACACAGGCGCCATCTTAAGGTCAGGCTCTGAGCTCAAGGGGATCACTGCGTAGATGAGCTTGGCTTTGCAATAGCTCATTCCTAATAAGATGTCAGGCACCGCATCAGCAATACTTGCCCAAGTTATAGGATTCAGCCGCGCAGCCCCGCAGGAGAAGGTGAGGCGCGCCCCGTACATCCTCTTTGGCCGCCATCTTAGGGTCAGGCCGATTAAAACTGAAAATTGTCGGAACGTTCGATCGGCATCTGAACATTTATTCCAAACTCGGTTCACCGACCGTGATTGCAAACTGATGTCGGTTGTCCGTTATCGATTTTTAAAATGCTCCAGCGATGTGGTGGCAAGAAGCAATGCTGCAGGGCGGAACGGGTCCTCAAGCAACCGCACCACACGGCTCTCGGCGGTGGGAGGAAGGGGGCTAACCCAGTTCAAGGATGAGGCGGATTGGACATTTGAGCTAGCCCCTTCATCAGCCTCGGTCCGTGCAGGTAACAGCAGTGGGGCCGGTTGGGGGGGATTTCAAGGGACGATGCAGAGGGAAAATTAAATAAATAAATAATTTTCCCTCGGCATCGTCCCTCGAAATACCCCCCCACGCGACCCCACTGCCCGACCGCTGTTACCTGCATGGATCGCGGCTGCCCTTCATGCATGGAGGCTAGACTGGGCATTGAGGCTAAATCTGTGCGAGGATGAGGCTGATTGGACATTTGACGCTAGCTTGCATGCATTGAGACTAGACTGGGCATTGAGGCTAAACCTGTTTAAGGATGAGGCTGATTGGAGATTTGACGCTAGCTTGCATGCATTGAGACTAGACTGGACATTGAGGCTAAAACTGTGGAAGTATGAGACTGATTGCACAATTGAGGCTAGCCTGCATGCATGGAGAATAGACTGGACATTGAGGCTAAATCTGTGCAAGGATGAGGCTAATTGCACATTTGAGGCTAGCCCGCATGCATGGAGACTAGACTGGGCATTGAGGCTAAAACTGTGAAAGGATGAGCCTGATTGCACATTTGAGGCTAGCCTGCATGCCTGGAGACTAGACTGGGCATTGAGGCTAAAACTGTGCAAGGTTGAGGCTGATTGCACATTTGAGACTAGCCCACATGCATGGAGACTAGACTGGGCATTGAGTCTAAATCTGCGCAAGGATGAGACTGATTGGACATTTGAGGCTAGCCCGCATGCATGGAGGCTAGACTGAGCATAGAGGCTAAAACTGTGGAAGTTTGAGACTGATTGCACATTTGAGGCTAGCCTGCATGCATGGAGAATAGACTGGGCATTGAGGCTAAATCTGTGCAAGGATGAGGCTGATTGGACATTTGAGGCTAGCCCGCATGCATGGAGACCAGACTGGACATTGAGGCTAAAACTGTGGAAGGATGAGCCTCATTGCACATTTGAGGCTAGCCTGCATTCATAGAGACTAAACTGTTATTTCGAGCAACAACTGTGCAAGGATGAAGCTGAGTGAACATTTGAGGCAGGCCCCTTCATGCATGGAGACTAGACTGGGCTGGTGCTGGTGTGTTGCAACTGCTACACAAAATACCTTTAACATGCAGATTTAAGTCCCATGCATCTGCACACCTCTGCCTCCAGGAGAATTGTCTGTGTGGGACCCCAGTGTTCTCATCGGCCAGCAGGGGGCGCTGAAGAATCTGCTTCTGTTGTGCGAGCTTGGCTCACTCGAAGCGGGATAGGGTAAGTGGAGGTGGCGGGGTATACCACACGCTGTTTAGGGGACCACAGAGATTAATACCAGGAAGCACCAAAAGGCAGAGAGCTCTACATCTTCTTTGCCTACTTGTAGTGCCAGCCTGGAGGTCCTCAGGTGCATTAGAATAAGACAACAACACAGCATGCTTGGGTTTGAATTTGCACAAGTGCACACTGCCTGCACACACGCATGTGTATCCTTATTTATAGCAGCAGTTACTACAGGTCGGAGCAACCCAAATAATACAGACGGCACAGGGGAGTCCTGGCTTTGGGAGACTCTGTCCGACACTACAGCAGGGGTGGAGAAGAGAGTGGTAGCAGAAGCAGAGAGGAGGGTGGTGGTAATGAGGCTGGCTGCTGCAACATGGCTGGAGAGGAGGATGGTGGCTTGGTGGGAGAGGAGAAAGCATCAGGAACAGAGAAGACGGTGGAAGCAGGGGCTGAGGCAGGCAAGAAAAGGGGTTGCAGTAGCACTGGACTGGAGGGAAGTTGGTGAGAGAGGTGGAGTGGTGTGAGACACTGCACTCAAGAGCGGACTCCCACTGTCTTAGCTGATTCTCCTTTCCTGCTAGTCGCCTGAAGAGGAAAGGCTTTTCCCGCCACCATGGGTAAGATAAATACCCATGGCAGTGCTTTGACATCTGGGATCCTCGTGTAAATGGTGCAGTGGCACTGAGAGGTCCTCCTGTGGACATGTCCCCAGTCAGTATGTCCCTCCGCCCTGTCTGGACTGGAGCAGCAAATTATGCATGGACCTGGGAAACTTGACACGGCTGAATGATCTGCGCCAGGTAGTTGATAGGTCAGGGCATTCTTAGGGTCAGAGAGAATCTGCCACACCTTCTCCCCTCACTCACTCTGTTCCTACAGTTGATGTCTGTATCATCATCAAAGCTTGGAAAAGCGCCATTTAAAGCACTTGAACAAACGTTCAGGGAACATGGCTTATGGTTAGATCTGAGTACCAAGAAGGGTTCAGGAAATGTAAAGGAAACATGTACAAGGCAACAACTTCTACTTAATGTCTGTACCTTGTTTCTCCCTACCGCACAAAGGTGCAGATCATAGATCCAGACCCACCACTTAGTGTATGCAAGAATATGGCCGCACAACAGTACTTGTCCAGTTGGTATGAGCATCATCATCAAACACTGCTCATCCTCAGTTCAATAACACTCTGTATTGCTTTGTTTGTGCTGTCCTTCCTCCTTACAGGCAATAGACTACATGAACCAGTATGGAGTATGGCTGTGTAAACTGCCTTTTCTGGTTGAGGGGTTAATTGTTCTCCCTCGTTGCCTGGAGACTATTCTCAGTAATTTCCAGAATCATTTTCCATTTAGACATTTTCAACTCTTCTCAGCCTCTCCTCCCTCTCCTCCTCTTCCTCACCTCAAAACGTCTCCCTCATTTACGCCACTCAACTGTAAGCAGCTGAGATAAGCACTACCTTCAAACATCTGCCTGCTGCCTGAAGATCCCATCATGGTTGACACATCTCTCATTCTAAAGATGGACTAGCACTAGATTGGGGCGGTAGTGACACCTGTTATTTGCAGCACTACCTGAAACTGTAGGAGTGTGGCAGCACCTTCTACATAATAAACAAGTGCTTAATACGAACAGCCTCCTCACTCACCCTTCTAGTTGCTACTCTCTTTAGGCCTTCCTCTAACAATCACCCTTCTTGTTGCTACTCTCTTTAGGCCTTCCTCTAACAATCACCCTTCTTGCCCAGGCCTTTCCTCCACCTCACCCTGCAGCTATTTCCAGTCTTTGAGCCACTTAGCCCTACACCTCCCCGCATCCTTATTTGTTGAGCCCATCTGTATGCGGATGTGCCAGTGGTGGAAGTGAGTGGTGGCCTTGTAAGAAACATTTTGGGCATGGGCACTTAATTTGACCAAATGAAGCACTGACAATAGCTACTGTTAGAGGCCTGCAAAGGAAGCATTCCGTGATTGCCAGCCTTCTACCCCTCTGGCATGCCAAGTTCCTCACCAACTCCACCGACTCGCTTTTATTTTTAATCAGGTATTGTGAGTATACGTATCAATAATCTCAGTTGCCATACACATTTGTGCTCGCAGGTATGCATCAGTGATCCTACAGAGTACACGCATCAATGGCCCCAGAAAATGTAGGTATCAGTGACCCATGGTAGCGTGTTGAGCAAAGAACCCACACAGTTTGTGAACTAATGGCCCATTAAGTATGTGCATCAGTTGTTCTGTGCAGTATAGGCATCATTTGACCTAGGCAGTATGGGCATCAATGCTATTAGACACTACATCAGTGGTATAATGCATCATGTGCATTAGTAATACCATGTATTGTGTGCATCAGTGGTCCACAGCATGATACGCGCCAAAGGCCCCACAGAGCATATGCATCAATTGTCCCAGGCAGCCTGTACATCCACGATCCAAAGCAGTATAAACATCAATGAAATTAAAAAAAGAGCATGCATCAATATCCCCAAACTATAAAGGTATGATTGGCCCCAGGCAGCCTGTACATCAATGATACAAAAGAGTATATGCATCAATGACATTAAAAAGTGTAGGCATCAATATCCCCAAACTATAAAGGTATGATTTGCCCCAGGCAGCCTGTACATCAATGATACAAAAGAGTATATGCATCAATGACATTAAAAAGAGTAGGCATCAATATCCCCAAACTATAAATGCATGATTGGCCCCAGGCAGCCTGTACATCAATGATACAAAAGAGTATATGCATCAATGACATTAAAAAGTGTAGGCATCAATATCCCCAAACTATAAATGCATGATTGGCCCCAGGCAGCCTGTACATCAATGATACAAAAGAGTATATGCATCAATGACATTAAAAAGAGTAGGCATCAATATCCCCAAACTATAAATGCATGATTGGCCCCAGGCAGCCTGTACATCAATGAAACAAAAGAGTATATGCATCAATGACATTAAAAAGAGTAGGCATCAATATCCCCAAACGATAAATGCATGAGTGGCCCCAGGCAGCCTGTACATCAATGATACAAAAGAGTATATGCATCAATGACATTAAAAAGTGCATGCATCAATATCCCCAAACGATAAATGCATGATTGGCCCCAGGCAGCCTGTACATCAATGATACAAAAGAGTATATGCATCAATGACATTAAAAAGTGCATGCATCAATATCCCCAAACTATAAATGCATGATTGGCCCCAGGCAGCCTGTAGATCAATGATACAAAAGAGTATATGCATCAATGACATTAAAAAGAGTAGGCATCAATATCCCCAAACTATAAATGCATGATTGGCCCCAGGCATCCTGTACATCAATGATACAAAAGAGTATATGCATCAATGCCATTAAAAAGAGTAGGCATCAATATCCCCAAACTATAAATGCATGATTGGCCCCAGGCAGCCTGTACATCAATGATACAAAAGAGTATATGCATCAATGACATTAAAAAGAGTAGGCATCAATATCCCCAAACTATAAATGCATGATTGGCCCCAGGCAGCCTGTACATCAATGATACAAAAGAGTATATGCATCAATGACATTAAAAAGAGTAGGCATCAATATCCCCAAACTATAAATGCATCATTGGTCCCAGACAGCCTGTACATCAATGATACAAAAGAGTATATGCATCAATGACATTAAAAAGTGTAGGCATTAATATCCCCAAACTATAAATGCATCATTGGTCCCAGGCAGCCTGTACATCAATGATTCAAAAGAGTATATGCATCAATGACATTAAAAAGTGTAGGCATCAATATCCCCAAACTATAAATGCATCATTGGTCCCAGATTGTATATGCATCAGTAACAGAGGCCATAGAGCCATCATTGGCCCTAAGCACTGGATGGATCACTGGCCTGAGGAACTGTAACCATCAGCGACCTCAGATGATATGGTTCCCAGGAAGATGTGAAGTAATTGTGAAGAATTTACCCCCATTGTTATAATTTTAACCCGAGGGACCGTTGGAGGCCGAGAGAATAATATTAGCGCAATAAAAAACACAAAATAAATTCAATTGTATGCATGGGAGGCAAGTGAAAAAAATCTGCCTGTGAAGTGGAGTGCTCGACCTAAAGTAACACATTTTGTGCTGTTTTGTGTAATTTTATTCATTAAATCTTCTCATTTTGATATAATTGTGCAGAGACCTTTAGGTTCTGGCTTTCTATTGAGGGTTTTCTTGCGGCTTAAGACATGCATTGAGAAGTAAGTCAAAGTCACCCTTAGAAAAAAAATACTTTATCAGAGGGTCCATCTGTTTGAGGTCAGTCACTGACCGACTTACGAAAGGACAAAGTAGACTCATTGATAGTCCATATCATCCTGGCACCCCGCCGGGAGTGAAATGGCAACACCCCAAAGCCACAGATTGGAGAAATGAGGGGCGGGGGTAGAGAAAGAGAGACAGACACAGGAGCCTGTCTTGGTAGTCGGCACAGTGCTCCGCCGCGTCTGGTAAGCAGATGGCAGGATCCAGGTAAAAGAGAAAGTAAGGGGCATATTTATGAGCCCCGTGCACCAATGTAGCATCACTTTCTTGTGACTCTACGGCGGGGCAAACCACCAAATCATATTCATGAGGCCACACAAAGCCAGTTTGCATGGCTTTGAATAGCCTTGTCATAAGGTTTCTGCACATACACAGAGCTATGCACAGGATAATGGGACCCCGGAATACAGTGGTTTGCCTACCATATACCGTAGCACCCAAAAACCCCAACCCAACTAGCTTAGCATCCCATTAGCACCCAAGTACCAATGATTGGACAACCCAGAACACGGTATCTTTATCTCAGGACTCGCAGAAGCAAGAACACTCTTTCGTCACTCACTCGTACTTGTCCACAAGGTGCGTAGGAAGAGACACTGGATAGGTTAAAATGTTTATTCCAACTTACGTGCTCTAATGTACTGTCAGTACTAATAGCATAATGCATATGAATAATATAAGCAGCATGGTTACAATTCCATAGAATACAAACGGGGAAAGCATTTCATAACTCAGTGGATAAATGTCTAAATAACATTACCACCCTCCCCGTGCAGTAAGATAGTTTATTATAAAAATAGAAGACCTCTGGGCTTTGACTAGCGAACCCCCATACCTCAGTCTCTAGATGCAGAATTACATCAGCAGGACATCATAGCTCTTCTTCACTGAAAAGGATTTCTCCAAGTGTGTCAAGCGCCAGTAAAAACCCCAGTATTAAAGGCACACAAAGTTTCATGTCATTTGCGCCTAATGTTATGTCTGGGTGCGCGAGACTGGCCATATCAGGAAGAACCGAAATACATTGTTATGCGACCTTGTACATGTTGTGCAGTCTGAGCCCAAATCGAACAAGAGAAAAGGTGAAAGACAGAAAGTGCAGACAGCGCAAAAGAACTTGGCAAGAGCAAAGGGCGAGGGAGCCCTGGCTCAGTGTAACGTGCGCAAAGAAAAGCAGCATGGCAGCTAGTCCTAGGCCAACATAACAAGGCAGGCAACAAACCACAAGACACCCTCCCCTGGTCAGTCCGGCGTCCAAGACAGAGGTCCAATAGAGAAAAACACATCCAGTAGAGCACAGGGAGCGCCCAAACGGCGAAGGACAAGTCAATCCATGAAAGTGTAAGTGCAGAAAAAAGCCATACCCTCCAAGAGGACATCATTGGAATCGTCAAAAAACATAGATGCCATCCAATCCATGAGATCAAAAGAGCAGGAATGCTCCTCAGCAGAGGGAGCATCCAAAAGCGATGCGGGACAACTTGCGTGATAAACGAAACAGCTTTGATGTAGGAGATCCTGGGCAGCCGCCCAGATATCCCATTGCGCCAAAATCCCCAGTGCAGCCGCACGCGCCATACAGCCGGCAACGGAACAGTCCTGCTCATGGGCCTCTAAGGGACCCATCAACTGAACAAAATCCGGAACAGACAATGACGAATTGGAGAGGCAATAATCCAAAGTCCAAGTGAAAGGACAGCGGACACAAGTCATTACAGGTTGCACGCAAGTGAAATACGCAAAGCGAAAAGAAAGAGTATATGACACACTCAGTGTCGCCAATGGCAAGACACCAAAACCAGCCAAAAGGCGCTCACGAAGCAGCTGGAGGCGTTCTGGATCGAGCAGGTCCCATCGGGGAGCAGCCATTGCGCATAAAACAAATTAATAACAGGACACCAGCCGCCAAAGCGATGATCAACGGGAAACCGCCAAAGACGCTGGAAAATATAGAATGAATAAACGCCGGGATGACACCAAAAATAGTTTGGAAGGAGGACACCAAACCAGACCCCACGACTTTAAAAAGTGTACCAGACCATCTGTGTTAGATGCGTTAAAAATACGATGAATTAACTCCCCAAAATGTTGGGGGAGATTAGTGTTCAAAAGGGCCTGTATTTCACTGTGGGTACTCGCCACCTGGAGAATGAATGTCTCCCGGGCGGACGTGAGCATAACTTCCTCGTTCAATAATAGTGCCTTTATTCTGCTCAGTCTATTGAAATCTGCCTCCATGGTAGGGATGGAAGGCCAAATAGAGATATCAACCTTGCCATGAGGGGGAGGAAAAAGCACATTTTTGCAGCAGACAACCCTGTGCGAAACTGTTACAATGTAAGGAATGCCAGCCTGCAGGCCACAACAGTTTTCGTTATTTAAAAGTAAATAACTACCATTGGAAAGGAGAGTGAAAGTAGGAGAAATAACAGGAGCAGGAATACCTTTCAGCACACAAGCAAGATTAGGAGCGGAAACGCTACATGAGCCATGCAATTTAATGTGTTTACAAATAAGCGAATGACCCATAGTCGAGTCGCAGTACTCCCCCGTGAGAAAAACTTCCTTGCCGTCCCGAAGGCATTTATACATGAAAGGCAAGGACCAGAGTTCATGCAGGAAAGCACTGCCCAAGGGCTGGTAACAGCCCACAGGGTAATGTTTCATGCACGAGTCAAATTCAAACAAGGAAAAAGGTAAAGCGATAACCCCATGAACTAGCCACACAGCAGAATCGAGTTCTGCAACAGAGAACGGCAAAGGATCCATCTTTTCGATATGTAATAAAGTGTAAGTTGCATCTTTCATGGACATGAATTGCTGTTTGTCAGTTAAATTAAAAGGTAGAAACAAGGCAGAGGTGTTCAAAAAATGCCAAGGAACTTTACCTAACTTAAGCGTTTGTAAAGTCCATGCAAACTGCATAACTGAGCGCAATTGATTCTGACCATGATATAACACAGAAACATCAACTTGTACAATATCGACAACAGAGGACACAATATTCTCTAAAGTGTAAATGCGAGAAGACAGGGTATTAATACTATTGTCAACAACAGCAAGCACCTTTTCCAAATTTGCTTGATCTATTTCCCGAAGACGGGAAGCAGCTTCAATTTGTGATAGCTTCCAGAGTTCATTATACGTTTCATAAATGAACCTTTTAGGTCGGGGACCACGAGGTCCCAAAACAAAGTCGGACAGATCAATATTGCCTGAAA
Organism: Calotriton arnoldi; assembly: GCA_963921515.1. NCBI lineage: Eukaryota > Metazoa > Chordata > Amphibia > Caudata > Salamandridae > Calotriton > Calotriton arnoldi. The sequence continues at coordinate 232,677 of CAWUFW010013510.1, forward strand.
GGAGGGACAAATGTTGTTTAACAGAATCAAGGGACGAATGTTGCAGCCATTGTTTGCATAATTTACCAACAGAATATGTAGTGACAGTACGAGAAGCAGTAAATCTCGGATCAGGCCTATCCTGTGCGTAGCCAGTACCTAAGTCGTGAAAACGCATTTGGCATGCATTAGATGATATAGGCCATACCAACCAGGGTGACTGATTCAGTTCGGAAACATTAAATGAATTATTCTGTAATAGAGCCTGTAGGGTCGTCAGGGACAGGTTAAAACGTGAGCTATCATTGGGAAAACTCGAAAGGGATGGAATTGAGGGCGAGTTTAATTGTTTAGTGGTAGCTAAGCCCCAACACGTAGTTTGATAGATGGAAGCATTTAGGAACATAATTTGGGTAGGGATGAGGCATGCACGATGCAACGCCTCGGTTCCCTGTACCTGCCATGGCTTGGAGCCCCAAATGGATTTCAAATCTATTGTATCCTCCCAGTACTCATAACCACCCGCTGCTAGGGCATTTAAAAAGGAACCCGAATAAAGCAATTTGGTGTGTGTTAACATAATTTTCTGAGTTGATGTGGTATTAAGTCTAAAATAATAGGATACAGGGTTCGACCGATTAAAATCAGTAAAATAGGTAAACTTATTTCGAAGAGTCTGTGAGCTACCTGGCAAGGGGTTTGGACAATGTTCCCATTGGGTGTAGTTAACAGAACTACGCAGGGCACTTGGCTTATGGAGAAAATGATTACCCCAATGTTGGTAACAATACAAATCGGCATAATTCGCAGAATTCATATATAAATCTTCAGCATTAAAAGATGCATAATATTTTAAATCGGCAAACAATGCTTCAACGGCATGCACATCCCAATCATCAGAATGAATATTATTTTGTACTACATCACCCATTGAAACACGAAGGACATTAGGTACATTAATAATTTCCGTCGGACCATGGATTTGATAGTTCACTGCATCCCATACGATGCCATCAGCAACTGGAAAAGCTGAAATGTTCACAAATGTGTGGTCACGCTTCATGATGTGAGACGAGGAATGAGGAGCCAAAGTTCCAGAAACATAGTCTACAGCAGAGCGTTCAGGTAAATAGTGACCATTGATTAGTAGAAAAAACACTGTGACAAAGCCAATGGACATGAACAAAAAAATCAAGAAAAGTATCAACCAGATGTATGTCCAGGGTGGAATCAAAAAATTGTCTCTAAACCAGGATACAAAAATACTGAACTTGGATGGGACTTTTGAAGAGGTGGAATCCGAATCAAAGGAATAACGAGTCGGGCTTAGTGGCGTTATTGGTTGATGTGCCACCGATTCAGATGCAGGATAAGTATACTCGTCCTCGTCGATATTGGTGGAGAGTTGGGGATCAATTGTAGTTTCAGGCAAATCAACCATCTCAATTACAGCATCAGCGACCGTTCGTGTAGATGGGTCACGAACATATGTCCGATAAATGGCAGGACAAGAGACCGCTGGTGTGACACTATTCAGGATCGGCCAGGCGCTGTAGCTTGACATTTTCCACTGAGATGTATCTGTTCTCCTTGCGACCAGGAAGCGGTGGTAAAATGACTGTACGTGTTCCCTTCAAGCCCAGAACTGGAACCGGTGCACGAAAAGAGGGGCCGAATTCTTTTTTGTTTTCAACCTTCTCTCGAACCAGTTCTCCAACCTTTGGAAGCCAGCCGGCTACCGGAATCTGCAACGCAGGATCTGTGGCTGAAGGCAAATGTGTAGTTGCAAGTTTGTCTCGGGCTTCTTGTAAGTCCTGTAACATAGCAGAATGGTTCTCTACATCAAACTTGGCGGATTGCGCCGCGATGTCTGGACCCTCAAGGTCAGGCACAAACATTCTTATGCCAAAGAGCATTTCGTATGGGGTCTGCCCACCCAGAGGTCTTCTAGGGAGATTATTAAGTGCACGCTGAACGGTATACAAGTGGGCCAGCCAGTTCCTGCCAGTACCTATAACTCTAGCTGTTAAGGATTGCTTTAAGTCACGGTTCATTCGTTCAACGATAGAGTTGCCCTCAGGCCTATACGGAGACGTAAATTTCACCCGCACCCCAAGCGAAGCCATTGCATCCTTGTAAGCCCTAGAGGCAAACGCTGGACCTTGGTCCGAATGGAAGGTGCCGCATGCGAAAATTCCCACAAAGACACGCAAATCCCTGATTACATTTCGAGCGTCAGCACTACGTTGTGGCCAGACCCAGAGGAACCGTGTGCACGAGTCCACTGCTACTAAGATGTATTTATAGGCAGTGTCTGATGAGAATGGACCGCAGTGATCCAAGTAAACACACCCAAAGGGTCTGTTAGCAATGCAGAGCGGGGTCTGTGGTGGGCGTGTTACCGTGGAAGGCTTAATCTGTTGACAAACATCGCAAGAAAGCACAAAAGCACGGGTGTCTTTATACAATCCACGCCACCAATTACGCTGCTGCAAGATGGAAACTGTAGCTGACACACCTGCATGAGCCGAAGCCATGCCTTCGTGCGCAGCTGATATCAAGGCACTCCTGCGGTCCGCGTTGGGGATCAGCCGATCTCCAACGTCAGGTATTGTTACATAAGGAACCTGATCGGGACTTAATTTGTAAGAATACTTGGAAGGGAAACCTGTAGGGTAATTATCACCTTCCTTGGTTGCAGCAATAGCTGCTAGAATAACAGGGTCAATTTTAGACATGGACCTGGTAACCGCTGCTACTGAACACGTGACTACTGCTGAACGGGCAGCTTCATCTGCCAGATCGTTACCAATAGCGTGTGCGCCCACCCGCTGATGGCCTAAGGTGTGAACCACCTGTGTGAGGGGCAGACGTTGTTGCAATTCTGCCACTCGAACCCAAAGCATTTTATGCTTAATTGTGCTCCCTTTTGCGTCCTTGTAGTCATTTTTTGACCAGAAAAACAGATTGTCATTGTAAGATTGTACACAGTAGAAGGAATCACATACAATAAGAGTGGTCTCATCCTGAGAAGCGAACTCAAGCGCAAGTAGCAATGCATGCAGCTCGGCCAATTGTGCGGTACTATCTCCAAGTGTGCGAGTATGCACTGCAGAGGATTTGAACTTTCCATCAACAAAAGAACCTGCGACAATAGCACATGCAGCTGAATAAGCATGCTTGGACCCAGTGGCCGGTTGCGCAGAACCATCGGTGTAGATCACACATTTGTAATCCTCAAGCGGTAGCAAAAACAAAGGAGGAGGATGAACGAATTCATACTGCAAATACTCCTGAGTCTGAAGAGAAGAATCAAAAACAAAAGTGACGTCCGAAGACGTCAAGGATGTAGCCCATTGTATCCAACGGGGATGCATTGCTTTTGAGGTCGGTACACTTGCCTTTGTCACTGCCTCTAGGGCAGGACAGGGTGTTACCACTAGAATCCGCTTTCCCTGTGCCAGTGCGCGTTCTTTTAGAATCGCCATTTGCACTGCAGTTAGAACTTTTTCGACAGATGTAAAGCGCAATTCAGCGGAAGTGTACAGATGTGACTTGTATGCAATGGGTACTGTATCACCTTCATTAAAGGTTAAGTATGTGAATCCCACCGCCCCCGGAATTATTCTAATCACCAGGTTTGTGTGGTTATCACGAGTCAAAAGATATTTAGACTCCAATAGGTCTGTCTGCAAAGACTGCAGAATTGAGGTATGCTCAGGCAGCCAGCAAGACCTTGAATAAGTAGGTTGTATCAAAGCATACAAAGGCTTGATACGCTGGGCATATTCGGGAATGTAAGTACGCCCGAAATTCAGGAAACCCAGCAAAGACTGAAGTTTCTTCAGAGTATTTGGGGGCACAAATGTGCACATTTTTCCAAGAAATGGGGGGCTAAGCCCTTACCTTCGTTGTTGAGCTCATAGCCCAAGAACAGAACGGTAAATTCAGCAATGTGTGACTTAGCAAAGTTAAATTTGTAACCCTGCTCCGCAAATTCAAGAATAATGCGGTCCACACGGGACAGATGCTGATATAATTCGTCGTCTGTCAGATAGATGTCATCTACGTACGAACATGCGTCTTGATCAATGTCATTTAACAAAGAAACAACACGGGCGGCGAATATACCCGGACTATTTTGTAGCCCATGGGTAAACGCCGGAACTGGAATAATTTACCACCGGAAGTGAATGCGGTCCATTGACCACTCTCCGGGGCTAGGTTGTGCGTGTAGAAACCGTTTGAAAGGTCAAGTGTCGTTTTATATTTTTTACGAACAAGACTGTCTACAAGCGCAGAACTGTGTGTATTTTGCACCGCAAAGTTCCGACAATGAGAATTTAAATGCCGGTAATCCAAAACTAAGCGGTACGATCCATCGGGTTTAGAAACCACGAATAGGGGATTGTTCATAGGTGATACGCATGGTTCGATTACTCCCTGATATTCCAACTGTGTCAGAATTTCGGAGACGGGGCCTTTTGCCTGCCGTTTGATGGGATATTGGGGTTGTGGCTGCGGTAGTGACCGCAAAGGTATTGCATGGGGAGGTGATTCTACATCCCATCCCACATGGTTGCGGTATAACGCTGGTGCCAGGTACACAGCCCACTCAGCTGCAAGTGCTTCAGCTTTGTCTTTTGGGACATGCCGTGAAAAGCTTGGAAGGATTACCTCCTCTCCTTTATGTGCAGCTAAAACGAATGGGGGTGGCCAATCCACCTCTGCTAACAAAATGTCATATGAAGAGGTTAGATTTTCCCAAAAAATCCCTTTTATTTCACGCGGTATGTCACCTTCAATTTGGATGACTATGTTGTAAAGTCTGTCAGGGGGTGCCACTCTCGTGTCAGCTGTCTCTACAGTAACAAATGTTTCAGTTGCTGTCGCCTCCATATGAGGACGTAGCGCCTCCCGCACTATGGTAACTTCCGCGGCGCTGTCTAGGAGGGTCACTGCCCACGTCCAATTCAGGAGTCTCGTTCTCACGGTCTGTGGCATGTCTCGCTGTTACAGCGGCAACTTTTTCTTTTGAAATTGCGGTCGAGGAAGGTGAAAGTCTTCTGCTTTCCCTCTGACTTGTTGTCGAGGTTGGTCTCGCTCCTGGGGAGCCTCTCGGCCCCTTCCTCTATCTTGCCGTCCTCCTCCACCAGCCTGTGACGACGTCTGGGCCTGTGAAGAACGAGGAGAACGCGTATCAGAGCTCTGAAACCTTTCTGGTGATTTAATTCTCGACCTATCACGTAAATCATAAGTACGTTCAGAAAAAACCGAAACTGGGGAAGCGCCTCTCGACCCCGGCTTCTTTTGTTGCGTACCCTGTTTTTTCTGTCTCCAACTTTTTTTAGTGAAGACTGGTCTATCATCTTTCTCAGATGTACTTTTTGTTTGTGTAACTTGTGTTTGCGATTGAGTTTGCATTTTTACAAAAGGCTTGTTGCCTAGGCTGTTTCTTCCAATTGTTTTATAAGCCCGGGCAATAATTTTCGGTAATTCGCGGGGCCTGTCCAACTCTGGGACCAAAGCCAAAGCATTCGCTACTTGAAAGTTCATAGCATCGCCCTTGACATTTCCAAGGATCAGTTCAGCTACTACATCAAACACTCCCACTAGTCTCATCCCTAATTCCACAGCCGCTTCAGGGCCATGTTCGTCCTGTACTTTTTGAATTACAGAGGGTAGAACAGTCATGGAAGGAGTACCAAAACATTTTGAATAAACTGCTGCGAATACCTTACCCCAGTTTTCACATGATGTCAAATCGGGGATTAAGTCTTTTGGCAAACGTATCGTAAGGATGCGGTGTTTATCCACCGGGGATGTATGTGGAAACACCGCTTCTATCTGATCGAACTTTTCTGCAAGCCAGTAAGGATAATCGTCCTTACTTTGTGGACGTTTGCCCATCACAGAATTTACCATGACAGGACTTATGGTCACTCCAGCTGCAACAGCTGGTTGGCCAGCGACTACAGGGGCAGCTCCATGTAGGCTACCTGTAACGTATGTCACTAAGGCCCTATGCACTCGCACCAGTTCGGTATGCATAGTGCGCAGTTCCGCAATCGGTAATGCCAGATAATTTGGATGCGGGGTATACCCGGCCAATACAGGCCAAGTGGCCCCCTCAATGGATAAGGGGCCTAAACGAACTGCGGTATTTGGTTGTGGGAGGGCGCCATTAAACCAAACACGGTGCTGCCAAGCCGTGAGAGGCACTTCAAGATTAGTATAGGGTCGATAGGCAGCAGGAATAGCGGTGAGTTTATATTCATGAAACAGCTTATCACCTGCATCCACCGCTTCAAAAGTGATCCAAGTGTAAAACACTTCAAAGTGATAAGCCGGATCGGCTTGAACCACAAAGACCAACTCGACCCCAGCATCGGGCACTCCGTATACACCTAGGTGTTCTCGGATTGGTCCTCGGCTATGTGCAGCTATCGCCACACCAGCCATAACTAAACAATTGTATTCGACAACCTAACAGGGAGCACAAAATGGGTTATTTATGTAACCTTTTTTAATAATTTCAAGCTTGAAAGAACCTATAAAACGTTCAATATAGGAGGTATCACCGTCACTTACGCCTCCGGAAGCGTACGTGAGGGTTTTGTGGACAAGCACAAGTACTACTCAAGCGTCTCGCAGATAAGCAGCCCCACGTTGGGCGCGCCATGTCATAAGGTTTCTGCACATACACAGAGCTATGCACAGGATAATGGGACCCCGGAATACAGTGGTTTGCCTACCATATACCGTAGCACCCAAAAACCCCAACCCAACTAGCTTAGCATCCCATTAGCACCCAAGTACCAATGATTGGACAACCCAGAACACGGTATCTTTATCTCAGGACTCGCAGAAGCAAGAACACTCTTTCGTCACTCACTCGTACTTGTCCACAAGGTGCGTAGGAAGAGACACTGGATAGGTTAAAATGTTTATTCCAACTTACGTGCTCTAATGTACAGTACACGTGTCAGTACTAATAGCATAATGCATATGAATAATATAAGCAGCATGGTTACAATTCCATAGAATACAAACGGGGAAAGCATTTCATAACTCAGTGGATAAATGTCTAAATAACATTACCACCCTCCCCGTGCAGTAAGATAGTTTATTATAAAAATAGAAGACCTCTGGGCTTTGACTAGCGAACCCCCATACCTCAGTCTCTAGATGCAGAATTACATCAGCAGGACATCATAGCTCTTCTTCACTGAAAAGGATTTCTCCAAGTGTGTCAAGCGCCAGTAAAAACTCCAGTATTAAAGGCACACAAAGTTTCATGTCATTTGCGCCTAATGTTATGTCTGGGTGCGCGAGACTGGCCATATCAGGAAGAACCGAAATACATTGTTATGCGACCTTGTACATGTTGTGCAGTCTGAGCCCAAATCGAACAAGAGAAAAGGTGAAAGACAGAAAGTGCAGACAGCGCAAAAGAACTTGGCAAGAGCAAAGGGCGAGGGAGCCCTGGCTCAGTGTAACGTGCGCAAAGAAAAGCAGCATGGCAGCTAGTCCTAGGCCAACATAACAAGGCAGGCAACAAACCACAAGACAGCCTCATAGATATAGAGTAAGGCAAGGCCCCTTCCTGCGCCTAAATAATCTTATTGACATCACAGACACCCTTGCACCATGATGCAAGGGTTCCTACGTTGGCGCTAGGCTGCTGAAATGGCGCCAGCACAGGGAGAAAGGACAGGAATGCGCTGTATTGGATAAATACGATGCATTCCTGCCCTTTCACTTTGAATTAGGGCAGCGCAGCAAGTTGACTTACTCAGCTGGCCAACGCCAAATCCTCATAAATGTGCAACAAAGGGCCATAATTATCAAAATGTAACGCAGCGCAGCAAGTCACCTCACTGTGCTGAGTTACAGGGAAAGGTCAGAAATGCACCGTATTTATCTCAGTGGGGCTCATTCCTGCCTTTTCCCAGTGCTGACACACATTGTGCTGCCTGGCACCAATGCAGGCAGTCTTGCACCATGGTGCAAGGGTGCCTGCGTTGTTAGCAGGATTGTTTTTGTGCAGGAAGGGACACCCTTCTGTACAAAAACAGTCACCTCTTTCTTTGTGTGCTGTATTCTGCAGCACACATGGGCAGACCAAAATACGAGAAGAAATAAACATATTCTCCTCGTTATACCTTCCCTGGGAAGTCATAGCATTTTCGCACATTCCCAGGTCTACCAGTAATGGGAACATCCATGCACCACCTATGGCATGCTTTCCTGGGGCAGATTAAAGCAATGCAGTGATTTGTGTATCAAGCCACTCAGGGCCACGAAATGGGGCCTTATGTGGCTTGTTAAATCGCATATTTGGGGTTTCATTGGTTATGCACCATATTGCATGGTGCAAAAGTGGCACAACCTCTTGATAAATATGGCCCTCCAGAGGCAACACAACTGTGATGAGGTATTGTGTGTACGCCTGTAGGGTCTGTCCAACTATGTGATGCTTCAGCTTTTGTGGTAATGTGTGTGATCCCATGTTCCTTGCCTCATCCTGAAGGTTACAGCTTCTATCAGGACTGCTACCTCTCTCCCTGCAGCATGCCAATTACATTTAGTGGACAGTATTTGCAAGCAAAATGGTAATAAAGACAATCTGATGTTTGAGAACAGAAGTAGTGTAAGTCCCGCAACTGAATGCCATCAGTTGTATATTTCCATAAAAAAATCAAAAAAGAATGTATCTACTAAAAAAATAATGGGCCCAATTCACAAAGGTAAACTTACACTTTTTTGGTATTCAAACAGTTAGGCCAAAAGTCTAACTTTATTAGTAGTAAGTTATCTTTGTGAATTCCCGAAAATTAGTAACGTTAGACATTTGGTCTACATTTACCTTTGTGAATGCCAAAAGGTAGTAAAGTTAGACTTTTGATCCAAGTTTATCTTTGTGAATACCGAAAGGTAGTAAAGTTACACAAAAGTGTATGTTTTCCTTTGTGAATCGGGCCCAATGTATCTACTATAAGTGAAGTGCCGTTGTTGTGGCCAAATGTATTATCTTTATACCTGAGCAAGAAGTTTATATTTTTAGAGAATAACAAGCAGTTATTTGTGGGATACATTTTGATTGACACATATTAAATGCTGGCATTTGAAGCTTTAATCAGTGCAATTTCAGAAAATGTCAAGCTATTATTTTTAGAAAATTCATATATTGACTAATACATAACTTAGGATGTGGGGACAGCAATAGTGCACTTTGAGGAAATGTCAAGCGGATTCTGCTAAATTGATTTATTTACTCAAACTGAGGAAGTAAACTTTGCATTCACAGAAAAGTGCACGTGATCTGGGAGGACTCATCAGTGCATTTACAAAATATTCATCAATCTGATATCTGTGACAACTCTTGATAACGTGGGGCACTTACTGCCAATGTTGTGGCTTCATTTGCTCAGTACTGTGGGGGGTTCTTTTATTTTTCTTGGCAGCCAACTTCTTTTAGAGGCTTTTGTTTTTGTCAAGGATTGTTTCACGGCCCATGTTTAGGTGCCCTATGTGTGCAGTGAAGACATGCTATTATTATTATTGCTATTATTATTATTATTATTATTATTATTATTATTATTATTGCCATTATTATTATTATAATTATTATTATTATTGCCATTATTATTATTATAATAATAATAATTATTATTATTATAATTATTATTATTATTGTTGTTGTTGTTATTATTATTATTACCATTATTGTTATCATTACTGTTATTATTATCATTGTCATTATTATTATTATCATTGTCATTATTATTATTATTACCATTGTCATTATTTTTTTTATTATTATTAGTTTTATTATTATTATTATTGTTGTTATTATTATGCTTATGACTATTATTCTTGTTATTATTATGATGATTAATATTATCATCATTATTAGGATTAATATTATTATTATTAATATTATTACTAGTATCGTTATCAATAATATTATTATTAGTTGTTGTAGTAATAGTGATAGTATTATTAGTATTATCTTTATACCCTTACATCTTGCAGCAACTAAAATTAATGCTGCTAAATGGTTATTATTATGATTGTTATTATTGCCATTATTATTATTGCCATTATTATTATTATTATTATTATTATTATTATTATCATTGTCATTATTATTATTATTATCATTGTCATTTATATTATTATTATTAATATTATTATTATCATTATTATTACTATCATTATTATTATTATGCTTATGATGATTATTCTTGTTATTATTATGATTATTAATATTATCATTATTATTATTAATATCCTTACTAGTATCGTTATCAATATTATTATTATCGGGGGCATGGCTAGCCGCCTAAGATGGCGGACGTGGTTTAGGAAGGCTCCGGTCCCTGGAGAAAGAATCCTGCTACATCGTCGTGCCACATGACTTTTTCAAGCATTTCACCTCAGCCACACTGCCGCTAACTACTGGGGAGGTAAAATCTGCCCTATCTCCTCCGCCTCAACCATTGACTTAACCGTGTGGATTGCTCCCGATCGGAGCTGCAGCAAAAACAACATGGCCGATGTGGGACTGCTGGCGCTGCTGTAGTGTATCTCCCAGTTCCTCCCGGAGGCGCTGCCTGAGCGGATGATGCGGCTAACCCCTCGGCCGATATAGCCTGACCGCTGCGGGCTGCTCGGCTGGACACAGTGAATTCACACGCTGCGGAATGTTGGGAACCGTATGAACACCCTGCGGCCTATGGAACTGGTGGAGGCTGCCCCCCCTGGTGAGTGCAGCGATGTACGCTAATTCCCCTTCCCTGTGTGAGACTGCCCGGGTGCAGGAGCGACGAGCTCCGTGATGTGGCCGCGCGTCCTGGGCCTCCATGAACTCACCCACTGTCTGGCCTGGCTGCATACCAAGTGGCGCCGCGTTGTGGGACGCTCTGATCCAGCGTGTGGGCCTAGGGGCTCCTGAAGGTGTGCGGCTTGGAGACTGTGACCGCTGCGGCAGCCTGTCTGGGCCTGGATCTCTGAGTGAGGCTGCCACCAATTGTAAGTCAGGTTGAGGGACTGTAGGATGCATCGGGCATAACCAGGAGGGCGGCGGCCTGTGCACCCACGGGACACACGACTCTGTTCCTGTAAAGCCAATTGGGGCCCATGTGAGGTATGGAGGCGGCCGGACCAGTGCGTACCTCTGTACACCGGTACCCTGCTTGAACGCATTGCGGGGGCTGCTGGATTTCAATGTCAACTGGGGGGGGCGGATCCCTCTGCAGTACCGGGCTGTTTTTCCCTCTTCCACCCCCTCATCGCTGCACTCTGACGGAGCCACACGATGGGCCGTGTGCCGTGACCCCGTGGTACCTGAAGGACGGCCTCTGTATTATCTCTGTTGCTGAATTCACCCTGGCTGCCCCCTCGCGTCTCCTTCGCACCCCCGACTGCCTGAGTGGCGTTGATGTATGGCCCTGCCCAGGTGTGTGGATACTTCATTGGGCTGAGGCCTGGTTTCTCTTGGACTCCCACTGCATCAGGATAACACCATCCTCCACGGAAACCTGTGCACGCTTGCCTGTCTGTCTGTGCCTTTGTCTCCCTTTGTGGATAAGTTGCATGACTGCGGCAGGTAATGACTCACTGAATGTGCTTCACCTGTGCTGCTGTGACGTATTTACACACTACCTGTACAGAGCTGCGAGCAGGAACATTGAAGGACGATACAGTCGCGTCCGCAACAAGGTGCGGGACACCCCTCTGGTCTCCGCATTTCTCGCTTATCACACACCCAACAAGAACCTGTAGGCGTAATGGGGAGACTTAAAGGGAAAACCCTGGACAATAAACCCGTTGCAGGGGGCTCAACAGGCGACTCCGACACTACCACCAGACCCCCTTCACCGGGCTCCTCTTCCTCCAATCCCTCCGTTATCCTTCCTAATAAACTTGACCTGATCCTACAGGAAGTCAGAGATTCCCGTAAAGTAATAGAGCAGCAGATCGGAACACTTACCACTGGCTTCACGCTCCTCCGGGCGGATCATGTGAAGCTTGCTGATACAGTACACGCACATGGGAAAACCCTGAACAGCGTGGAATCCCAAATCAAGGAACATGCAACACATATACAAAAACTACAGCAGCAGGTCAGCGGGCTGTAGGATAGGATCGAAGATGCGGAGGACAGAAACTGCCGGAACAATATACGTGTTATAGGTCTCCCGGAACGCTGTGAGGGTCCCAAAGCTGCTGATTTTATGGAATCCTGGTTTCGAGAATATGTGGCCCCAGAAGGCCTGTCGCCCTACTTCTGTGTGGAGAGAGCCCATCGGATTCCTACTGGTGCGCCGATAGCCGGAATGCCTCCGTGACCCTTAGTCGTTAAGATACTGAACTACAGAGACCGGGATATGCTGTTGCAAAAAGCGAGAGAACGAACACAGATCCAATTTGAGAACCATCAGATATCGCTTTATCCCGACTATACAGTAATGGTGCAATGCCAGCGTTCCTCCTTTCAAGCCGTGAAGAAAAAACTGCGTGCTGTTAAGCTTAAATATGCACTACTGTTCCCGGCTCGATTAAAAATAATCCACAATCAGAAAACGTACTTCTTCGACAGCCCGGAAGACGCGGAGGAGTGGCTTGAAGCAATGAACCTCGACTCGAGCTCTGGTACATCGTCCGGATCCATGCGCCGCAGCCCTGCAAGAACTCAAGGCCGCGGCCCTCGCCACACCGCTAAGGGACTGCACAGACCTGCCACCACTGGACCTACTCATGAACAGATGATGAACAGCAAGACTGAGGCGCTGGCAATAGCCAACTCCTTTAGAGATGACAACCTCAAGGTCGCGACCGACTCATCGGAGGACAGCACCATCCAGTCGGATTCCGACCATAGTATCACCCTGTTCCCCTCAGTGACACCTCAGACTGCTGATGATCTGGTAGGATAATTGGCATGGTTTGCTCGGTAACATTGACCACCAGAACAATGGAGGCGTATAAAGCCCTACTGCGAGGCTTTCAGGACTACACGTATCCCTTTTTTCCCCTATATACCACTATTCAATTAGTACTTGTCACGAAGTGCCAGCTAAGTCAATTGTTAAGTATATGGTTCTCAAACTACCTGCATTCTGTATAGTATATGCACCTGATGCCCACACTACCTGTCAATGTTTTCTTTTTTCCAGGTTCATTGGTCTTGGCACTACCATATTCTTATTTTAACATGTGAACCTAAAGGCAATTAACTATACCAGACGAGTATGCTCATATATTCCCCCCGGGTCCCGTTGAGCTTCTAGAACTATTGTAAATACACAAGCAGCATGATGGACGGTGGTGACGACCTCCCACAAAGCGAACGCACTGTTTTATGCTACTTGTATGGTTTTGTTTATTGTTTGGCCCAGCGCAGTTCAAAAGCTGAGCCGAGTATTTCTAGTTTGAAGGGGAAGGGGGACTCCTGGCCCGCGATAGGAATCAGGCTCCGAGTTAGGGGGAGCGCTACTTACACTACTAACTCATGCCTCACTACTCCACCACATTAGGCTCTTATAACTTACTGACCTGGAATGTGCGGGGGCTCGGTTCCGTGCATAAAAGACATCAGGTCCATGCACACCTTCTTAGGCGTAAAGCACAAATAGTTTTTCTTCAAGAGTCGCACCTTACTGACTCAGAGGCTCTGAAAGTTCGTAAGAAATGGAGGGGCCAAATATTCTCTACTAACTACTCGGCTTTTGCACGGGGGGCAGTCATATGGGTCTGGCACAGTGTCCCATTTACAGAACTGGACCGACGCACGGACGAACAGGGTAGATACATATTACTGAAGGGAACCCTCGATGGTCTGCCTGTGGTTTTGGGTAGCATTTACGCCCCGAACTTCGACCAGGACAAGTTTTTTATAACTTGGGCACCGCTCTGACTGGCTGGGATGCGTTTCCCTGGATACTGGGAGGGGACTGTAACTCTGTCATGAACGTGGAACTGGACAGGTCACACCCACCGCTTCATGGGGCGGGTGCCCAAAAAAAAGCTGAAGCCCTGAGAGCCTGGATGACTGGGTGGGGACTGGGAGATGTATGGAGACTGCAACACCCTATGCACAGAGAAAACTCCTTTTTCTCACCAGTACACCAACTTCATACTAGGATTGACAGATTTCTATGTTCCCTTAATATAGCTGCCCAAGTCCACCACTCCACGTACCTAGCCAAGACCTTCTCTGACCACAACCCCCTGGAGATCACTCTTACGTGGGGCAGGGTGCCTACCCCGGTCCCCACTTGGAAACACAGGCCCCAGATGTTGGAAGACACCCCCTTTCACACCACGTTATCCACAACCATCACTAATTATTTTTCAGAGAACTGGAACACTGCTTCTTCTAATTTAATCGAATTGGACGCGCTCAAGGTAGTCGTACGGGGCGCTGCAATTGGTTCCACAGTAGGCGCTAGGCAGGAGATACATAAAAGCCTTATCAGAATAGAAAATCTAATGACCGAACTAGAACACGCAACAGCGAATGATACGAGTAAACAGGCTTCCCTGCGAGACACACATATTCAGCATGCCGAGCTCCTAGAAACGCTCCGGGTCATAGACCACAGGGCATTTACACAATTGAAGCACACGAGGCTGACAAGTCTGCGTCGTTGTTGGCCCGGATATTGCGTGACAGCCCCACACCCCCCATTATAACTCGGGTTAGTACACCAGACAAGGGCATGATTCACACCCAATACGAGATAAACGATGCTTTTTGTAACTACTATAGTAACCTTTACAGCGAACCCGCACACATTGACGACACATTGGTGGACAGTTTCTTAGACGACTTAACATACCCACGGCTTACAGTAGATACACAGAAGGCTCTTTCAGGCCCCATCACCAGGCTTGAAATACGGGCAGCCATCAAAGGTGTGTCGCGCAACAAAGCTCCGGGCCTTGACGGCTTGCCAGTGGAATTTTGTGACTCTTACTTGGAAGCCCTCGTTCCTAAATTAGAAGACTTATACAAGAAAGCCCTAGAAATAGGCCACTTACCACATTCCACCATGCAGGCTTTAGTAATTTCACTCCTCAAACCGGGACGAGACGATACTGACTTATCCAGCTACCGACCCTTGTCTTTATTAGCGACAGAATACAAGATACTAAGCAAGGTATTAGCCAACCGGCTCCTGCCCCATTTAAATACACTAATACACAAAGACCAATGTGGTTTTCTTCCAGCACGCAGCACGTCCCTAAATATCAGACGTCTACATCATATCATGGTGGCTACCCCAGCGATTTATGATAACGCTGGCTGTATCTCATTAGATCTGCGCCAAGCTTTCGACTCCATTACGTGGGATTACATGTTCACGGCCTTGCGACGCTTCGGTCTCCCCCCTGAATACTTCCAATGGGTGCGCTTGTTATATACTGGCCTCACTGCAAGAGCCCGCACCGGTAGCCATATTTCTCGAGAATAGACTGTACACAGAGGCACACGACAGGGCTGCCCCCTATCTCCTCTGTTGTTTGTCCTTGCCATAGAGCCATTAGCGATAGCGTTGAGACAGGCTGCCGATCGTTTGGGGATACCAATAGGTAACACGACACACCTAATATCAGTCTATGCAGATGACATAATCTTTTACCTACGAGACCTCACTACTCAGTCGGAACCCCTTCCTGTCATCTTTTCTCAATTTGAATGTATCTCCGGACTCGCTATTAATGAAGGGAAATCGAATGCCTTCTACCTACATGATGGTCCCCACCCAAATGTACTCAAGTTTGGTAAATATAACCTACCAGTGGCCCACCATACATTCAAGTACCTTGGAATCCAGATATATAGATCACAATCAGACCAACTTGACGGCAATCTGACAAGGGCAATTACTGCAATACGCACAAGTGTATCCTTTTGGATATCACTGCCGTTGTCGGTGATGGGGAGGGTTGACATTTCCAAAATGGTGGTACTTCCCCGTCTCTTATATTTTTTTGCAAACTTACCTCTACTTGTTCCTCAGTCCACATTTCGCACACTCGACACACTACTGCTGGATCTTATCTGGGGGACTGGTCGCCGCAGGGTGAGCCTCAAAAAATTACAGTTAGAACCTCACAAGGAAGGATTAGGGGTACCCGACATTAGGGCTTACTATTATGCTTGTCAGCTTCAATGGTTATCATATTGGACAGCGGGCAGTAACTTGCAGGAAATAGGATATAAGACCCAGGACTTAGAGCGAGGATCACTACACACTCTATTGTTACCGAAAGTAAGAATTCCCCCGACTGCGCCACCGCTACTTAACACGGCCCTCCACTGTTAGAAAAAGGCACTGCTTTATACATCAGGTGTGACCCCCTACGCTAGTAATATCCCACTATTTGGACTACCAACCACTGGCAGCAGGCTCACGAAGGCTCGGCTACACGCCTGGTCGGAGGCTGGCGTGGACACGGTTGGGTCGTTGTTTGGTGATGGCACCCTCCTTGATCATGACACTTTTGTACAAACCACAGGAGTACCGGATCGACTTTACTTAACCCATACTGCGGTATCCCACTACGTTAAGAAGACATGGGCCCCTCAGCGACATGAGCCTCCACCACATGAGTTAGTCCGAACGTTATAATATATGGGGGAGGGCCGCCATCTTATCAAGTGGCTATACATTGGTATTCGGGCGCAAGCATCCGTTCCACTCACTGACCTAAGAACAAAATGGACGGAGACAACTGATGGTATACTAACCGATAAAGCTTGGGCAAGTATCCTGGAGCACCCCAAGCGAGTGTCCCGCAACGCCAAATTTAAATTCATACAAAGCATGGTGTTACACAGATCCTATTTAACCCCACGGAGATTGCATCGCATGTTCCCAGACGCCCCACACTGCTGTCCACGTTGCAGGTCTGAGGAGGCGGGCTTCGTTCACATGTTATGGGCTTGCCCTCACCTTCGTGACTACTGGGCTGGGGTTCGAAATGCACTTGGGGAGATTACTCAGTTACAGATTGAGGACAACATAACTGAGTGTCTACTAGGTCTCCGCAGGCGCACCAACACCCTAAAAGTTCAGTTGCGCTTCCTAGACCTTGCCCTTATACTAGCCATACGCGCTATCACCATGAGGTGGAAGTCCACTAGATGCCTCACCTTATCTATATGGCAAGATGAGGTGGGACGTTGGAGTAGTGCCGAAAGCGCTGCAATCAGGCGCGAGGAGGCACGTGGATTACGAAAACGCCCAATTTCCATGGAATGGGATATCATGCTGGAAGGGTTCAAAACACTAGATCTTTTCCCACAACAAACCAATTCTACCCCGCAGTGAAACCCGTATTATGCGGTTCTAGGTTCACTAATGGTCAAACGTCTATATAGCGTAAACACCTGCACACCAGCAGTAAGCCTTACCAAGCGACGTCTACACAAGTAGATAAATGTGAGAGGCACATGGAACCGACAGGCCAGGAGATGGGAGGGGGGTTTTCTCTTTCAAGTGGGATTGTTTGGAATAATGTTGATTATCGACTCAAATGTTGTTTTCATCTTGTATATATTCATGTTATCTTAACAACAAAGATGTTATTATTTTCCTCCCGCTTATGTACATATACCCTTGGAAATGCGAATAGATAACATATGTAAACAGTATGGAAATGGAAAATACCACAATGTACTGGATATGATAACGCGGAGCTACTCTGTGGTGATCAATAAAGTTTGTTTAAAAAAAAAAACCAATATTTTTATTATTATTAGTTGTTGTAGTAGTAGTAGTAGTAGTAATTGTAGTAGTATTATTAGTATTATCTTTATACCCTTACATCTTGCAGCAACTAAAATTTATGCTGCTAAAGGGTAAATCCGGTCCAGATTAACAGAATACTGTGTCTTCAAAGCCTGTTTAGAAGAACCAAACCTGGGAATCCTATGAAGCTCAATAAAAATGTTAGTTCAAATTTTAGGAGGCAATAATTAGAAGCATATTCCTCCAATCTGAACATGGGTGAATTATGGTACGTTAGCGAGCAGCGACGAGCAGTATGGTAGTGTCCTCGAGGGTCTGTAAGCGGTAAATTTACGTCATAAACTTGGCCAGATGTTGTAGAAGGCCGAATAAACCGGACATAGGTTTTTGAATTAAGTTTGCTGTTGTACCAGCAAAGGTTGTGCCAGGCCAGGGAAACTCTTTCAAACTTCTCAAGTCCACAGACCAACCTGACTGTCATGTTTTGAAGCTATTGAAGTTTGTTGATAGAATATTTTGGTAACTCATGGTTGACTGTATCATGATAGTCTACGTGAGACACACACAGCACCTGCTCATGTGTTTGTCAGGGAGGATGAAAGAAGACTATGTTTCAAAAACTTTAGTTTCCAGAACACCTTAGTCAAGACTCATTGCAATTAAAAGTTACATTTTAGATGTTGATCAAAAAAGATCCGGAGGTTCTTAACAATGGTCACTGGGACTGGACAGGTCAGAAGTCAGTGGATAAGGAACATTATTACCACATAATATGATTTCAATATATTCTCCAATGGGTTTAAGGAAGATTCATGATGTCCATCGCTGGATCCATGCAAACAATTACTTAGAGCCTGATTACGATCTTGGCGGACAGGGTTATTCTGTCACAAACGTGACGGATATCCCGTCCGCCAAACTACATTCCATGATATCCTATGGAACTTGTAATTTGGGTGACGGGATATCCGTCACGTTTGGGATGGAGTATTCCATCTTACAGGATCGTAAACAGACCCTTTCTGTTCTTGTCAGTGGTGTGAAATCAGATTTCACAGGAAGGTCATCTGTGTATGATAAAGTTGGGAAACCTAACACCCATATAAGTATACAAAACGCCTGATATAGATATTAAACAATACAAGAAATAAGGCTTATCCCTGTAAATTCTACAAGCAAATTGAACTACTCAGCAGAGTAAAAGGGGGCAGGTATACCAAATGGACTCTAGGACAGAGGAGAACCAGGCTAGGGCTTTTCTTTCAGTTTCAGGGGATAAGAGATGGCTCACCAGAGTGTTAGATTGACATGTCAAAAGCTGCCAACAGATCCAATAATAACAGACCAGCCATCAAACCCTCACTATGATTACGTTTTTACTATTTGAGATGTCAAAGGCACTCTTACAGCCACCAGAGATACGATACTCACAGAGACTTATATTTCATGTAAATCCTCGTAAAAAAACCCGGGACACTGTCAAAACTATTAGATGTACTACTAGAGCCAACATAGACACTTCTAAAGTCACCAAAAATACTTCCAGAATGAAAGAGCTATTTGTAAATCAACCAGAGATACTATTAGAAGCACTACAGATACGGTTAAACCCACCAGAGGCATTTCTAGGGTTAGTAGAGATACTTCTAGGACAAAAGAAATATTCATAAAACCCAACAAATACTCCAACTGTCATAAGACATACTCCCAGGTTCACCACAGAAATGTCCAGAGCAGTGGCCCGTAACCACATAAGAAAGTCCTATAACCACGGGGGCGTGGCTAGCCAGCCATCATGGCGGACGTGAAACCCTAACGCTCTGCAGAGTATCCCCCGTTTATCCTGATTACATGCAGCAATCCCGCAGCATCGAGCGAAAAACATAGCTGCATCAACCCCGCAAGACCGGGCATTCACTTGCCTGATGAACCGGAGCTAAAAGCTGCAGGACAGCAGACGTGGCGGACTCCTGAACTCCCACCGATGCGCGGCCTCCCCGCTGTCACGGGCGCGAGGGGCGCGGACGCGCTCGCAACTGGGCCGTGACAAAGCCCTCACTGAATCGGACCCGGTGGGCTGCGGAACGGTGAGAGATGGGCCAGTGGCGTATCTCCTGAAGAACCCTGCGGAGCGGCCACTGTCTGTGCTGATCGGCGGGGGCCGTCCGGCATCGGAGTCGAGAGGGAGTTGATTTGACTGGGCCCGGAGGCAGCGCGCTCCCGATGGCTGAGACGCATAACCGTGGCACACTGCAAACCTACAGCTGCGCCAGCGGAGGTACGACCGCGAGGTGAGGGCCACGGCTCCGGTATTGGTTAGAATTGGCGGCACGTCCAGACACCGGTAGGAGGCCCCCCGGGGAGCTGAGGGACCCGCGCGGCCTGCCGGAGCTCAGCGAGCAGAGAGTGATGGGCTGTGGGAGGCTGAGATCGGCCTGGATGCAGAAGACGCCTCTGGCCTGCCCCGCGGTTTAGCTGTGATCCGCGCGAGAGTGAGGCAAGGACCGGGCGGCCTGGGGCAGCGCTGATCTGGGGCGGCCGCGGCCATTGGGGCCCTCACATTGTTGTGGGACACGGAGGTGGTCCAGGTGAGGCTGCAGTGGTGCTGATAAACTGTGGTGGGGGTCCGGGGGTCGGTCGGGCCTAGGCCCCCCTCCCCTCAGGTGCGGAGGAGTGACGGGAAGCTGCCCGGGCGCTGTAGCGTGGGGACCAGTGTGGGGGCCGGATCGGGCCTATGCTGGTCCTGACTCCATCGTGGGGGCTGTTGCCTGAGCTGGAGAGGATCTGGTAGTGCTGGGGGGGCCCCGGGGGCCGCTCGGGCCTAGTCCCTCCCCTGCCTTGCGTTACTCCTGACTTCACCAGGGAAGCTGTGGCCTGAGTCTGAGCTAGCCTGGTTGCGCTGGGAGATTCCGGGGGCCATTTGGGCCTAGCTCCTCCCTGGCGGGATCCCCTCCCCTATTTTGGTCTGGAGGGGAGGTGGCAGAAATACCAACCGCCAGGCGTGGTCCCTCGCTCACGTTCCGTTTGCCTCACAGACGCTTGCTTGACCCGTCTGGGTGGCCTCTATGGTGGGGCATAGTTGGAGGTGAGCCGGTTCGGGCCTGTGCTTCCCTTGTCTCCGGCGTGGGGGCTGACCCTTGGGGCTGAGGGGAGACTGGTTGGGGTAGGGGAGGTCCCGGGGGCCGTGCGGGCCTAGTTCCTCCCCCTTCAAGATCTTGCCTGCTTCCGTCCGGCCGGGCGCCGGCACTAGATGCGACCAGCTTGCGGGGCGTCTGTTCCATAGCGCCCCCTGGTGCAACGGGTGCTGGCTTGACCCCTATAGGCATCCTCTGGGACAGGTTATACCCCTGCACTGTTAGTAGGTGTGGAAGGAAGGCTGCACAGTCCCCTGCCATCGGGTATCGTTGCACCGCTCCATATGCGGAGCCCTCAGCAGATCGTCATGGGCCGCTTAAGTTCCAATGTGCACCAAGACGTCCCCGGGAGGGGCCAGCCTGAGGGACCACTCGCGTCTTCAGGACCCGTGGTGGGGGTGAGCCCGCCGGACATTGCGGCCAAGCTAGATTCAGTCCTGGCGGCAGTTGAAAAGATTGGCAATACCCTGGAACTGACACACACCTCCCTGGAGAGCAGGATAGACATCATCACCTCAGACTTCACACTCCTCCGGGCCAACCAGCATAAGCTCTCGGACAGGGTTCGTGATGCGGAGACCACACTGGCTGACCTTCAGCCCTGTTCTTGCAACTGTGCTTCCACACTGCAAGATCTGCTGGACCGCGTGTGTACCCTCGAGGAGAAGGTAGACGATGCTGAAGGGAGGTCGCGTCGCAACAATATCCGGGTGTGGTTGGACTGCCGGAGGGGGCAGAGGGACGCACCCCGGAGGCCTTCATTGAAACCTGGATGAGAGATCTCCTGCCTCCTGTGTCGCTCTCCCCGCACTTCGTAGTGGAGAGGGCGCATCGAGTGCCGGCCCGCAGGCCCCCTCCGGGGGATCGTCCTCATCCTTTCATGTTCCGAGTAATGAACTTTAGAGACAGAGATGTCATATTGCGGGAAGTCGGCAAGCAGTCCGGCCCTAGGGTGCAAAACGTCGCTGTCTCCCTCTTCCCGGACTATACCACTCATGTTCAGAAGAGGCGAGCCACTTTCGGTGCAGTTAAGAAACAGCTTCGGGACATGGACCTCCGATACTCTCTACTATTTTCCGCCCGCCTTCGCGTAATCAGAGATGGAAACACCAGGTACTTCGATTCCCCTTCGGAAGCTTGGGACTGGCTCGAAGAGAATGGGCTGCCAACGGCGCCGAAGCTAGCAGAGGACTCTCGACCACACGAACGACTACGTCGCGGCAGGCGCAGAAGGAAAGGTAGGGACGCGCGCTCACTTGCAACAGCCCCTGATGCAGATCAGATCAGATTGGAAAGGCAGGCGGCGTTGCAGACAGTGGCAGCCCTTCAGTCCACCAGGTCGCCCTCACCCGCCAGTTCCATTAGATCCCTGCCAAAGTCCGGAGAAGCTAGCTCTACACCCGAGTGGTTAACTGACGTGGGCTCGCCCCCAATACCGGACATCACCCCTCAGACTGCAGATGGCATTATTTGAATACTCGGCGCCTACCACCCCCAAGATGTCTAGTTTTCATATAGGGCAGAGATCATACGCCCAACTTACGTTCTAGCTCTTACTGATGCATGAGATGCTCCTGAGACATGCCATACTTAATTTCTCGATCTGATGCTTTATCTTCTATTATGGAGGAGTAAACCAGGGGGATACATCTTACACCCACTCTCCCTACTTCCCCCCGAAGTCGAACAACGACAATAGACTAATCGCCATGGCGTGGCAGACTTGTTTGGGTAGATCTCCATGTTGGGAATCCGCTCTTATGATGTTTTACGATGTTAAGACCCACAATATTATCTTTTCCTCCACGCGAGTCGCTTCCCTTAGAGACCTGCTGCCTTTGCATATCCCCTCCCCGGGGCTGTCCAACATACAAGGGATGGCACACCCTATGGGCGACGACCGCTGGCTTAGATTGTCACAATGAACAATCTCAAAATTGTAACTTGGAACGTCAGGGGCATTCACACACCCTCCAGGAGGTACGCTATATACGCTTACCTGCAGCGTAGAGCGACGAGTGTGGCGCTCTTGCAGGAGACACATCTGACACGTCTTGAAGCTGCCCGGCTGCGCAGTCGCTGGAGGGGCCAAATGTACAGCACCGACTACTCATCCATGGCTAGAGGAGTAGTAATATGGGTCAAAGCGGGGGTTCCCTTGGAAGAGGAGGACACACTGATAGACCCAATGGGACGGTACATATTGGTGAGGGGTAAACTGAATGGCCAGCCAGTCTTGTTGGGATCCATATATGCCCCTAACACTGCGCAAGGCACCTTTCTAAACCATCTCTCAGAGGTTCTGCTCTGGTGGAAGGAGATCCCTTGGCTTCTGGGAGGAGATTTTAATGCTGTATTAGATGTTTTCCTTGATCGCTCCTTTCCCCCCCTGAATCGTACTACGGCCTCCTCCAACGCGCAACTTTTACGAACCTGGATGGGCCATTGGGCACTCTCGGACGTATGGCGTGAACGCCATCCACATTCCCGTGTATACTCGTTTTATTCCCCGGTACACGGCCTGCATGTGCGCCTCGATCGGATTTTAACTTCTGCTACTCTACTCCCTCTGATACAGTCTACGGACTATCTAGGCCGGACGCATTCCGACCATAATCCACAAATAATGCATCTGGCCTGGGACGTGCGTCCCTCTCTGACTCCGGTCTGGCGTTTGCAGATAGCAGCCCTGGAAGACCCTGTGTTTCGGAGTTCGCTGGAGACTGCGGTGGCCGGCTATTTTGAGCTCAACGAGGCTTCTACAGACTCAACTTCAACTGTATGGGAAGCCTTTAAAGTAGTGATTAGGGGTCACTGTTTGGGACAGACTTGGAGTATTCGCAAGCAACTAGACACATCGTTGTCAGCTATTGAGAGACAACTGCTCCAACTTGAATCAAAGACCGTCACTTGTCCGGACCGACAAGGGTGACTGGACGATGCTCATGCCGAAAGGAGGGCGCTGTTGGAGAGATTGCGATGCCATAACTACTTGGCGCACTCGGCCCGCTCTCACTCTACGGCAGACAAGGCCAGGAAGTTGCTGGCCTACCTGATATGGCAGGAGCATCCCCAGCACCCCATACAGATGTTAATAGACGACCTGGGACGTGAGCGAGTCACTCAGAAAGATATCCATGCAGTAATGACAGATCACTATGATAGATTATATGGGACCCAGCTGCTAGGAAACGCCCAAAGTGTGGAGTCATTTCTGGACACGGTAGAGCTGCCCACTCTCACTGTTGATCAGTTCCTTACTTTGGACTCCCCACTGATGGAAGATGAAGTGAGGGAAGCGTTGCGATCCCTGACTTCCGGCAAGACTCCAGGTCCTGACGGGCTCCCGATAGAGTTCTTTAAGACATACGCGGAAAGGTTGGCACCGCGCTTACACTCACTATACGCAGAGGTAATCTCGGACGGGATTCTGCCCCTGACCATGCCCTCTGCCAATGTGGTTTCTCTGTTAAAGCCCGGCAAGGACCCCTCATCCTCCGGTTCCTACCGACCAATTGCGATATTAAACTCGGACTATAAAATTCTGGCAAAAATTTTAGCCAACAGACTGGCTCTGTTGGTTCCTGACCTGGTACATTCTGACCAGAACGGATTTGTTCCCCAACGCAACACTGCTCTGAACATAAGACGATACTTTCGGGTGGCGGAGTACGCCCCTGCTGTGTGGCCTCGCTCGGGCTGCATGTTATTGGACCTTGAGAGGGCTTTTGATTCACTAGCTTGGAATTTCCTGTTCGCCGTCCTGGCTCGCTTTGGACTGGGCCCATACTTTACTAGTATGGTACGGTTGCTTTATCATAATCCGTCGGTCCGAGTCAGGACGGGACCCTATGTCTCGGATCCCATTCGGGTGCGACGGGGGACACGACAGGGATGTCCGTTGTCCCCCCTTTTATTCGCGTTGGCAGTGAAACCACTGGCAGCACACATCCGCGCCCACATTGACATGGGTATTGCTCTAGGTGACGGCACGCACACCATTTCATTATATGCAGATGACCTGTTGTTATATGTCCGTGACCTCCACAACATTCCACCCTCTCTTGATCAGGCCCTAAGCCATATTGCACAAGCCTCGGGCCTGCGGGTTAACGCAGCTAAATCAATTCTCTCACCATTCCTGCAGGAGACTCCTGATCCGGGATATGTCCTGGGGGGAATCCCAGTCACATGGTGCATAGACCCTTTCCGATATCTGGGGGTGCGAGTTTACCGCACTAGAGCTGACTTGTTCGACGGGAACATACTTAGGGCCACCACAGCCATTCAAGCACAAATGAGTTTCTGTAAAACCCTTCCGCTGGCGATATCCGGGAGGATTGCTCTTAATAAGATGGTGGCCCTTCCTCGCCTTCTCTACTATTTCACCACTCTACCTCTTATCATTTCCCCGCCCTTTTTCGGACAATGGGAAAAGGTTGTGAGGGACTTTATATGGGGGATGTCGAGACATAGGGTGTCCATGGGGAAATTATACTTGCCCGCTGAACTGGGGGGGGCTGGCGGTGCCTAACTTTGAGCATTATTATCTAGCTTCCCAGCTCCAATGGGCTGCTCGGTGGCTTTCATCCCATTACATAGAGGACACAGCGTCATTACAACCCCCAATAACGCTCAATAGCCTACTACAGGTTTTCCACCCATGCGCAAAACCCAAACTCCCAGACACACTCCTACTCGTCGTAGCCTATAAATGTTTTTGTAGGAGCCTCTTTCTCACCAGAGCCAAAACCCCATATGCACCCGCTATCCCACTGCTAGGAACTCCACGAGGGGACACCCCTACCACAGCTGCCGAGCTACGGAACTGGGCTTCAGAGGGTATTCAAGACTTGGGAGATCTTTTTCAGGACGGCTCACTCATCCCATATCAGGAACTCATCACGGAAGGGAACTTGCGTCCTGGACAGTTTCTGTTGCATAGAACACTTATAGCCTTGTTATCTTCTAAGTGGGGCTCAGGAGCCACCCACACATCACACACTGCAACACCTTCACGTGATGGGGACTGGGAGGCACTTGACACGTTGGTTTGCATCCTCCATTCGTCAGCACACAGAGGCAGACCTCACCCGAGTGAGACATCACTGGGAAGGGGACCTAGGGAGGGAGTTCACGGACAGAGAATGGGCTACAGTCCGAGGCAGCCCGACGTACATCCCACGTAACCAACGGTTTAAGCAAATCCAATTCTTCGTGTTGCACCGAGCTTATCTCACCCCAGCTCAAATAAATAGATACTTTCTCCGGGCTGATGCGACCTGTCCTCGTTGCCGGCAATTGGATGCCGACGTACTTCATATGGTGTGGCTGTGTCTGGTTCTGGCCGAATACTGGAGCAATGTGACGAGCATACTAGCCACTTGCACGCATCGTGTCGTCCCACCCCTTTGGGAGGTACACATATTACACCTATTTAATAGGAATAAAAAGCACAGGGCTACCACCCGGTTCCTAGACTTGAGCCTAATAACAGCTAAACGCCTGATTTCCAAGCGATGGAAATCCCCCCATTCACCTCACATATTAGCCTGGCACAGATCTTTCCTTAACTGGGCTAGGACGGAGGGAGTGGTGCTGCGCAGGGAAGACTTGCTTGGTATCCGAAAGTTCCCTCTGGCGTCTCAATGGGACACCATGGTGTCGAAGTTGCAGGAAATGGTCACTAACACTGGGAAACCCCGGGATGATATTCAGGACTAACGTACACAGCCCATTCCCCCCTTGGTAGAGGTGATGTGTAGCTCCGACCTCCAAAGCGACATGGCCCTCTCCCCCTCTCAGTATTCTGCTGTCATTCGGTCCGGATAGCCCTGGCGTCCCCGATTATACTAGGCATGGCAGCAGGTCTCTCGTGACTCCCTCATCCCTCCTTGCTTAAGTTGTCCTCCTTTTATTGTATCCTATATCCACAGTTTGGCCTCAGATGCACCGCGCCTGAAATCTCCACGAGCCATCCAGAGTTACGATCTTTAAGTGCTGTTGCGCCTTTTGTACAGGCACCGGCAGGAGTCCACTTTCAGCCTTTGTTACACGACCCATCTGTTCCCCTTTCTCTATGGCAGAATATTGGAGGATGTAACACTTGCAAATATCTGATCATGGTGTATAGGCATTGTTATGGTCGTACGCTGTAAAATGTGCAAAATGTTCAATAAAAAGATTTAAACAAAAAAGTCCTATAACCACAAGAGAAAGTATCAGAGCCACTAGAAAAAACCCCAGAGCCACATAGAATATTCACGACCTATAGGATAGTTCATGAGCCACCTGAGATTCCCGAGAGTCGGCAAAGAGGTACCAAAAGCCACCAGAGATATTCCTAGAGGAGCCAGAGAAACACCTGCAAAGAAATTCACAAAGCCACCTGTGATACCCAAATTAGAATATAAATAAATCCAGAGTCATCAGAAAAAAGTTGAGAGCCACTAGAGATGCTCCCAAAGCATGCAGAAACTCCCAGAACCCCCAGAGATTCTCCAAGATTCACCAGATGTACACTCATCACCACCAGAGATAATTCGAAAGCATTAAGAAATACTCCCAAAGGTATCGGAGATACCTATGTTGTCACATTGGATACTGACAGAGCCACCAGTGACAGTCAAAGAACCACCAGCAAAAGTCATAGAAACACCAGTTATAGTTGCAGAGGCACCACGAGTACTCCTAATGCAACCAGAAATAGTCCTACAGCCAACAGAGATACTTCCAAAGCTACTAGGTATATTTCCAGATTTACAAGATATACTGGCAGAACCACCATGAATACTAACAGAGCCACAACAGAAACACCCAGGTTCAGCAGAGATATATGGGAGTCACCCAAAATACTCCTAAAAGCAACCAGAAATACTCAGAGTACCACCAGAAATATTCCCAAACATCTATACACTCAGGATCTGGAACAGTATCACATATTCCATTAGAATCATTCCAACACTACTCCAATTTAGGAAAGAGTTGAAGACTCACCTCTTTAAAGAACCCTACATCACAATACATTAATAGTCCACTCAACAGCCTTCTCTTCTATTACTCATTGACTTTATGCTTGGACGGGACCCTGTACAGTGCTCCACTGCCTTTTGCCGGGTCTGTCCTATATATATTTCACATACATACATACATACCACATACATACTAGAGATTCTCCCAGAGGTCCCAGAGTCATTTCCACCAGAGTCATTGCTGAAAACTATACATTTCTGGAACCTAGTGATAATTATGAAGTCAGGAAGGGGTCTTCTGTGGAGATTGCTCAAGGTTTTCCCAATTGAGTCAACAATTGGATTCACAAAATAGTCAGTGGACATGGGAAAAGTTGTCAATTTTTTTTTCGGAGAATGGTGATCTACACCCCTAATATACCTCTACATTCCACATACTATATCAGTCACATTTAGATCTTTCCTACTATGTTCAAATGCATACGATGCACTGTTGTAGGGATTCTGCACAAACACAGAAATATACGTAGGCGTATGGGACCTTAGTATATAGGGACTGAGTCATCCTACCACCTTAGTGCCCATGAGCCCGGGACAGACTTGCTATAGTGTCTCACTTGCCCTCCTACTCACTCACAGAGGAACAAGTGATTATACACCCCAGAACACAACACTCCCGACTCTCTCAGGAATCACGGTTGCAAGACACACCCTTTCGCTCACACTCTTGTACTTGTCCACAATAAGATCTGACAGAGACACAAACAAGTTTAAAATATTTATTTTAATTAATGTGCTCCTCTAGTATGCAGTATACATGCCACAGTAAGCAGAAAAATGCATAACACAAATACGGTCAGCATAGCAAGTAGTCCGTAAATCATAAAAGGAGCTGTAAAACTGAAAGACAGCGTAGCCTAACCTCCCTCCCCTTGTATAGAAGCAGGATGATTATATATTAGAAGAACTCTGGGCAATATCTGCAGACCCCGTACCTTAGTCTATAGATGGTAGATCTACATTATAGGTGCTGTCATGCTCTTCTCCCTGGAAAGGACCCTCTCTAAGTGTGTGCTACCTATCTGTGTGCTCCAATAAGACAAAGTACGTATTCCCAAACAACAGCTGCATCTGTATGTTTTGCCTAGGTGCTAGGGCCTGACCAGAACAGAATAACAAGGGGCATTGTTGATCAACCTTGCTCACAATATTCAGACTAAATCCCAGGAACCTGCAAAGCGTAAACAAAGTGGTAGGTTCTCATGTGAAAGTATTAAAAGAGGCATTTGCAATATAAACTCGTGTAGTAACGTGCGCAAAGCAGCGGACAGTCTGCAGCGTGATCATGCTAACTTAGGCAATGTCGACAATGTCCCCATGGGCCACGTGACACCCTCCCCTTGGTCAGGACATTAGCCCTGGACTAATACAGATGTCACTGGTAAGCAGATCCAAAGCGTTTCCATCAGAAGATAAATTGAATTTAAAGTTACAAAGCAGTAGTGTGATAGAAAGAAAAAAGAGGAAAAATAAACGTTGTACGCAAAAAGATATCCAATTACAACGCATCCTCCGGGCCACAAACTTTGCGTGACAAGTGGAATGCCATGAGCTCCAATAAGGCGCCAGAACCTTCCAGAGTGAAAAGCGATGCCATCCAATTAAGCAATTCAAAGGAACAGACATGCTCCTCATATCCAGAGGCCGCAAGGAGCATTCCAGGGCAATCTGTGTCGATTTCGATGACACTTAGATCCAAGAGGTGCTCTGGACGGGCATAAGGACTCACTTCGGCCACCGGCCCCGGTGAAGGATTGTACACAAGATGCATACCCACGGAACAGTCCTGCTTATGGGACATCCACGGACCCATCAACAGTTCATAATCCAGGGCAGCGGGTGACTTAGTGGACAGGCAGACATCCAGGGCCCATTGAAAAGGGCACTGGATGCAATAGAACACAGGTTGCACGCAGGTGAAGAAGGCATAACGGAAGGTCAGCCAATAATCGATGTCAATCGCTCCCAATGGCATTAAACCAAAAAGTTGCCGCATCTGATCAAGGCACAGCTGCAACTGTGCCTGGCTGGTCAGTACCACTGATCGAGCAGCCATTGGGAAAAAGCAATAGAAGTAGAAGAACGCCACCAACCAGGAGGAGCAGCAGAGGAAACACTCCGAATACGCTGGAAAAAATAGAATGAATAAAAGCAGGTACCACTCCAAATATAGTCTGAAACGATATGACAAGGCCAGATCCCACAACTTTAAAAAAGTGGGCTAGGCCTACCGTATCAGACACATTAAAGATTTGATGAATGAATTACCCAAAGTGTGGGGGAAGATTCGTGTTTAGCAAAGACTGAATTTCACTAGATGTTCTTGCCACCTGCAACTCGAAGGTCTCACGCGCTGAAGTGAGAGACACTTCTTGTTGAAACAATAGCACTTTGAGTCCGCTTAGCTTATTAACATCTGTTTTCAATGTCGTAATGGAAGGCCACAGTGAACTATCTACACACTGGGGGGGAAACAGGACGTTGCTGCAACAAGTAACTTGTTGTGAAACTGTTACTACGTACGGGATGCCTGCCCATAAATCACAGCAGTTCTGATTATTGAGAATGAGATAACTGCGGTTAGAAAGCAAAGTGAGAGTTGGAATATTAGCCGTAACCGGGGTTCCTTTTAAAAAACAAGCCAAATTAGGGGCTGAAACGTTGCAGGCGTCGTGAAGTTTCACTTGCTTACACACAAGGGAGTGGCCGACTGTAGAGTCACAATCCTCCTGTGTAAGGAAAATGTCCTTGTCTGCACGCTGACAACGGAATACGAATGGCAGTGACCATAATTCATGTATGTAACTGCTCCCAAGCGGTTCATATCTACCAACAGGATAGTGTTTCATGCAAACTGGAAACTGGAAAAGTGAGATGGGCAATGAAATGACACCATGTATCAACCATACTGCAGAATCTGCTACAGTAAATGGTAACTGTTCTAGTTTCTCAATGTGTAACATGGTGTACATTGCATCTTTCATAGACATCTGTTTTTGTTTATCTGTCAAATTGAACGTTAAAAACAGTGCGGAAGCATTCAGGTAATCCCATGTTACTCTCCCATTTTTAAGTGTCTGTAAGGTCCAACCAAATTGCATAACTGACCGTAGCTGATTTTGACCATGATACAGAGTAGATACATCATTCTGAACAATATCAATAACAGACGAGACAATATTGTCTAAGGTTTATATACTAGAAGACAGTGTGTTTATGCTCTTATCAAATACGGCAAGACCTTTGTCCAAATTATCTTGATCAATTTGGCGTAAGCATTGTGCTGCTTCAATTTCCGATAGTTTCCAAAATTCTTTATAGGCTGCTTACACAAAACGCTTAGTGAGAGGTGATTTTGGACCTAAAAGAAAATCTGAAAAATCAATGTCACCTGACAAAAGGGAAAGATGGTGCTTTACAGACGATAGTGTGAAATGTTCCAACCATTGTTGACATAATTTACCAACTGAATAAGTGGTAACTGTATGTGAGTGGGGGTAACAAGGATCAGGTCTATTTTGGGTAAACCCATCAGCAGCATTTATAAACCGTAAATGACAAGCACTGGTGTGTGTTGGCCATAACACCCAACCCTCTGGATTTATCATAGAGGAATTAAAAGTGCCATTTTGCATTATACTACTCAACTCTTCAATTGTATAGTTGGTATGTGCGTGCCACGTTTCATATTGATTACAACAGAAGGTTGTTTGGGCGTGCGTTATAGATTATTGCATTCAACAAACCACTTTCACAACTAGAGTGGTTAGGTGTCTTTATTTCACCTTTCTATTTCTCATTTAATTATATAATACATTGACCATTTAAATCATGTCATAAAGAAAGACAATACATTTATAGTGACATTCAACACTACATCGAAAAATAATTACAGCACATTTGTCATTCAACAAATAAATGACCAAAAAAGGAACAAAACATTACAAAAACTAACAGAAAAAACGATAGACCAGTCCTAAATTTGACAATAGAATAATGGCGGCACAAACTGTTTGCATATTCACGATCTAACAGCCTGCCATACACAGCTAGCTGATACAACAATTACACCAGGTGAGTTGCCTTGTTTGTACACTGTATTAATCAGTAGAATGGTGGTGGTTACAGCTAGCTGGGGTAGGTCGACGCGTTTCAGAACCCTACTTTTCTTTTTGGGTTCTCCTCAGGACCAGGACAGGTCAAACACTAAAATATTGTGAAATGAGAAAAGGTTGTATCAGCTGAGTGTCCCTGTATTCTAATTACCCAAAAACTTGTGGTTAAAAAAGTTATCTATTCTTACCATTCAGGGGTGTTGATCCCGGGTGCTGTGTTTAGCAATAAATAACGCGCAAAGTCGCTTGATGTAGAGAAATTTTAAAAAGTAGAGAGAAGTTGGAGCGTTTACCAAACTATAAATCAACCAGCTCTAATGTATGTACGTTTCATATTGAGCCAGAGACAGAATAGAGAGAGTATTCAAATTTTTTGAACTGGCTAAACCACAACAGGTAGTTTGTTGTACTGTCTGATTTAAAAATATTAGTTGAGATGGTATTACACATGCACGATGCAAGGACTCAGTCCCTTGTACTTTCCAATTTTTAGTGCCCCAATAGACTTTAAGTCAATAGTGTCCTTCCAATAATCGTAACCTTTCAGGGATAGATCTGCTATGAAGGATGAGGAATAAATCAACTTGGTCTGTGTAAGCATATATTTGTTCAATGTGGAGATATTCAATTTGAGATAATATGAACCTGGGTCAGATAGATTGTAACCAGTAAAATATATACATTTCTTTTTCTGTGTAATGGGGCTTATTTTAGTATAGTTGGGCAATGTTCCCATTGTGTATAATTAAAAGTGGGTCGTAGAGTACTGGTTTTGTGAAGAATGTGATGTCCATAATGTTAGTAACAAAATAAATCTGCATAATTTGCTGAATTCAAATATAAATCTTCTGTATCAAAAACAGTATAATATTACAAATCAGAAAAACAAAGAATTAACAGCACTGACATCCCAATCATCTGAATGCATTCGAGGTATAACAACATCTCCCAAGGAAATACAGAAGACATATGGAATTTGTAGGGTCTCCGTAGGACCATATACATCGAATGGCACTTTGTCCCAAACAATGCCATCAGCTATCGGGACTGCTGAAATATTAACAAAGGTTTGGTCTCTTTTCATTTTATGGGAAGAAGTATGCGGGCCAGTACCCCATCAACCAGTTCCACAGCAGAGCGTTCAAGCAAGTAGTGGCCATTAATCACAAGGAAAAAGACAGTCACAAATCCAATCCACATGAAGAGGAACACCATTGACAACACGATCCAGATGTAAGTCCATGGTGGGACTAAGTAAGTTCTTTTCAACCACGATATGAAAACACAAATCTGTGTAGGAGGTGCAGCAATTAATGAAGACAACGAAGATGTATCCAGAGAAAAGTTATCTTGGTCAATATAGTAACCACTGGTGCTGAGCTGCAACAATGGCGGCTGTTGGTCGTTAGAAGCAGAATATATTATAGTTTCTGGGATATCAACTGTAAGTTCAACTGGTGGGGAAGTATACTCATTTTCCACAATTGTAGACGTTGAAGGCAAAACAGGCAACAAATCAATTGAGGACTCAGTCTCCGCTTCCAGAGGCCGGGGAGAATCAGGAGAAACAGAACTCATCTGATAGAGTAAATCATCCAGACGCGAAATGCTTGTAGGCATACTATTGAGTATCAGCCATATGGTATAACTTGACATGTTCAATTGAAATGAACCGATTGTCCTTGCATCCAGGCAGAGGAGGTAAGATAACAGTTCGGGTACCCTTTAGACCAAGGACCGGAACCAGAGCACGGTATGTGGGACCAAATTCTTTCTTGTTTGCCACTTTCTCCTGGACCAGATAAGCCAGCCGGAAACAGGGACTAGCACTGCTGCATCTGTTGGCGAAAGCAAATGGGTTCTTGCTAGAGCATCTTGATTCTTTTTAGGTCCTGTAACAAAGCACAATGGTTATCTACGTCCAATGTTGCGGCAGCCGCCACAACGTATAGACCATCAAGGTCTGGCACAAACATCTGAATGCCAAAGAGCATTTCGTGCGGGGTCCGCCCACCCAGAGATCTTCTGGGAGATTATTTAGTGCACGTTGAACCCCATAGAGATGAGTCAACCAGCCTCGGCCTGTACCTAATACCCTTGCTGTTAAAGATTGTTTTAAGTCATGGTTCATCCGCTCCACAACAGAGTTGCCCTCAGGCCGATATGGAGATGAGAAATGCACCTGCACCCCCATAAACTTCTTAGAATCACGGTGAGCCTTAGAGGCTAAAGCCGGTCCTTGGTCAGAATGGAAGGTGCCACAGGCATAAGTCCCTACAAAGACATGCAAATCTTTTATAACAGTACGAGCGTCAGCACAGTGCTGTGTCCAAACCCAGAGGAACGTAGTGCACAAATCCACTGCAACAAAAATATATTTGAATTCATTGCCTGATGTCAAAGGATCACAGTGATCAAGATAAATACAACCAAATGGTTGATTCGAAATAAAAAGTTGAGTATGCAGTGGACGTGAAACAGTAGAAGGTTTAATCTGTTGACAAATGTCACAGGAAAGAACATATTTGCGCATCTGTTGGTATAAGCCTCACCACCAATAACGAATGCTGTAAAAGAGAAATTGTGGCGATCACTTCTGCATGTATGGAAGCCATTCCTTCATGGGCAGCCACAATCAATGAAAGTCTGCTGTCCTCGCTGGGAATCAATCGATCAACAACTGAGGAAATAGTCACAAAAGGGACCTGATCAGTGGTTAAGAGATTGGAAAAACGCGAAGAGAAACTCTGAGGGAACATTGTCCCCTCCATCGTCGCAGCAACAGCTGCTAAAATATCATCATGAATTTTAGTCATGGACCTTGTAACTGCTGCTACTGAGCATGTGGCTACTGCAGATTTGGCTGCTTCATCAGCCATATAATTACCCACAGCGTGTGCTCCCACACGCTGATGGCCTAGTGTATGGATAACATGTGTGAGTGGCAAACGATCTTTAAGACCAGCCACCCGGACCCAAAGTGTTTTATGCTTTATTGCGCTACCCTTAGAATCACAAAAATCATTCTGTTTCCAAAAGAATAAGTTGTCATTAAAGGATTGTACCCAGTAGAAAGAATCGCACACTATAAGAGTAGGCACTTCAGGATCAGCAAACTCAAGAGCCAAGAGCAAAGCACGTAACTCGGCCAATTGTGCCATGCAATCCCCAAGCGATTGTGTGTGAACCAAGGATGACTTAAAATCACCATCCACTAGGGGCGTGTCCAAGATGGCGCCCATGTAGGAGCGCTTTCTCGGAGCTCCGCCAAGCAGCTGATTCCCGGTGTCCTGGCCGCGATCATCGTGGGGTGCCTGTTAGCCCCTCCTGTTCATGGATGGAAGGGGTGTGAGCGATATACCGAACAAGAGAAGGAGCGGGCCGGCGAGGCAAAATGGCGGCCGAGGGTACCTGTATTAATTGCTGATCGTTGGGGGCTTCTGCAGTGTGCGGCATCCATCTGCGGAGCCCTTGGAGTGGGCGGACGCTGCGACGAAGTGTGGAGCACAGATCGTGGGGTTGTGCTACCTCCCTCTCCCTCTCCCTCCTAACACCACATTGGAGCTGCGGGTCTACGGCCTGGATGTCTGCTCGAGGTAGGAGAGCGGCTGAGGCCGGGGTGCCTCGGCAGCAGCAGCACGCAGGGATCTAGAAGACCCTTGAGCGGGGATCAGAGCAAGAGGCAAAGAGGGAACCCGCCGGGGGAGAGGAGTGCTGCCCCCACAGCTGAGCGCGATGCCCGACGGGTGCA
This sequence comes from Calotriton arnoldi, assembly GCA_963921515.1. NCBI lineage: Eukaryota > Metazoa > Chordata > Amphibia > Caudata > Salamandridae > Calotriton > Calotriton arnoldi. The sequence goes on from CAWUFW010013510.1 coordinate 268,455, forward strand.
ACCCCGAACTCTCTTGGCGTGGAGGCCGTGGCAGGACGGTGAGCGAGCAGGAAGATTGGCGACCAGGAGCAGTGGGGAGGTCCCGCTGGAGAGAGAGCTGAGGCGGCCCCCCTGGGGGCTGGTGAGGGGTGATGCCCGGTGTGAATAGGGCACATAGGCACGGTGTGGAGCCCGCCGGGTGGCCCCAGCACTGCTTAGAGGGCACTGAGAACACCCCCCCAACTGAAAAGCCTGCCATTGCCGCCCCCAGTCTCCTTCCTGCGGCACCGGAGGACTCACTGAATCAAGGCACAGCACGCCGCACTGGGCCGGAGAGGAGAGCGGACTGTTGTGAACCCCCACCCCGGGTGGCCAAGAGGGGACTGCATAAAGCAGGCAAGCCGTCGTCAGGTGCGGTGGGAGCCTCGGTCGAGGCCTGGACTGTTGTGAGCACTAGAGTATACTTGCAGTGCAGAGAGGCCCGGAATCTAAATAGACGTGGGGTGACGAGCCGCATCTACAGCGATCCGTGGCACCACGTGACCACAGCGTTGCTCCCTGGACGGGGCCTTTGCGTTGTTGGGCCATCGGCCCTGTGTCTGTGGAAGACCAGTGCGCCACTAAAAGAAGCAGCGTGAAGTCGGAGGGGACCACTGAACACGGCTTGGGACGCCTGGGCTGTGTCTCGCGCACAGGACCACACTTGGACCCCCATGTGAGCTGCGCTGGGATCGACTGATAGCGGGGTGGGCGTCCTGCACACAAAAGCCACGCCCGGAGGGGCGGCCCGTTCATGGAGAATTGCAACCAGTTGGACCGGAGAGTCAAGCGTTGTGCACCATCGGGTGCAAAAATGGCGAACACCAGGATCAAAAAGGAGCCCACCATCAAGGACCTCTTTACGAAAACCCCCTCCAAGCGCACAGGCGAGGCTCAGGGAGTGGCATCACCGGAACGCCAGTCAATGGGAGCAGAACATGGGCAGGACGCAGGTGAAGAGGGTCTGGTCAAAAGAGGTTTCATGGAATCCCTCTTCAGTATTTTGAAGGACGATATTGCAACATTGAGAACAGAGATGGCCAATGACATGAGGGACCTGCGCCGTGAAGTGGGTGAGCTGGAGCAGTAGGTGGACTCTGTGGAGAAATCGGGCGATGCCAGAGAAGAGGAACTGGAGTTGTGCCGTAGTGAAATACTCTAACTCGAAGACCGCAATGCAGATCTCAACTACTACTTAGAAGACCTAGAAAACAGGTTCAGGAGATCTAATATAAGAATTAAAGGGGTCCCGCTTCAGGCAGATGGCAATCTCCTCGAGGATTTCGTTACACGACTTTTCCGCCAGATAGCCCCAGAATCAAAAGATGCTGAGGTCCCTCTGGACCGCACACACAGAGCGGGCCACCCATCCCCATCTCTGGGTACCCCTCAGGACATCGTTACATGCCTGCACAATTACCGCCAGAAGGAACTTATAATGAGTGCGGTAGGAGATCAACCCCACGTCATGTTTGAGGGGCTCAAGGCGCGCCTCTTCCAGGACCTTTTTCCCATCACTCTTCAGCGTCGTCTCAATATGAAACCCATTACAGATTTCTTGAGGGAAAAGGGTGTGCGCTACAGATGGTGTCACCCCTTTCACCTTGTGTTCATTTGGAAAGATGAGACACGCTCGACCCGTACCACCCTGGAAGCAGCAGCGATTCTGGGACTTGACCTGGAACAGGGTGACCCAACAGACAGCGATGGCTCCCCTTCGCACTCCCAGAGACCGGGACGACAGAGGCGCCCCCCTAGAGGCCGACTCCCAAAACTCATGCATAAACCATCCACTACTGAGAACATAATGGAACGTTCTGCCCTGCTTTAACATCCTACAAAACAAGACTCGTACCAGAACAAGAGGACGAATGAGGTCTTTGAGGTAGGCATGCAATTGCAACCTCTGTCGCCATGGATCAGACTGGCTGTGGTGTAATCAGGCAGGCCTCAGCTGAACACAGATCACAGACAATCTCGACCTGACACCGGGCTCTGCTCCAGGGCTGAATAGTGATATCAGCGTGCATCGGCGGAGGACTCCATCGAGTGTCAACTTCCTAGACGACCCACGAGGGATGCTGACGACATGGACCCCTATTGCGTATATACTGGTTTTTCACCACTTGGTGATGTTGTTCTTTATGTTTCATTGCATGTTTATTTTAAGTCAGGTCCATACACTGCCCATGCTTACGATTGTCCCGATCCACCAAATAGAGAGGGAGCACAGAGTCTTTATTTTTATCCAGCGCTCTTGACACAGCTGAAGGCAACGCAATGCGACATATGTCTCCTGCAAGAGACTCACCTTCTTAAAAAGGATTGGAGTCGTATGTGGTCTAGGTGGTTCGACCACCAATTCTGGTCAACTGGACCAAGCAAGAGAGCAGGAGTAGCTATATTACTCGCAACACATTTTCAAGGCTTGGTCACTCACACACACTCCGAGATCACAGGCTGCATGATAGCCTTGCGAATTGCCCTCCCTCAATGCACCATCATGCTTGCAAGTCTTTATGCTCCCAACGAACACCAGGAATTGTTCCTCTGTGAGGCGATTGGGTCCATTCTTACTACACCAGATCCCAATGTTCTCATCAGTTGGGACTTTAATATAGTCCGGGATGCTTTGCTGGACAGGAGCCCACATAGAGCAAACCAAACAGGAGCACTCATATCGCAGGGACTCCAGTGGCTCTTGGACGCGGGGTTGGTCGATGTGTGGAGAGCTCAATACCCCACCACACAATCCCACACACACTTCTTCGCCGCACACCAGTCGTACGCCAGAATTGATTTTTTCCTAGTCTCCGCCTAGCTGTTGCGGTCAGTGATGACACCAGATATCAAGGTTGCCTCGCTCTATGATCATTCCCCCATCTCCCTGGTGCAGCACCTACCTCATGGCGATCAACACTCCAAAACGTGGCACCTCAACCTTAAATTGCCCTCGTACGACTCGAACGTCAAGGAGGTTCGGGGGGTAATCTTGGACTACCTCGCCATCAACGACATACCCCACGTGTTGATCTTGACATTGTCGGACGCCCTCAAAGCGGTGGTGCGGGGAACCTTTATAGCAATAGTGGCAAGGCACACTAGGGAGCGCAGGACCAAGCGTGCAGGGCTAGAGGAGGAGGTGAGAGCACTGGAGGACGCACACAGGCAAAAGGGGTCTCACAAGATAAGGCGACGACTGACTATCGCTGGAAAGCAACTCAAGGCTTTAGACATGGACGTAGCTGAACATGCACTACTCCGCACAAGGCAGAGGTACTATGCAGGAGGGAACAAAGCAGGTTGATTGCTTGCGCATAGATTACGCACCCATATACAGGCTTGCCCTGTACAAGCTTTAACGGACCCCTCCCAAAACACTCTGACGAGGGACGCCGACATTGCTGCGGAGTTTGGTCGGTTTTACGCTCACCTCTTCCAAACAGAGAAACAGCAGGCCATGTGTCACGCCACCTACATCGAGCAGGCCCCCTTAACCAAGCTGTCGGAGCAAGTAGCCACTCCCTTAGAATCGGATATCACATCGCAGGAGGTCCTGGATGCGATCGGGAGACTCCAAGTAGACAAAGCCCCAGGGCAGGATGGCTTTATAGCTGCCTTCTATAAACTATACGCGGAACACTTGTCCCCAGTGCTGGCCTGGCTGTACAACTCCTTTAGTTCCACGGGTACCCTGACAGAGACTATGAGGACGGCTATAATTACTGTCCTACCATAGCCCGGAAAAGACCCACAAAAATGTGCTTCATATCGCCCCATATTCCTCCTAAATGTGGACGCTAAACTGTTTCCAGGGATCTTGGCCAATAGATTGGGAAAGTATATGCCTGGCCTGATTGACCCAGACCAATCGAGTTTTATCCCGGGACGCACATGCGGGGACAATACGAAACGTATACTTCACCTCATCGATAAAACCAACTGCTCACAGACGCCCACACTACTCTTATCAATAGACGCTGAGAAAGCGTTTGATCGGGTGCATTGGCCCTTCGTGCGCGAAGTGCTGGAGGCAGTGGGCTTGGGCCCCCGCTTCCGCCAATGGGTATGGGCCAGCTACGCAGACCCTAAAGCACTTGTCCGCGTAAACAATACCCTGTCCCCAGTCTTTCCAATCTTGAGAGGAACACAACAGGGGTGCCCCCGCTCCCCCCTCCTATTGGTGCTCTATATGGAGCCGCTGGCGGAGCGGGTAGGAGGACATCCTCTCATTGAGGGAGTGAGGATTGGTGGCCATGCGCACAAAATAGCATTATACGCGGACGATGTGCTACTCACAATAACAAAGCCCTGCCAGTCGCTGCCCCCGCTACTTGAGGAATTGGCGGCGTTTGGGGATGCGTCTGGATTTAAAATGAATGCTGCCAAGTCCCAAGCCCTTAGTATCACTATTCGCGGGAGGACAAACTTACTTGACCGGTGCCTTCCCATTCTTTTGGGCCTTGCAGGGTATTTCATACCTAGGCATCCAGTTGTTCTCCACCATTGACAGGACCTTATCTTACAATTACGCCACGTTGTTGGCCACGGTGCGCTCCCTTATCCAGTTGTGGCACGGAGGCCCTATCTCATGGTCGGGGTGAATAGCTGCCGTCAAAATGACTCTTTCACCCAAACCTTTGTACGTAATGCAGTCGACACCATGGCAACCACCCCCCACCACGATAAAGAAATTGCAATTAAGGCTGGAGTTCTTCATATGGGGCGGTAAAAAATCTAGGATGGCTAGAGAGCGGGCATATCTTACTGTGGCGAAGGATTGGGGATACCCCATCTGATACGCTTCTACCAAGCGGCGCAGTTGAGGTTTTTAGTGGAGTGGCTATGACTACTTACGGAAAAGCACTGGTGCTTCCTGGATCAGGCAGTTGCAGGCATCCACATATGGAAGGTACCCTGGCTGTTGCGCAAGAACCGCCCACCAGGAGTATATATCTCCCCATTGGTCCGGGCCACAGTGGGAGCATGGGATAAACTGAGCGTCTCTAAAGGCCTTACTACTCCGATTTCTCCACTCACCCCGATCATAGGGAACGCTGACTTTTCCCCTGCCATGTCTGGCACAGCTTTCTCCCAGTGGCAGGAGGCTAATTGTAAGCGTATAGGAGACCTTTTCGATGAACGGGGACTATGAGATTTCCCAGGGCTTCAACAGGACTATGGCCTCCCGGACTCGGAGCGATGGCGATATGCGGCGGTCCGACACTGGGTGACTCAACCTGACCCCTTATGGAATTCGAGCGCTGGCTGTTAACGCAGAGCGATGGCCGATGGTTGCTTTCTGATATCTTCTCCTTTTTTAACACCTCGACTGCCCCCTTGCTGTCGCCGGCGAGATCTAGATGGGAAACGGAATGTGAACGCACGTTCACAGTCAAGGAGTGGACAGACATCCTGCAATGAGCCCGTACATCGGCACACAGCGCAGCCGGGAAGGAGACTCTCTTAAAACTAGTGCACTATTGGTACTACACACCTGCCAGCCTGGCCAGGTGGAAGCAAGGGTGCGATGATAAATCCTGGCATCAATGTGGCAGCTCGGGTACACTGACACACCTCCTGTGGCATTGCCACAAACTACACAGTTATTGGGAAGCGATACTGGCCGCTATAGACCAGATGTTTGAGACCGAGATACCTTGCTTCCCTAGCTACATCCTCCTGGGGCTTCCTAACGCCTTGACGTACCCCCAGGGGGAGGGCCATCACCTTAGCATTATGTGCGAAAAACAGGTCTTGCTTTCCCGATGGGGGACCAACTCCATACCCACACACCTAGACTGGCTGCATAAGCTCTGGGATTTATTAAGTATGGAGAAACTAACAGCAGTTGTGGACCAAACACTCCCTAAATTCGAGAAGACATGGGGCCCCTGCCTAAAATATTTGTCCAACACCTTCCAGGAACTCACTTTTATGATATACTTATGCATTCTACGCCTCACAGCCGGCATACAACCTGACAATCAATTACATTGGAAACAGGATTATATAGACATTAACACGGAACATGCGGGCATGGCTTGAGCAGTTTACTTCATTTGATTTATAAGTATAAATTGTTGGTTATCATCCCCCTTCTCCCCTTCCTCCCCTTCTTTTCTCCGCCGGCCACTGGTTGTAGGCGGAAGATTTGTATATTCTCTTTTCGTCTTAAAACAATAAAAATTGATACAACTCTAAAATCACTGTGCACTATTGTGCCTGCCACAATAGCGCAGGCCGCAGAATAAGTATGTTTAGAACCAACAGCCGGCTGTGCAGACCCATTAGTGAAAATTATACATTTGTACTGATCAAGAGGGAGTAGGGACAAAGGAAGTGAATGAACATGTTCAAATTGCAAAAGCTCTTTTGTCTGCAAAGAAGAATCAAAGACGAAATTGATCAGCTGACGTCAATGAACTAGCCCATTGTATCCAACGAGGATGCAGAGCTTTTGAATTTGGTACACTCACCTTCGTGACAGCTTCTAAAGCAGGCACGGGCGAAACCATTAAAATGCGTTTGCCCTGGGCCAGAGAGTGTTCCTTCAGAATCACCATCTGTACTGCTGTCAAAAACTTTTCAGTAGAAGAAAAACGCATTTCTGCAGGAGTATACCAATGCGAGTTATAAGCAATGGGGACTGTGTCCCCTTCATTAAAAGTCACATAAGTGAATCCTAATGTTCCTGGTACAATCCTTATGACCAAATTTGTGGTATTATCTCTAGTTAACAAGAATTGAGTAGCAAGCAGGTCTTTGCAGATCTGACTTCAAAGACCGCAAACTGCGGTGTGTTCTGGAAGCCAACTGGAAGACGAAAAAGAAGGTTGTATCAACACGTATAGCAGTTAGGCCTGGGCGGTGAAATCCACTCCGTTCGCGGAGTGTGCAGAGTTTTCTGCACTCCGCGCTCTGCGGAGCATGCGGAGTGCAGAAAACTCTGCTTCGCGTAGTGCAGCGGAGTTTTTTCCCCGCTCGCGAACAGTAAGTTTGCGAGCGCGAGCTGCCGCTCGGGTAGAATATCTACCCGAGCGGCAGGAAGACCAGCACGAACAGGAGTTCACACTACACTCTGCCACTTGCGGAACTTCACAGAGTTTCTTTGTAACTTCGCGGAGTTCCGCGTAGCAAAACTCCGAGAACTACGCCCAGGCTTAGTAGCGGTTTGATAGGCTGGGCATAATCTGGAATGTAGGTTCTACCAAAATTCAAGAAACCCAGCAAATATTGTAACTTTTTAAGGGTAGTTGGAGGTTGCAATTGGGCACATTTCTCCAAAAAGTGGGGTGCCAAACCCCTACCCTCTTTAGTCAGTTCGTAACCGAGGAAAATAACTGCCAAAAAGGCAATATGCGATTTTGCTAAATTGAATTTGTAACCTAAAGATGCGAAATGCGTAATAATGCGATCCACGCGCATGAGATGAGGATATAGTTCATCATCCGTCAAGTAAGTATCATCGACATATGAAAAGGCATCAGGGTCAATTTCATGTGAAATCGACACAATGAGTGCCGCAAAAACCCCGGTGCTATTCTTATACCCCATATGCAATCTCGCATAGAGTCTTTGATTTCTGAGAGCGCTGAATGCGGTCAAGTCACGGCTTTCTGGAGCCAAAGAGTGACTGAAAAATTCATTGGAAATATCTAACTTTGTTCTGAATTTCTTTTGAAAAATGTTATTTACTAACGCAGAACTGTGTGTATTCGGGACAGCAAAGGTACGAACATGACTGTTTCAATGTCTATAGTCTAAAATTATGCGATATGAACCATCTGGTTTCAATATCAGAAAAAGAGGATTTTTCATAGACGAGGCACAGGGTTCAATTACACCCTGATATTCCAATCGAGTCAGAATGTCACTAACAGACGCTTTAGCATCACGTTTAATGGGCTATTGTGGTTTGGGTTGAAGTGTAGATTGTAAAGGAATAACATGCAATAGTGAATCCTTCTCCCAACCTGCTTGATTGCGATATAACGCAGGGGTCAAGCCCAGAGCCCACTCCGAAGCATAAGCCTGTTTAGTCTCCTCCGGGACATATTGTGAAAAAGACGGTAGAATTACATCCTCACCCCTAGAGGAAGCGAGGATAAATGGGGGAGGCCAATCAACCTCCACAAGCAAAATGTTGTACGAAGAAGTCAAATTGTCCCAAAAGACAGTGCATTTTATATCACCTTCAATTTGGAGGTCTACCTCATATAGTCTATCGGGGGGCTATGCGGGTGTCCTTGGTTTCAACAGTTATAAAAGTGTCAGTTGCTTTCGCAACCAGACGCTGGTCGATTGTCTGCCGAGCTATGGTAACTTCCGCTGCGCTGTCGAGGAGAGTCACCGCCCAACTCCTGTCAAGGAGGAGGGTACTCACTGTCTGGGCATACTTTGCCGTCAAAGCGGCAAAATATTTCTTCTGAAATGGGGCACGATATTGAGGTGGTTCCTCCCTTTTGACTTTCACGTCAAACTGGTGCTGCGGGTCTCGCCTTTGGTGCGTGGACTCGGCCTGTCTGCGATCCTGTCGATCCTGTTGTCTCCCTCTGCCAAATTGTTGATCTGACGATTCCTGAAAGGAACGAGGAGAACGGGGATCAGGAACCTGGAACCTCTCAGGTGTTTTAATTTTAGAGCGGTCACGTAAATTATATCTACGCTCAAAAGCGTAAGGTGGAGGCGAACCAGCAAGAGACCTAGGGGCCGATTCCGATTTCGACCGGAAGGGCACCGAACGATGGTCGGAGCCCTTCCGACCGAATCGGAACGTGCCGGCCGGATTCCTTTCCGACCGAGCCATTCCGATGGGCTCGGTCGGAAAGGAATCCGAATGGGATTTCCGGATGGCTTACGACGGGCTTGGAGAGCCCGTCCGCTGTCCGGAAATCCTTCAGTACTCCCCCGGCCGCCTCTTCACGACCGAGGGAGTATGATGGCAGTATTTCACTGCCTTTTCGTGCCGGTGTTTCCGGCACGAAAAGGCAGTCGGTAACTGTCTTTGGGGGCCCCCAGTAGGGCCCCCATGGGTGCGAGGCCGCCGAATGACGGCCTGGGGGCACCTATGGTACCCCTCTGTTGATCCCTGCACCCGGTGGCAGGCACCTTGGGGTGCCGGCCACAGGGTGCAGGGATGAACTGCACCCCTGCTTTCCACAATGCAAGAATGCATTCCGCTCGGAATGCATGCTCCCATTGTGTAGTATACGAGTGCGACCGAACAGGGTTCAGTCGCATCGTACTTGCAGGGCCGTAACCGACGACAGCAGGTCGGTCGGTTACGGCTCCTGACCGATGTCGGACGGACCTGAGTCCGTCCGACATCGGAATCGGCCCCTAGTCTTCTGTTGCTGTTGCACATTTTCGTTCCATGCATTTTTTGGAAAAACTGGATGACCCTCCTTGGTGGGAGGAGGTTTGCTCTGTTCTTGTGTAAATGGTCTGACTCCCAAATTATTGCATCCTAGGGATGTATAAATATCCGCATTAATAATCGCCAACTGTCGCTCCCGATCAGCATCCGCCAGCACCCCCAGGCGTTGGCGTACCTGCAAGCAAACTGCTTCACCTTGTTAGCCAGAATCATATCGGAGACAATAGGGAACATACCCACCAATTTCATTCCCAAAATGAGGGCAGGACCAGCCCGTGTTCATCCCGTACACGTTTTAGAACTCTCGGCAGAAGGCTCATTAAGGGGGTGCCAAAGCACAGTGTATACACTGAAGCAAACACTGTCCCCAGGTGTCGCAGTTCGCTAAAGGAGGAATCAGACCACTCGGCAAACACATAGTAAGGATTCTGTGTTTCTCTACAGGACTAGAGTGAGGCAACACCGCATCAAGCTGTTCAATTTTCTGAGCGATCCAAAAAGGTAGTTCAGCACGATGCTGAGGACGTTTGCTATTCCCACTCCAGTGAGTGCAACAGTAGGGAAAGAGTTGGATAACGTAGGGGTTAAAATTACTATTCCCCCTCCAGAGACTGCAACAATAGAGAAAGTGTTGGATAGCAGAGGGGTAAAAATTACTATTCCCACTCAGGTGAGTGCAACAGTAGGGAAAGTGTTGGATAGCGAAGGGGTAAAAATTACTATTCCCACTCCAGAGAGTGCAACAGTAGGGAAAGTGTTGGATAGCATAGGGGTGAAAATTACTATTCCCACTCCAGAGAGTGCAATGGTAGGGAAAGTGTTAGATAGCGTAGGGGTAAAAATTACTATTCCCACTCCAGAGAGTGCAACAGTAGGGAAAGTGTTGGATAGCGGAGGGGTAAAAATTACTATTCCCACTCCAGTGAGTGCAACAGTAGGGAAAGTTTTGGATAGCGGAGGGGAAAAAATTACTAGTCCCACTCCAGTGAGTGCAACAGTAGGGAAAGAGTTGGATAGCGTAGGGGTTAAAATTACTATTCCCGCTCCAGAGACTGCAACAATAGAGAAAGTGTTGGATAGCGGAGGGGTAAAAATTACTATTCCCACTCCAGTGAGTGCAACAGTAGGGAAAGTGTTGGATAGCGGAGGGGTAAAAATTACTATTCCCACTCCAGTGAGTGCAACAGTAGGGAAAGTTTTGGCTAGCGGAGGGGAAAAAATTACTATTCCTAACTCCAGTCAGTGCAACAGTAGGGAAAGTATTGGATAGCGGAGATGTACAAATTCCTATTCCCACTCCAGAGAGTGCAAGAGTAGGGAAAGAGTTGGATAGCGTAGGGGTAAAAATTACTATTCCCACTGCAGAGAGTGCAAAAGTATGGAAAGTGTTGGATAGCGGAGGGGTAAAAATTACTATTCCCACTCCAGTGAGTGCAACAGTAGGGAAAGTGTTGGATTGCGGAGGGATAAAAATTACTATTCCCACTCCAGTGAGTGCAACAGTAGGAAAAGTGTTGGATAGCAGAGGGTTAAAATTAACATACTTATTAATTAAATAATTATTATAATTAAATAACCAATTAATAACCAATTAATAATAAATTAATTATAAATACTAATAAATAAATATTAATAATTACTTTATTATAATTCAATTACTTCCCACCCTATTCCCCTATAACCCCACAACTCGCTCCTAAAAAAACACAATTAATATAATTGTCAATTAATTAATTAATAAAAATTAATAATCAATTAATAATTAATTAATAATAAATGAATTATATAAATAAAAATTAATATTTACCTTTTTATAATTAAATTACTTCCCACCCTATTCCCCTATAAACCCACAACCCGCTCCTAAAAAAATAACACAATTAATATAATTATCTATTAATTAATTATTATTAATTAATATCCAATTAATAATTAATTAATAATTAATTAATTATAAATACTAATAAATAAATATTAATAATTACTTTATTATAATTAAATTACTTCCCACCCTATTCCCCTACAAACCCACAACCCACTCCTTAAAAACACAATTAATATAATTATCAATTAATTAATTAATAACAATTAATAACTGATTAATAATTAATTAATAATTAATTAATTATATACATAAATATTAATATTTACCTTTTTATAATTACATTAATTCCCACCCTCTTCCCCTATAAACCCATGACCCGCTCCTAAAAAAATAACACAATTAATATAATTATCTATTAATTAATTAATATTAATTAATTACCAATTAATAATTAATTAATAATAAATTAATTGTAAATAATAATAAAGAAAAAATAATAATTACTTTATTATGATTAAATTACTTCCCACCCTATTTCCCTATAAACCCACAACCCGCTACAGAACTAAAATACGCAAAAATTAATTTTCATAAAAGTAATTACTGGTAAAAATTTAACACATACATTAAAAAAGAACTACACTTATACCAAAAAATTACATCACATACTTTTAACACACATACTAAAATACAGAACACTAATATAAATATCGATATTATTAACAACGATATTTTTACAAACGATATTACTGTCTTCGATATTTAAAAAAACGATATTTCTTACCTTACTGTCGATATTCTGTGCTACGATATACTTGCTGTCGATATTCTTGTACCTCGATATTTCAAACTCGATATTGTTGTAGTTCGAAATAAACAACTCGATATTCTGTCTGTACACCGCAAGCCTCACAGTCAGTGGAAAAGTACCAGCAATATGGCTGACCCTGCTGCATGATGTCTGGAGAACAAGGCCTGATGGGAGTTGTAGTCAAGTCAAACTACACGCACCAGGGTCAGACATCTTGGCCCAGTACTTTTCCACTCACTCACAGGAAAGCACAGTCACAGGTAGTCTGTTTGGGATGTCTGGGAAGGTGGGCCTGGCCACAGGCCCCATGGGACTTGTAGTCACTGCAAACACTCTTCCACACACACAGCCCACACAGACATACTGGGACTATGCCAGCCTCACAGTCAGTGGAAAAGTACCAGCAACATGGCTGACCCTGCTGCATGCTGTCTGGAGAACAAGGCCTGATGGGATTTGTAGTCAAGTCAAACTACACGCACCAGGGTCAGACATCTTGGCCCAGTACTTTTCCACTCACTCACAGGAAAGCACAGTCACAGGTAGTCTGTTTGTGATGTCTGGGAAGGTGGGCCTGGCCACAGGCCCCATGGGACTTGTAGTCACTGCAAACACTCTTCCACACACACAGCCCACACAGACATACTGGGACTATGCAAGCCTCACAGTCAGTGGAAAAGTACCAGCAACATGACTGACCCTGCTGAATGCTGTCTGGAGAACAAGGCCTGATGGGAGTTGTAGTCAAGTCAAACTACACGCACCGGGGTTAGACATCTTGGCCCAGTACTTTTCCACTCACTCACAGGAATGCACAGTCACAGGTAGTCTGTTTGGGATGTCTGGGAAGGTGGGCCTGGCCACAGGCCCCATGGACTTGTAGTCACTGCAAACACACAACCCACACAGACATACTGGGACTATGCAAGCCTCACAGTCAGTGGAAAAGTACCAGCAACATGGCTGACCCTGCTGCATGCTGTCTGGAGAATAAGGCCTGATGGGAGTTGTAGTCAAGTCAAACTACACGCACCAGGGTCAGACAACTCTACATTAGACTTCCATTCACTGTCAGGTAGACACAGGCCCAGATGACCTGTTTGGGTAGTGTGGGAGAAGGAGTGTTTGCACTGACAACATCACCTATCAGGCTCTATCCCACACACACACACCTTCACACACAGACCAACAAGGCCAACAGCAAGAGTGGTGTCCTGACAATGATTGGAAGTGTACTTGCAGGATGTCTGGCACTTGTACATGGTGTTAGAGTAGCCCACAACTCCTATCATGGCCTTGTGCTCCTCACACCACTACCCAGTGCCAGACATCTTGATAGTACAGTTTCCATTCAGCATCAGGGATAGCATAGATCCTGGTCTGCTGTGTGTGCTGGCTGTGAAGGTGTGTGTAGGACAGGTCATGATGGGTGGGGAAGTCAGTGCAAACACTCATCCTCACACACAGACCAACAAGACAACATTAAAATGAGCTTACATTACAGTCAATTAAAATGTACTGGCAAGCTGTCTGGCCCTGCATACTGATGTTTTGAGTCCAAGCACTGTTGGTGAGTAGTGGACAAATCAGACACCTGTCACCAGTGTCAGACAACTTGCAAGTACATTCACACTCACTGTCAGGGAGGCAGAGTAACAGTTAGCCTTTTGCTGATGTGTGGGAAGGTGTGTGTGGGCCAAGGCATCATGTGACTTGTAGACAGTGAAAATACTCATCCACCCACCCAGCCATTCAAACACCCCTGGGCATATGTTTACATCACAGTGAGGAGAAGTGTACTGGCAAGGTGGCTGACACTGATGCATAGTGTTGATCTTGAAACCAACTTCCAGCAAGGCCCTGTGCACAAAACATCATGCAACTGTGTCAGCCATCGTGTGAGTACATTACATTCACTGTCAGGTAGCCATTGCCACAGATCAGCTGGTTGTGCTGGTTGTGAGGAGGACTATCTGCCATGACCATATCTACCATCATGCTCTGGCCTCCACACACCTTCACACATAGCCAATATACCATATATGGGACTCTGCTTACCTGACAGTGAGTGGCAATGTGCTGCCAAGATGTCTGACACTGCTGCATGGTGTTTTCAGCACAAGGTCTTTTCTGTGATTTTGATTCACATTTACCACCATGCACCAGTGTCTGCAGCCTGGTCAGAACACTTACCATCACTGCCAGTTAGTCAAAGTCACAGAGGACTGTGCTGGGTTGCTCAGAGGAGGAGCATTTCGAAATCCTACTAATCACATCAGGCAGTGGACAACATACACCTTCATCAACATCACAAACAGTCCAACATGAACTAAGCGTACACACAGTGATTTTGACTTTACTACCAGGATGCATGACACGGGGCACTGGTGTCTGACTTATCAACAAATAACAACATTGACTTGTGCTCAAAACACCGGACACCAGTGTCCGCCAGACCTGTCAGTACACATTCACACACTTGCAGGAAAGCATAGTTCCATGGGTTCGGCATTTGCAAGCAAGAAAGAGTGTGCATATTACATGGCCTGTAGGGATGTCTGTCCATTGTGAACACTCATCTGCAGAAACAGCCCTATAAGACCACTAAAAACCGTGATTACCTGACAGTGAGTGGACATACTAATATGAAATGGCAGACACTGTGGCATGCTGTGTGGTGCACAAGGCCATGAGGCAAGTTGTGTACAAGTCAGAAACAAGTTCCCAGTGCCAGACAGCCAACCATTATATTTGGACACACTGTGAGATAAGCTCATGTTCGGGTTTCTGTTAGCACTGGACATGAAAGTGTATGTAGGAGTGGCACTGATGGGACTTGGAACAACAGCAAACACTCCTACACACACAGCACAACCACTGTATTGTGGGCAATGTCTATCTCTCAGTGAGTTCATGTGTACTTGCAAAATCGCAGACACTGGGGACTGTTGTCTGAACCTATAACGACTGCCACATTTGCCTATGTGCCACAAAGACCAGCCAACATAGACACATATCTTTCACAGACACTCACAAAGATTGGCTGCACAACACTCTTCCTTGTGGCATGGTGGGGCTGGGTGGGAGGAGGGATGTAAGTATCACAAATATACAGCAATCACTCAAACATCAGTTAATCATAGTTCTTTGCCACAAAATGGCACAAAGGTAAGATTGTGAAATTATTTGAGCATGGAGTCAATGTACAAAGTACATGATCTTTGTAGACACAAAGTTAAACTGTCACACAATTCTCCTACTCACAGCCATTCACATGTGTAGAATGAGATGAAATCTAGAAGCATCCCAATCACTCCATTTCCACACCTATCACGCTCAGTCAACAGAATGTGAGTGTGACGGCAGACACACCAATGTGACTGCTGAAGACATGTACTAAGACCAGTACACAGGCACAAGAAGAGTACGCACAGAGGGCAAGAAAGTGTATGTATCTCACTGTGCAAAAAAATATGTGGACAACTAAAACACACCTGTGTCATTCAATGTGTGTCAATAACCAGTCATAACATGCTGTGGGAATCAAACACAACAGGCCCATTGATGCACATACCTGGATATATCCATCAATCCCCCTCTTGTCTCAAAAATAGAGTCATCACAAAAGATATGTCTGCATCATGGATCAAGGAGTCAAATCTATTTGCAGTTACTTCTCAGGAGCTTAATTAGCCTATGTAATGTGTTTGATTTGAGTTGCAGTGGACATTCACATCAGTCATTGTGTTATGTTTGTACCTACAGTGCCAGCTGAGGACAACACTGGAACCATCCAGGACAGCCAGGCACAGACTTCGATTGACCAAGAGCCCTCCGGCGTTGATGACTCTCATCGTTCTTCTGATGACAACGACAGACCTGGCCCTTCTGGTATGGGTCAACCCACAGCACCAGTGGCGGAAAGACCGCGATGCTCTGCAACCACTCCTGCCTCAGCTGCCAACACCCAGCTGACCCCTACCCGCACGGACACAGCATCCCAGGAGACCAACAACACCACATCAACACTGGGCACTCTGGAGTTGCCCAACAACACCAATGTCAACAATGAAGGAGGCTCCGTGTTGACTGTGCCAGCACCAACTGGTCCTGCTCGGGTGGGTAGGGGTGGTGGGAGGTGTCGTGGGGATCGGCCACATCATGCAGCTGTTGCCAATGATGTGGAGATCCAAAACCTCTCCAGAATCCTCAATGCATATGAGGATTCACAAGGAGAGATGGGCCAGGTCATATGGATCCTCAGGACTATGCAACAGGCAGCCCAAAATGAAAAACTAGTCTGGTTTATGTCAAAAATGGATGAACAGACTGAGGTGTACAGGGACATTGCCACCTCCCTCCGCAAGATTGCCACCAACATCTCCACACCTCCCTGTGTGCCTACCACATCCACTGCAACAACTTCTGCAACTGCCACAGGGAGAGATGTGGACTCTGGCAGAGAGACACCTGCCCCGCAGCTGCCTGCACCTGAGGGTCCCCCTGTAAAACGTGGACTCGGTCATCCAAAGAAGAAATGGTGAGAGACAGATGTCTACGCATCACACCCAGGAAGTGACTACCTGCTCCTGATATCCTCCATTGTCTGCCAACCATTCACTTTGTTGACTATCACAGAACTCTCCCACATTGGCTGGAGGGTCTAAGTTGGACTATGGACTCACATAACTGTACATCTACTTCAGAATACCTCATCTACAAACACTACCAACTACTATCTTCACATATAATTTTGTTTGTTTGTTGATGATACCCCCATGATGTGCACTGATATTTTCACAATATGCACTCAAATAAATCACTCTGCACCCAAAAAAAGTGGTAATGTCGTTACTTTGAATAACTAAGGTAATAACTGTAATGATGTTGAAAAAGGCAAAGAAGCAAGTGTGCACAACATTGGTAACACATCACTTGGAAGGAATACATTACTGTCTTGTGAGTATATGTACATTGTCACAACATGATAGAGGGACACAACCAGGTCATGGCCCAAACCATTGGACATGTCACAGATGCAAAGCAAGTATATTGGTCAAAATACTTGCGCCATTTTAAGACACGATAAACACATTTTTGTTAGCATAACAGTGCATCATGGAGCATGTTTAATTCTTAAAAAATTACTTTGGATGTGTGAAAACACACAAGGCATGAATCCTTGTGTATCATAGGATTATTTCCCTGACACAACCTTGCACATTAACACTATTTAAATGGACATCACACAGTTATAAAAAGCTGTAACGTGAAGAAAAATGTCCATCAGTCCAAAAGGAATAGCGTGTCCTGGAATTCCCCAAAAGTCCAATGTTTGAGTAGTTGCAAGCATCAGGTGTCTGATGGGCTCACAAATTGCATGGTAGACACGGCCTTGTACCCTGGTAAGGAGAAACATAGAACAGAGTTAGGCACAAAAGACTGAGCCTCTTCAATTTTGACAAGATTGTCAGCTGAAGCACAAGATTGTGAGTGTGTAAACTGTCTTTGATTCACCGTACCACTGTACATCTCAACTTTTCCATCTCACAAATACTTATCATACAACTAACATCATGGCAATTTGTATACACTCACAAACATACATACACATTGTGTACCAGCAACACAACAACAGACACCTGGGGGTACTCCCCTACTTTCATTGCATACCTACACTCATGTGAAGAAGTTGTTGATAAGCTGTCGCCTCAAATCCTCGCCATCATCATCATCCCCACTGTCGTCATGTCGCAGTCCCGGATCTTCCCTCGCTGGCGGATGCTGGTCTTCATCGTCCTGTATAAGTGGAATTTTCCTCCGATTAGCCAGGTTGTGGAGCATGCAGCAAGCATTGATAATGTTGCACACCTTCAATGGTGCATATTGTAGGGCTCCTCCCGTCCGGTCAAAACAACGGAATCTTGTCTTCAGGAGGCCAAAACACCACTCAATGACTCTTCGGCTCCTACCATGTGCCTCATTATACCACATTTCTTCAGGGGTGACTGGGTTACGGAGTGGCATCAGTAACCAAGGCTGGTTGGGGTACCCAGAGTCTCCTACATTGTAAACAGAAAAATATGATCTGTAGTTGGTTAACAGAGCATTATCAGACATACAATCTACACACAACACAGCACACATGTCACATCACCTACCAACAAGCCAAGCATGGTCATGTTGTGCCCGTGACAGCAAATGGGGGATTGCACTGTTCCTCATAATGTAGGCGCCATGTGCAGATCCAGGGAAACGTGCACAGACATGGGAGATGGTCATGTCTGCCAAACAAACCACCTGGGCATTAATTGAGTGGTAATGTTTGCGGTTAGGATACACTACCTCAGAAGCCTGCGATGGCTCCAATGCAATGTGGGTGCCATCAATGGAGCCAATTACATGGGGTAAGTACCCCAATGCATAAAATGCACCCTTGATGTCTCGGAATTCTCCAGGTGTTGGAAACTTTATGTATTGGCACAGAAAATTCATCAATGCAGCCAAAACATCTTGCAGAACACAGCTGAACATGGTTTGTGACATCCCACCAGATGTTGCCACTGTGTACTGAAATGTACCGGTGGCAAAGAAGTGTAAAGCTGCCATAACCTTCACTTTGTCCATCAGTGCAGTTGGATATGGCCGACCAGGCTGTAGATGGGGTGACAACTGCGCAGTCAAGTCTTCAATGATTGGCCTTGTGAAGCGGAACTTCCTGATGGTGTCACGTTCTTCCATGGTTGCCAGGTCTGGAAAGGGCCTGTGGACTGGAGGTCATCTGCGATACCTATGTGTAGAGTATGGACACAGTTGCTGTCAAGTCACAATGTACCATGCAACATGCTCAGAGACAAAGGGAACATGAAATGTGAACACAACTGAACCTACAGATCCTTCAAATACATGATTTAATTTACAAAAAAATTCATTATATACATATGCCAGCATCAGTAGCATACACAGACATGTTATCAGGGTATGGTGATACAGCAATTATAGTGGTGTAAAGTATAAGTCACTAGTGTCTGACATCATGAATGTCTGCAATCAGCACAGATTATAAGGATCAATAGTTAAAATATGTCACTTTAATGTGTTTAAAAATATTACATGTACATTAATAAGACTGAATAGGAACATGTCATTCAAGAGATGTGTAACACATGATATACACATCATCTCAAATACACAGTCATGCACAACACTGTCACAGGTTGGACACTGTCATTCATTTATGTCTACTTAACACATAGATTCACATACACTGATTTTTTTCAATGTAGTGGCTTTAGAAATGGGTAACAATATCATACACTGCAGTCTGAGGCACACTAACAGACTACTAATTCACATTGCACAAACCAGATGTACATGCATGATGATTACACTGTCCAATCATCCCATGGTAAAATCCTTAGCCATGACTGACACCACAGACATCTACAGTCTGATTTTTTTTTTTTAAATGTGCAATTGCTCAGACAGGACACTAATGCAGTGCCAAGGCAAGATTGCACATGTACATCCACACAAAAAATGATGTTCACTGTGAACAATACA
This sequence comes from Calotriton arnoldi, assembly GCA_963921515.1. Lineage (NCBI taxonomy): Eukaryota > Metazoa > Chordata > Amphibia > Caudata > Salamandridae > Calotriton > Calotriton arnoldi. Next base: position 288,051 of record CAWUFW010013510.1, read on the forward strand.
ACGCAGAAAACAGCACTGCCAATCCAGACATACTTTACATGCAAATCATACAGTGTGGCATGTGTCCCTTAAGGTTAGCTCCTTATGGGAGTATGTTTCATTGATGTACATCTCATTTTTTAATGTATATGGTACATTACACACATGTACTGTACTGAGATACATCATCCACACCAGTGTGTGCACTGACAACCGATTCTTCAAAGGACGCGTCCTCCGCATCCGAAACGATTTGTTTACTGCCATTGGTTGTCATGGTGAAAGACGCGGGTGAGAATTCAAAGGACGCGTCCTCCGCATCCGAAACGATTAGTTTACAGCCATTGGTTGTCATGGTGAAAGACGCGGGTGAGAATTCAAAGGACGCATCCTCCGCATCCGAAACGATTCGTTTACAGCCATTGGTTGTCATGGTGAAAGACGCGGGTGAGAATTCATAGGACGCGTCCTCCGCATCCGAAACGATTCGTTTACAGCCATTGGTTGTCATGGTGAAAGACGCTAGTGAGAATTCAAAGGACGCGTCCTCCGCATCCGAATCGATTTGTTTACAGCCATTGGCTGTTTGTTGGCATGGTGAGCGATGCGTGTTTCGACTCATTTCTTCAGCGCAAGAAAAACTACTCTGTTCCCTCACATCACCAATGTATCCATTTCAAAAGAGATCACATGAAGAGTGTTTGAACGTCGCGGTAGGCGTGTCGATTGCTAGTAAAGTCATGCATTGGCCCGATTCGTACAATGCGATCGACATGAACCTATCACTTTTGATGCATGTATTGAGACCGCCTCTGCTGTTTAGATATAAGTCTGTCTGTTCCCTAGAAACTTTACTTGCCAGCACTACCTGCTTCATTCCTGCACCTCCCCATCTCTCTGCTGCTGTGACAACATCCTCTGGTAGCCACAATGGTAAGGACACACCCCAGGGCCCCAGCTTTCACTGAGGAGGAGAATCAGGCCCTGCTGGACACACTCCTGCCACTACACAGCCAGATGTATGGCAAACCAGAGGAGCAGGTGAGTGAGATTGACAGTGCATTGCCCTTGGACATGTGTGACAAATGTGCATTACTGGCAGTATGAATCTCCATCAGAGATATTCATTTATGTTATTTTAAAATATAACTGGGTGTCTGGAACTGATTTTGACAGGCACATTGCTGTAGAGGTGTGTGTCCTGGGTCAAACATGTCATCACTGTCCCAATTGGAACCGAGATTAGATTGTACACATGACTGATGCACATGATGCCACATGAATTACCCTTAGTTATTTGTTAAAACATGTAATGAGCTAGGTATATTAGTGTATGATAGAGACACATGGCGCATGTAGACTAAGGGACTATCACCCTGTCATCCTTACAGGTCAACTCCCATGAGAAGGACCGAATGTGGCTGACCAGCGCCAAGAAGGTGCGTGACGTGGGGGTCGCATATCGTTGTGTTCGTCATTGCCGCAAGAGGTGGCAGGACCTTCGTGGCTGGGCCAAGAAGATTGCTGAGGTCCAGCTGGGCCTGTCACAACCGGGCAAGCGAGGCGGCCGGCGAAGCTGGACCCCCCCCACATGCAACGCATCATAGCGGTGGTCTTCCCTGACCTGGATGGGCAGTTGAAGGCCCTACAGCAGCAAGGAGGGGGTGAGTCACTTACATGTTGCATGTCTATCTTTATCCCGGCAGCTTTTGTGATCTGAGCTTGATGGCACTTTTAGTGGTTGTAAGTCTGCCAAACGTGCAGGCATTCACACTCGATTAAAAAAAGCAGATGGAGCAATAGATGACAGGTAATGACCCATTCATCAGGGACACGTGAATTAGTCATGTTCAGGGATTGTAACAGTGTTGACATGCACATGTGTGCTTAATAATTTACACAGACGTGTATGAGTTTCTGCATGAATCCCATGGCTTTACAAGTGTCTGGACATCCACTGATCTGTGATCCTGTTCTCAGAGTGGTTTGAACAAATCATTGAAGTATGTTGTGATGGGTGATTCCAATTTTTCAAATCACATGCAAAACATTTTGTGACAAAGGATTTCTCCATGTAGAGACATAGATTTGTTCGTCTTGGTCCGTGTGCAAAGGTTTTTTCCACTGACATGCTGCCAATTGTGAGCACATGTATCCCAGGGGACATTCACAGCTAGGGTGACTCGGACCACAGGTCACAATGTCTGTCCCATGATGTCATGTCAAAACGTACAGATTACATTTTGAAAAGTGAGTACATGTGTAGGAGTATGTGATGGTGAAATCACAAGCCATTCAGTGTCAAACACAGGTTGTAACTGATCGCAACATGGCAGTATTTTTGAGGTACGATGTGAAGTACACAGTCACAACTGTTGACATGTGTGTTTATTGTCTTGAATACTCAAACATGATGGCTTGGTAAACAAGGTTTTTTGGCATCACTGTCTGATTCTGAGATGCAAAATGTGCACCAATTGAAAATGTGTTAACCACATGGTACGTAAGACATGAGCAATCTCAGTAGTGGAAAGTGTGCATCAAAGGGAGGGACAGTCAGACTTTGTCCATATAAAGGTGGACTAGTTCAGAGTAGCCAAGATTCTTCAACAGAATTGACTGTACTCATGCTGGAAATGGGTTCAGTCACAACAATCATTGCACAATCATTGCACAACAGTCATTGCACCCAGATGTGCCAGTGGAATGGTGTTCCACCTGAGGCATCATGAAGCTGAAAATTTCAGACATGCCCGTTTGTAGACCATTAATTACATCTATGAAACTTTATTTGTTTTCAGTCTTCAAATATATATGATTATGATACATGACACCGTGCATAGATGACATAGGACAGTGTGCTACATGCCTGTCGGACCCGCTATGAGTACTGCCTTGGTGTCTTCATGATGACCCTCATATGTGTCTAGTGACATTGGATATGCAAAGCTACTGAACACGTTATCAATCACTGTGAATTGTGTAACATGACTCATGCAATGAGTATGCATTGTGCATGTTTGACAAGGTAGACATGTGAGCCATGACATATGAGCCAATGGTTCAACTATAGATGACTAATGATTTCAGGATGTGTACCATGTCTCTGTGACATCTGAGATTCATATCAACTTTTTGATGGCTCTACTCACATGCAGAAGAGGAGAAAGTAATACCAGTACACAAGTCCATCATGAGCACAAGACAAAACATTCCCTGCCTCAAACTCCATTAGTCAACATTCTTGTTCTGTACTTTGATGTTGATACTTGCAAAGTTGCTGATCACATCATGTGTCATTGAGCAATGTGAAAGTGGCAGGCTAACAAGTACCATTTCTGTTAATGCAGCATGTGCTAATAGCACAACTCAATGTGATGTCTGATATCTAGTTACATCTGTCTCTTAACTATGTGTCAACTAGGTATGTATGACTCATGTAAATCTTTTTCTTACTTGCTCACAGCATCATCAGCTGACATGGGAGCAGAGAGTGCCACGGATGTTGTGGGAGCAGAACGTCAGACTGGGTCCAGTAAAGAGTCATCGGAGGGGGGACCCAGTGATGGAGAGGGTGAGGGGAGTCTCACTGGCAGCGGATCTGCAACAACATCTGCAGCTTCTGAATCCGATCACAGCTCTGGTGAGGACTCCCATGTGGTGGTTGGGGACACAGAGACTGCATCTACAACATTAGAGTCCACCTTCAACACCCCTACCATCTCCACCCTCCCTGCTGCTCCCAGTTCCACTGTCCGTGGCCGCAACCGTGTAAGGGGCAAACTATCCTTTGGGCCAGGCACCTCACCCCGGCACCTGTCTCCCCTGCTGCCCTAAGTGTAAAGACCAATGACCTCCTGAGGCAGATCTCTGTTGGGCAGACATCAATGCTGAGTGTCCTCCATGCACGCACGACTCTTTTGACAGAAATGTCATCGTTCATGGAGGGCATTCACTCAAACATGTCTGCCCTACAGAGATCAAATCAGGCGATGGCCTCAACACTGACAGCAGCACTATCTTTCCTCCAGCAGTACCTCCTACCTCTTCCTCATCCACCATCCCAACTACACTCCCTGACCCAAGCACATGCAAACACACAAAGTCACACACTGCAACATCCACACGCAGCACACAAACACACAGACAAATGTCACACGCCACACCCACGCATACTCATGCTACAGACAGCACACTCACACCAAAGGAAGTGACAGCACCCGACACACATGCATCCAGTGACACTCCGCATACCTCACAACCCTCTGCCTCCACAACCCCTACCCTTTCTGCTCCTGTACCACCCTCAACCCAGGCTCCCCACCTTGTTCCCATTTAATTTTCCCCTCCACAGACATGCACCCCCCCTCCTAAGAAGAGGAAGTATCTAGAGGATGTCCTACCTGTAGCATCTGCTAGCCCCACCACATCCTCCAAGGAACAGAAAGCATCAACTCCCTGTAGAAAATCCCTCCGGTCCCATTCCAAAGCATCCACTCCTACACCCCATAGATCCCCAGACAAGCCCAGTACATCAAAATTGGCTAAAACACCCACCAAAAAGACACCTCCTCTCCCCATTGCAGACTCACCCCTCACTAAATTTAAAATCCCTAAATTAGTTAAGGCCACACCATCCTCAGCTCACACTGCCCATCCCACTGCAGCTGCACCCCCTAACAATCAGAGCCAACCACTGCAGTGGAGTCCCACACCCCGCCATCAGACCCTACCACTGCAGTGGACCCTGAAACCCCTCCTGCTCCCATCCCTCCCAAAACACAACCCAGTCCCAAATAGTTTGTCCCCTTTGGTGCCTGGCATGCCCCCAAGATGCCCCTCTCAGGGGAGGTGTCCCCTTGCAGGAATTGTGCTGGCAAGAATGTTTTGGCCGGATGTTCAAAGTCACATGGACACTAACAAGTGATGGACTGACCAATGGCCATTTGTTTATGACGAGAGATATATTTATTTTGCTGCTGAATAATGCAAGTTAGTTTTCCTTAATAAAAACATTGTTGTTCAACAACTTGTTTCAGAGTTGAATGTGTGACAAGTGGAATTGTTTTTTTATATATACAATGATATTAGTGGGGCATGTTTTGCATATGTTACATGTAGTTTGTGCACTTTGACAGAAGGTATTTTATGATGTGGGGTCTGCATTTCATGTTTGTCATTGCCAAATTATGTCTTGGATCAGAGTGTGAAATGCATCACAAGGTCTTACTTTTGTTAGTAAATAAGAGTGGTGTTGTCCTGCAATGTTTCTGTGTGTGTTGTGGTGGACTTATGCATTCACTGTGTGATAACACATATGTGTGTTTCTCATTATTCTTGGTCTAGCGTCAAATGTGCTATTCACCTAGCATTTCGCATGCTGACTGTAACTACCTGATGATGAAAATCCCTCAGCCTGCATACACAACATGCGATTGACCCATGTTCTAATTGTGATTACAATGATGCTCAGGCACTCAAAATATAATTTACACACAATCTGTGATCATCTCTTGAAATGGCATGTATGTTTTTACTGGTGAGAAAGAAATATATGTTCCTTGGAGAGGAAAACAAACTCAAATTCACACAAGTACAACTTCAATCAGATTCATAGACCCCAAACAACGGGAGTGCACATATACTGAAATCATTCAACTAAAACACCACCAGGCCCAAGAATGTAGCGTCAGAGGCTTTATTCATATATTATTAAAAACCAAATTCCTCTTGTAAACATCACAATTTTCATTTAAAAACCTTAGTTGTCTTCCAATTCTAAAAAAACAATGGCTCTGATATACATTAAAAACAGTTCATACTGAGCACAGTAAAGCCAATATACATTTAAAGCCAACTCATTACTTTTGTTATGACACACATATAGACCATAAAAACAAATTGTCATTTATAATAAAACATTTTATACAAAAATATACAATAGAAGAAAAAATTATAAAAACCTAACAGGGAGACCCTATGCACAGCTAAAAAGGTACTGTTACAAAACCTGATCCAACTTATTACATACAATTCATATTTTTATTGCTATCCATCATTATTTTAGCAACATTCTTTCTCGTAGTTGGATTCAGTAAGTTAACAGCGTTGACGTGTTTCGGTGGTCTTGGCACTATAAACCCCACCTTCCTCAGGACCAAAAAGGTGTATCAGGGTTAAGAACCTCCCTCTTAGAGGGACTACAAATAGATCAAGTCAAAATTAGTGATGTGCTTCCAGATTGCATCAAATAATTTGTGCAACAAAATTTCTATCCTTCTTATCTCTACCGGGTTAGCTAAATTCTGTCCTTGGTTCTGAGAGATAGATTCTTATAGCACAGCAAGAATACGTTGGATATAAGGTCCCGAATGGACCATCTCAAAGAAAGTGCTATCAATACCGGTATATTAGAATAACCGGGGATGTGGCTGTTCGCTAGTTCCTTATAGTGAAGGTAAAGAAAGGGCTTTTGGTACCAACAGCGGGCCACCTGCTCAGTGTCTGGGTAACCGCACCGGGTGTCTATCCACAACCTGTGTCCGCTGTTTCTCTAATCTTGCTCCTTCTACTGGCCAAATGTTTTGTAGATAAATGAACGATGCTGCAGATCAATGTTGTGGTATGTAGGTCAGACTGTCCAGTTATGACTTACCTCCCTGCAAGGTCCCTACATTGAGGCAATATCCCTGCACCTGTCATGCACTGACAGTGAAGTTTGTGTGTTCAACATGATACTATCTCTGTCAATGCATGTAAGGCAGTGCACCATGGTGGTTCTGTCACAAAGGCTGACGAGCAGCCTTTATTCAAGGAACAGATGATAGTCCATTGAATTTGTGACATGATGTTGCATTGTCCTAGTTGGGACTGTATAAGTGTGTGAGTCCATTGTGCTGGTCTATGAAGGCCCACATAACCATGGTCAGCAGGTGAACCTGTGGTGCACCTGCATCTCCACTCTACCCATCCCTCAAGGTTAGCATTTTTTTTTTCTGCAACAATGTGTGAATACCTTTCATTGACAATATCGTGTGAGCTAGTTTTTTGAGGAAATACCTGCAGCCTGTACTCCACATGTACTGATATGAGATTTTATTTTTGGAAGAGAAGTTTCATTTTTCATATCCATTTTTAATACTTTCTTTTTACCCCAACCCAGGTATTGCAATTTATTGTATAGGGGTATTTTCACGAAGACCAGATATGCATAATCATATATGGGGGTATTTACCCCAAACACAAGGAATACCTCCTCATGTATGAGAGTATTTGCCCAAAAACAAGTTAGTCATCTTCATGTATGGGGGTCTTTACCCCAAAATCAAATTAGGCATCTTCATGTATGGGGGAATTTGCCCCGAAATCAAGTTAGGCATCTTTATGTATGGGGGTCTTTACCCCAAAATCAAGTTAGGCATCTTCATGTATGGGGGGATTTGCCCCGAAATCAAGTTAGGCAGCTTCATGTATGGGGGGATTTACCCCCAAAACAAGTTAGGCATCTTCATGTATGGGGATATTTACCCCCAAAACAAGTTAGGCATCTTCATGTTATGGGTGTATTTACCCCAAAATCAAATTAGGTATTCTCATGTATGGGTGTATTTACCCCCAACACTAGATAGGCATCTTCATGTGTTTGGGGATAGGCCACAAAATCAGGTTAGGCATCTTCATGTATAGGGGTATTTCCACACAAAACCACATATGCATATACACATATGGTGGATCCATTAAAAAAAAACACATATTTTCTTCAACATTGCTGTAGGTAGTTGCCACCCCTCCTATTGACTGGACATTGCTGTAGGAAGTTGCCATCCCTCCTCATTACTGGACATTGCTGTAGGTAGTTGCCACACCCCATATTGTCTGGACCTTGCTGTAGGTAGTTGCCACCCCTCCTATTGACTGGACATTGCTGTAGGTAGTTGCCACCCCCCATATTGACTGGACATTGCTGTAGGTAGTTGCCACCCCTCCTCATTACTGGACATTGCTGTAGGTAGTTGCCACCCCTCCTCATTACTGGACATTGCTGTAGGTAGTTGCCACCCCACATATTGACTGGACATTGCTGTTGCCACCCCCTCCTCATTACTGGACAGTGCTGTAGGTAGTTGCCACCCCCCATATTGACTGGACATTGCTGTTGCCACCCCTTCTCATTACTGGACATTGCTGTAGGTAGTTGCCACCCCTCATATTGTCAGGACCTTGCTGTAGGTAGTTGCCACCCCTCCTCATTACTGGACATTGCTGTAGGTAGTTGTCACCCCCCATATTGTCTGGACCTTGCTGTAGGTAGTTGCCACCCCTCCTATTGACTGGACGTTGCTGTGCGTAGTTGCCACCTCCATATTGACTGGACATTGCTGTTGCCACCCCTCCTAATGTCTGGGCCTTGCTGTAGGTAGTTGCCACCCCTCCTATTGACTGGACATTGCTGTAGGTAGTTGCCACCCCTCCGATTGACTGGACATTGCTGTAGGTAGTTACCACCCCCCATATTGACTGGACATTGCTGTAGGTAGTTGCCACCCCTCCTATTGACTGGACATTGCTGTAGGTAGTTGCCACCCCCCATATTGACTGGACATTGCTGTTGTCACCCCTCCTCATTACTGGACATTGCTGTAGGTAATTGCCACCCCCATATTGTCTGGACCTTGCTGTAGGTAGTTGCCACCCCTCCTATTGACTGGACATTGCTGTAGGTAGTTGCCACCCCCATATTGACTGGACATTTCTGTTGCCACCCCTACTCATGACTGGACATTGCTGTAGGTAGTTTCCACCCCCCATATTGACTGAACATTGCTGTAGGTAGTTGCCACCCCTCCTCATTACTGGACATTGCTGTATGTAGTTGCCACCCCCATACTGTCTGGACCTTGCTGTAGGTAGTTGCCACCCCTCCTATTGACTGGACATTGCTGTAGGTAGTTGCCACCCCCATACTGACTGGACATTGCTGTTGCCACCCCTCCTATTGACTGGACCTTGCTGTAGGTAGTTGCCACCCCTCCTCATTACTGGACATTGCTGTAGGTAATTACCACCCCCCATATTGTCTGGACCTTGCTGTAGGTAGTTCCCACCCCTCCTATTGACTGGACATTGCTGTAGGTAGTTGCAACCCCCATATTAACTGGACATTTCTGTTGCCACCCCTTCTCATGACTGGACATTGCTGTAGGTAGTTGCCACCCCTTCTCATGACTGGACATTGCTGTAGGTAGTTGTCACCCCTCCTCATGACTGGACATTGCAGTATGGGTAGGTGTCGTACTTGCCTTCTGCGACGAACGCATCGGTTGTAGTAATGCTCGAAGAGGTAGAGTATGGGGCTTACATGCACGATCCTATTCATGGCTGCACGTCTCGTTCAGCAGAAATCGTGTTGTGGCACGAATCGGTGCTGAAATACTCCCCTTCCGGCTGCTCTGACGTGTTGGTTGTGGTGACGGATTCGGTGCATGGGAAGTACGCATCGTACTTTGGCGTTTGTAAGCGGACTTGGAAATGCCTCCGGACGGCTCCTTTCTGTGTTTCCGGAAGCTTTTCGTTTGGACTATGAGGACGGAATCGGAGTGACCGTCTCGTTAGGTGAGTAAAGGTTTTTGTGCATCGTACTGCGTTATTTGGTTGCACCGGCTCCCAATACGTGTCGGTTGTACTGTTCGCCTCCGGACGCATCTGGGAGGGCCTTCCAAATGACATCGGAATCAGGCCCTTAGAGTTTATATGGGGCATATTAGCAAGACCCACGTTAAAATTATCGCCGTTTTAGCGGCAGGAAACTGCCGCTAAAACGGCGATAATGGGCTTGCTAATATGCGTTATGGAATTCAATAGAAGCCCAGGTTAGATGTGCAGGACATCTAACCTGGGCTTCTATTGGAATTCCATAACGCATATTAGCAAGCCCATTATCGCCGCTTTAGCGGCAGTTTCCTGCCGCTAAAACGGCGATAATTTTAACGTGGGTCTTGCTAATATGCCCCTATATTCTTTCAAATTCTGGGTAAATTAGGGATGAAGATTACGGATCAACTCCAAAAGCTATACATTTCTGCAACCTAGTTAAAATATGAACTAAGGGAAGGAGTCTTTTGTGTAGATTGCTTACAATTTTCCCAATTAAATTACCAATTGAATTCACAAAATACTCAATGTACATGGGAAAAGGTGAAACTCACAACATAGCAGGCTGATCTGCGAAGCTAATATGCCTCTACGTTCCACAGGCTATACCGTCAAATTTAGATCTTTCCTACCATGTCCGAATACATGCAATGTACAAAGCCAGCAACCAAGCCATGTCTTTTAATCATTCAGGGCCTAATATTTAATTTGGCAGGCAGAGTAATCTCCATTGGCCTGGCAGAGAACTTAACGTCTGCCAGGCCGATACTACTCCACCCTCCAAATTCAGATATGGCCAACAAGGTGGTGGTCATTACTAAAGCATTGGCAGGAACCTCTGCGACAGTGGTTCCTGTCAATGCTTTTTGAGGTTTTGTGCATGGCTCCGTCAACATGATAGAGCCGTCCATTAAACTGTTTTATTTTCTATTTTCCCGAAGCAGGATTTTCTTTTCGGAAAAAAAAAAAAAATGTTCTCCTCAGAAGTCCTCTCCCATGGTGAGGGGAGCATTTAGCAGTTTTCACTGCCCCTTACTGCCAAGGTTTTCCTGGTGGTGACGGGCAGTGCAACCTGACCTCTAATTCCACCCATTTTAATTTGGTGGGCAGATTAGAGGTCTGATTCTGACAACCATTACTCCGCAGGGCTGTCTGTGGGGTTTAGTCATGGCGGAGACGGTGTAGTCTCCCCTGCAATTATACCTATGGTCTGCCAGTATACAAATTAGGCAGACAAACCACTGTCTTGGCGGCATGGATACTCCGTCGCTGTTGCGACAGAGTAACCATACCGCCAAACTTTATATCAGGACCTCAATTACAGTAGGGACTCAACTGTTTTGCAAAAATCAAAGGCTAATCACAATAGTTCGAAAATCTTTAATTCATGCACACTTCATTTTTTACAAATGAAATCCTGTTTATGTGGAAGAGAAAATCAAATGAGACAAGAACAGGCCAAAATCGTGGCCAAGTCGAATGACGCACTCAGGAGCAAAAACCGCGGCAATTTGGTATTATGAATGGCTGCAGCGTCTGTCCTCATGGTTGGCCGACAGAAGAGGAACCCACCTTTATCAGACTTATTTAAAAGCCTGAGCCTCCGGAAGACCAGAGATCTCCCCAGCTTTGCTTACCCAGAGTGCCCTATAAAAGATAGTCTGGGGGCAAAAAAAAACAATTTTCTCTCATTCATGTGCCAGTTAAAATAAAATTTGCTGCCAAAGACAAAAGTCTTACGATTCCGCAGTCCCACAATTCTCTCAATAAAAGAACCCCCTGTGTGTGGGCACAGGACAATAATGAGCTCAAAGTGTGAGCATGTCAAATCTTGCAACATTTAGAATGAGGGATGTCAGCAGTTTTCAGCCTTTGGACTCAGCCATTACCTGGCAACCATACAAAATCTATGTTTTGGCAAAACTATAGGCCTAGAAGGACCCTGGAAGACAAGATATGTGTGGATTGCGCACCTTGTCTAACAAGTACCAAACGTGGCGTGGTCTCATCCTGGCTCGATCTTGAACCTTGCGATGCCCACCCATTTAACAGTGGGAGTCTGGGAATGCAGGAAGGTTGAGAATTTGCTGTTGGCGGTGACGTCAGATGTAATGTGGGGAACTGGTGCTTTTCACCAAATCCTGGCATTTGAAGAGCATTATGGGTAAGAACAGTTTATGTGAGCCTTGCACAACACATCTCCTTGGACTTTCCCCTCTATCTAGTTTTTTAAAATGCATTGCTACATAGGTGCCAGGAGGAACGAGTGACCAAATCTATAGAATCACACCTGCCAAATGTCAGTAAAAATGACCATCCATAGGCGGCTGCCATGTCAGAGTGATCAGCCAACTGGTTGGCCATGTGATAACGCAACTCATGCGCGACGGTAGGGCATTAGCTTCTCCTGTGTCTCTAGTTGTGAGTCAGTGACCCTGGCCCAACGAGAGGACCAATGCTACTGTCAGGCCATGCCCCTGAAATGTGCTACAGGGGGATGCTGTTTAGGTCTGTCCTACTTCACCTGGTGAGGTCCTGTTCCTACAGCGTGGAGGGTGGGGGAGCTGGGTGGCCCTGCATATGGAGGTAAAGTGCGGTAGCGCTAAGTGCATGTCCCCTTTGTGTTTGAAAAGCTTTGCATGACGCCTAAACCATGTAACACATCGCATGGGCATTATGGTCCAATAGCATTTTATGTTCTTGGAAACCTTGCCTAACCTCTTAGACCCTCATTGTAAGTGGCCCTTTTATCCCCCCTCCCCAGAGTTACAGTTACCAAGGAAGGCAGGAATACTGGGGTTGATAAAAGAGCAGCAATTACACGATTTTGTGGACTGACGTCAGGGAGCAGGTGTTTCAGTGCTGATCCCTCCACTCCCTGGTAATCCACACAGTCATGTCGGATTTGTTAGTAGCTGATATATATCCATGTGAATTAAACACCACCTCCCATTATTGTGATGGGCCTGGGAGCAGCTCTGATCAGAGGGCTTCACATGCGGATGAGGGCAGCTAGGACAGAGAGACACATAAGCACTGCCTTACGCATTCAGGTGCCCGTCTCCTGCCATGGGGCACAAACTGGCACACTTCCTGGATCACTGCCATACTCAGGGTTTAAAAGTCCCACTTCAGGGAGCGTGGCCTTATTCATTTGATGGGAGTCTGACGCCTTGTGCACAGCTCCACAGTCTGTGTGTGAGTTTCACATCTTGGAGCACACCCTCACTCACTGGGTGTGAGGTTGACACTTTAGTGCAGATGTGATTTGAATCCCACACTGGAACATAGCAACACTTACCGATGTGTGCCTCACTTCCTGGAGACTGACCTGAACAAGGTCATTCTCAACAGTCCATTACTATAACACGGTGTTGCTCACAGATGTTGACCCTTGACTGTGAGATCTCTCCCCAGGCCTTGCTGAGAGCCCCAGACAGTGCCCAAGAGTTCATCTTTGGAGCAGAAAGGAGTCAACCCAGAAGGGCCAAGGGGAGGATTCGAAAAGAGGTGTCAACTTGGAGCGATCAATCAAAAAGGTGGGGTTTAACTGAGAGCATATATCTGTCTGACCATCTCTTATGATGATGCCCGACTTCAGTCAATCAGGATTTGTAGAGCGCGGCTAATCACCCTGTGAGGGCATCCAGGCGCTTCTTATGCGAAGAGTGAAAACAGACAGCGGGGAGCTCAGAAAGGAGCAGCCTTCAAGGGGTTACCCCATAAAAAACACCAACAACTGCAGACACAACAATGAATATGGCAATGCAGGTAGGGGCCATGACAACCAGTGAGGTGTCCACCTGGCCATGGGGGCAGATGCGGAGAAGGAGAAGCAACATGGAAACCACCCTTGTATAGCGGTATACGAGGATGGTACCTGGTGGTAGAAGATGCCATCTAACCACAACAATAAAAGAAAGGAGTTGGAGAAGGATATAGACTTTGGCAGGTGGAAAAGGAGGTGGCCAGGAAAGTAAGGTGTGGCACTGTGGCCACAGTGCTCACAGCCGACCAATCGTAGACTGTCAGTAGGGTCGAAGAGGCGGAGCCGCTGGAGAGCAGTAAGAGCTATTTGGGTGACCTTGGGGCTATAATCAGCTGTTCTACCCTACCCCAGCTGCCCAGGGCCTCTATTGTGTAATGTTGCCATTTCTCTAATAAATACTTTACTAGGTTGGCACCATAAGCAGTTTTCTGTCTGCTTGTACAGCTTGCTGCAGCATTTTACCGATTTTCAAAAATCATAACAAGACTTATTTTAAATTAACAGCACACGTTTTTGGCCGATGCTGGTTATTGCTAATCACACATTTGCTAAGACGAGCAGGTTGTCTGTTGAAGTTGATAGACGTGGGCCTGGTGGTGATTGCAAATTCAACACATATTCTGTTTAACACTAATTTATGCTTCCCTGGAGGTGAGATAATGGAATCCGAAAATCTCACAGTGGAATAAAACCTCCTGCCAGGCAAAGCCGTAAATCAGCATTGTTGAGACGCAGCCCACAGCTTATTAATAACATATCTATTTACTGGATTTATTCCACACCCCTGATATCTGCGACTCAAGTTATTTTAACCCTCAGAATTGTTTATCAGTTTATTTGAATGGTTGTTTTTTATCAGAATTGCAGTTTACGTAAACTGGCGTTGGGGTCCCCCAAAATGGACTACTCCCCAGAAATTGACCCATGTCACTTTAGAGACAGGATGTGTAAAAAGAGCATTTCTAACACCCCCAAGCCTGCTCCCTATGAGCAGGATTGCCACAGCACCTGAGCTTAAAGTCACCCAAGTGCACGTGCAGTGGGAATCTTAATTCTGTTTCACATGATCATGACTTAGGGCTGATTGGGATGGCAGCCTTATCGGAAACGGACCCCCCGACAGGCTTTCGGCGGTCCCGACATAGGCATCACAATGCGACCGCAACCACAGCAGTTGCAATGTCTGTATTTTGTATTGCGGCGGGTGCTGCTGGCTACAGCACACCCAGCAAGACAAAAAGGGGTCACTGCACATATCCCTGCACTACGTGGATGCGGTGCCTGCCACATGGTGCCGGGATGTGTAGCAAGGCACCATATGTGGCCCCCCAGGGCCCATGTTTGAGGGCCTTGGGAGATAAGGGGGGCCCTCTACAGGCCCCCAAAGGCCCATTCCGCCTGCCTTTTCATGGCGGGTTAACCGCCATGAAAAGGCGGGCGGAAAGGGACATCATAATCCCTACGGTGGTGCCTGGTAAGTACTGCCACTGTCGTAGGGATATGATTCACCTCTGACGCACCGGCAGGCTCAAGGAGCCCGTCAGATGCGTGGTGGTCAGTCTTTCCGACCGCCAACAAACCACCCGCCATCCTAAAGTGGCGGGCGGGAAACTTGCTTAGGATGGCGGTCTCACCACCATCCTAATCAGGCCCTTAATTTGTACAGTCCAGTCCTGGGGCCCTCGTCAGCTTGCACCACCCATTGGCCCTGCCTGCATTCCCAATGACACTACCAACACAACTATTAACACTCACACTCCTACAAGTGTAACAATTCAGACCATAACGGGCCCCCAAAACTATAAGAATGGCTTGGGCGGCAGGTAATAGTCATTTTTAATGTACAGTGAACTAATAAACAACTGTTGTTGTGCCAATCTCTACATCAGAAAGACCACACCACCATGTGGCAGATTGTCATAAGTGCTGGTGTTGGTAATTAAGTGCAGGTGCTGAGCACCGGAAACCATTGGCTCAAATAAGCACTGCACATTACCCTTTATTGCAGTCGACAAACAACTTAAAGCTATTTTACCAACACAAAACAACCTAAACAGTCACTTACACACAGTGGCTGTCCTACTTCATTGCTGAGCAGACAACCACTGTCTGACCATCACAAAAGCAGTGTTTGCTGAAGTTCTCAGGTGGCAGCTGTGCCCCCACTTCTAAATCCTCCCCTCCCACCACTGATCCTCCTGGGCTTCCATGACAAAATATCGGGAACAAAAATATCGTGATATAGAAATATTGCAACGAAAATATTGTGAATCAAAATATAGGGGCCGATTCCGATCTCGGTCGGAGGCGCACCCAATACCATTCGGTCGGGAAAAAAGCCATGCGAAAGCCTGTTTCCCGACCGATCCGTACAGCACACCGAACGAGCAAGTACGATGCGCACAACAGCAAAGAATCCGGCCGAGCCATACTCACCCAAACCAGGTCCTGTTCTCCGACCGAGGCGAATCCGGAAACGCCAAATCGAGACGCACGGAAGGAAAAATGCAGCCCCGTCCGGCCGGACAAGTACGATGCGCTTCCGTACGCGCCGAACCCGTCGCTACGCACGGCACGTCAAAGCATCCGGGAGAGGCGCACATAAGCTCCGATTCGCGCCACAACACGATCCACGGCTCCGAGACGAACACGGCAGCGACGAGGACGAGGCGAAGCGACGAGGACGAGGCGAAGCGACGAGGACGACGCGAAGCAACGAGAAGGACGAACGACACGAACTAACCATGAATCCCTTCGTCCCGATCATACCAATATTCTACATATACTACCGGAACAGGCACGGACGCGTACGGCGCAGAAGGTAAGCCAGACACCAACCACAAAACACATACAACACGTACACGACACATCACACACACACAGAGGGATGCAGAATATACTTGCAACAGCAGCACCATAGGGGCGGGATGCCCATCACCAATGCCACATATGCACACAGGGGCCTGAAAGCGCACCACCACCCCTACCCAGGGGGGGCAGGATGCCTACCACCACTACCACCCTTACCCAGGGGGGGCTGGATGCCTACCACTACTACCACCCTTACCCAGGGGGGTGGATGCCTACCACTACAACCACCCTCACCCAGGGTGGGCTGGATGCCTACCACTACTACCACCCTCACCCAGGGGGCAGGATGCCTACCACTACTACCACCCTTAGCCAGGGGGGCAGGATGCCTACCACTACTACCACCCTTAGCCAGGGGGAGGATGCCTACCACTACTACCACCCTCACCCAGGGGGCAGGATGCCTACCACTACTACCACCCTTAGCCAGGGGGCAGGATGCCTACCACTACTACCACCCTCACCCAGGGGGCAGGATGCCTACCACTACTACCACCCTTAGCCAGGGGGCAGGATGCCTACCACCACCCTTAGCCAGGGGGCAGGATGCCTACCACTACTACCACCCTCACCCAGGGGGCAGGATGCCTACCACTACTACCACCCTCACCCAGGGGGCAGGATGCCTACCACTACTACCACCCTTAGCCAGGGGGCAGGATGCCTACCACTACTACCACCCTTAGCCAGGGGGCAGGATGCCTACCACTACTACCACCCTCACCCAGGGGGCAGGATGCCTACCACTACTACCACCCTTAGCCAGGGGGCAGGATGCCTACCACCACCCTTAGCCAGGGGGCAGGATGCCTACCACTACTACCACCCTCACCCAGGGGGCAGGATGCCTACCACTACTACCACCCTTAGCCAGGGGGGCAGGATGCCTACCACTACTACCACCACTACTACCACCCTCACCCAGGGGGGCAGGATGCCTACCACTACTACCACCCTTAGCCAGGGGGCAGGATGCTCTACCACCACCCTTAGCCAGGGGGCAGGATGCCTACCACTACTACCACCCTCACCCAGGGGGACAGGATGCCTACCACTACTACCACCCTTAGCCAGGGGGCAGGATGCCTACCACCACCCTTAGCCAGGGGGGCAGGATGCCTACCACTACTACCACCCTTAGCCAGGGGGCAGGATGCCTACCACTACTACCACCCTTAGCCAGGGGGCAGGATGCCTACCACAACTACCACCCTTAGCCAGGGGGCAGGATGCCTACCACTACTACCACCCTCACCCAGGGGGCAGGATGCCTACCACTACTACCACCCTTAGCCAGGGGGGCAGGATGCCTACCACCACCCTTAGCCAGGGGGGTAGGATGCCTACCACTAATATCACCCTCACCCAGGGGGGGCAGGATGCCTACCACTACTACCACCCTTAGCCAGGGGGGGGCAGGATGCCTACCACTACTACCACCCTTAGCCAGGGGGGGCAGGATGCCTACCACTACTACCACCCTCACCCAGGGGGCAGGATGCCTACCACTACTACCACCCTTAGCCAGGGGGGCAGGATGCCTACCACCACCCTTAGCCAGGGGGCAGGATGCCTACCACTACTACCACCCTCACCCAGGGGGCAGGATGCCTACCACTACTACCACCCTTAGCCAGGGGGCAGGATGCCTACCACTACTACCACCCTCACCCAGGGGGCAGGATGCCTACCACTACTACCACCCTCACCCAGGGTGGGCTGGATGCCTACCACTACTACCACCCTCACCCAGGGGGCAGGATGCCTACCACTACTACCACCCTCACCCAGGGAGGGCAGGATGCCTACCACTACTACCACCCTCAGCCAGGGGGGGCAGGATGCCTACCACTACTACCACCCTCACCCAGGGTGGGCTGGATGCCTACCGCTACTACCACCCTCACCCAGGGGGGCAGGATGCCTACCACTACTACCACCCTCACCCAGGGGGCAGGATGCCTACCACTACTACCACCCTTACCCAGGGGGCAGGATGCCTACCACTACTACCACCCTTAGCCAGGGGGGCAGGATGCCTACCACTACTACCACCCTCACCCAGGGGGGGCAGGATGCCTACCACTACTACCACCCTTAGCCAGGGGGGGCAGGATGCCTACCACCACCCTTAGCCAGGGGGGGGCAGGATGCCTTCCACCACCCTTAGCCAGGGGGGGCAGGATGCCTACCACTACTACCACCCTCACCCAGGGGGGGCAGGATGCCTACCACTACTACCACCCTTACCCAGGGGGCAGGATGCCTACCACTACTACCACCCTTAGCCAGGGGGCAGGATGCCTACCACTACTACCACCCTCACCCAGGGGGCAGGATGCCTACCACTACTACCACCCTTAGCCAGGGGGCAGGATGCCTACCACTACTACCACCCTCACCCAGGGGGCAGGATGCCTACCACTACTACCACCCTTAGCCAGGGGGGCAGGATGCCTACCACTACTACCACCCTCACCCAGGGGGGCAGGATGCCTACCACTACTACCACCCTTAGCCAGGGGGCAGGATGCCTACCACCACCCTTAGCCAGGGGGGCAGGATGCCTTCCACCACCCTTAGCCAGGGGGCAGGATGCCTACCACTACTACCACCCTCACCCAGGGGGCAGGATGCCTACCACTACTACCACCCTTACCCAGGGGGCAGGATGCCTACCACTACTACCACCCTTAGCCAGGGGGCAGGATGCCTACCACTACTACCACCCTCACCCAGGGGGCAGGATGCCTACCACTACTACCACCCTTAGCCAGGGGGCAGGATGCCTACCACTACTACCACCCTCACCCAGGGGGCAGGATGCCTACCACTACTACCACCCTTAGCCAGGGGGGCAGGATGCCTACCACTACTACCACCCTTAGCCAGGGGGGCAGGATGCCTACCACTACTACCACCCTTAGCCAGGGGGGCAGGATGCCTACCACTACTACCACCCTCACCCAGGGGGCAGGATGCCTACCACTACTACCACCCTTAGCCAGGGGGCAGGATGCCTACCACCACTACCACCCCCACTCATAGGATGGACAATGCATGACACAACCAGCACACCACAACCTAGGGAATGCAAGAAGAAGACATCCCCCAACACCATGACAAGCGTGTGTAGACTGTGTCAAATGCCTACAACACCGAACATGACTTCGAACATACAATGTGACCCCCTAGCACATGTGCCACACAAATATGTGTGTGGCACACAACGCAAGCAGGCCATGACCATTGTGGCAATGGGGTCCAAACCCCCATCATCACAGTGACCAAAAGGCAAGTGTGGGGTCCATAGCTGCAGCACATTTTGAACATTGTGGCAATGGGGTCCAAACCCCCATCATCACAGTGACCAAAAGGTAAGTGTGGGGTCCATAGCTGCAGCACATTTTGAACATTGTGGCAATGGGGTCCAAACCCCCATCATCGCAGTGACCAAAAGGCAAGTGTGGGGTCCATAGCTGCAGCACATTTTGAACATTGTGGCAATGGGGTCCAAACCCCCATCATCACAGTGACCAAAAGGTAAGTGTGGGGTCCATAGCTGCAGCACATTTTGAACATTGTGGCAATGGGGTCCAAACCCCCATCATCACAGTGACCAAAAGGCAAGTGTGGGGTCCATAGCTGCAGCACATTTTGAACATTGTGGCAATGGGGTCCAAACCCCCATCATCACAGTGACCAAAAGGTAAGTGTGGGGTCCATAGCTGAGCACATTTTGAACATTGTGGCAATGGGGTCCAAACCCCCATCATCACAGTGACCAAAAGGCAAGTGTGGGGTCCATAGCTGCAGCACATTTTGAACATTGTGGCAATGGGGTCCAAACCCCCATCATCACAGTGACCAAAAGGTAAGTGTGGGGTCCATAGCTGCAGCACATTTTGAACATTGTGGCAATGGGGTCCAAACCCCCATCATCACAGTGACCAAAAGGCAAGTGTGGGGTCCATAGCTGCAGCACATTTTGAACATTGTGGCAATGGGGTCCAAACCCCCATCATCACAGTGACCAAAAGGTAAGTGTGGGGTCCATAGCTGCAGCACATTTTGAACATTGTGGCAATGGGGTCCAAACCCCCATCATCACAGTGACCAAAAGGCAAGTGTGGGGTCCATAGCTGCAGCACATTTTGAACATTGTGGCAATGGGGTCCAAACCCCCATCATCACAGTGACCAAAAGGTAAGTGTGGGGTCCATAGCTGCAGCACATTTTGAACATTGTGGCAATGGGGTCCAAACCCCCATCATCACAGTGACCAAAAGGTAAGTGTGGGGTCCATAGCTGCAGCACATTTTGAACATTGTGGCAATGGGGTCCAAACCACCATCATCACAGTGACCAAAAGGCAAGTGTGGGGTCCATAGCTGCAGCACATTTTGAACATTGTGGCAATGGGGTCCAAACCCCAATCATCACAGTGACCAAAAGGTAAGTGTGGGGTCCATAGCTGCAGCACATTGTGAACATTGTGGCAATGGGGTCCAAACCCCCATCATCACAGTGACCAAAAGGTAAGTGTTGACAAAGTAAGAGGTGCAACTGCCAAACTGCATGGATGATTCCTGGTCACAGAACAACAAACACATCAGTGGCAAAGTAGTGTATGTGTCCCATTGCAACATAAATTGGGGGAGCCAAATCCTGCAGTGCAAATAAGACATAACTTTGGCCATGTGCAGACAAACAACACCCATGGGGGCTGACACCGTCAACAATCATCAATGACACAATGACAGAAGTGACCATCCGAATGCAGACCCACATATTTGCACCTATGGGCACACACATGCAGATACCCTGTGGAGACTGCAGATGTGAGGTGAACAGATACCATACCATGGCAGCAATGGGACACACAATCAACAATTAGCACCAAATGAGGGCTCCCGTCCCATCAGCCTGGTCATGGAAGTGCCAACGGAATCATCAGCACAGATCCAACACACTTGTATAGCAATGTTGCACTGACAACACAGATGAGTCCTTCCCCATTGATGCCCAAACCTGCATGTTCACTGGAGATGGCCACACGGTCAGGGAAGTAGACGAATAGAACAATGGCAGGCACAACAGATGTGCAGGGGTGGAAGCCACAGATGTGAAATTGCCAATCTAAGTAGGAAATCCCATTGCCAAATACTGAACACATGACACCCTCAGATGCTGCTATGGATGACATGGATACACCACAGGATAGGACACATTACCCCTGGACCACATGGGTTCCTGCACAGTAACACTTCATTATCATGAGACCAAATATCACCATCACTGCAGCAAGGGCATGGTTAGCATCATCAACATCATGTACATCAGAAGCAAAAGCACTAGAGAACAGAAAGTTGCTTTATTCAGCATATGTGGCATTAAAAGTAGAAGTCCGGTAGAACATAAACAAAGGCCAATGGCCAGTCCATCAACAAAGTCACAAGTGGGTGACAGTGGCAGATGCCACCCTACACATGCCTGCACAAAACCAGGGACAATCCACTAGGAGGGGCAACCGGGGGTAGGCCAGGCACCGCAGGTACAGGATCAGGGCTCACCAGGAGGAAGCAGGGAAGGGGTGGTGGGTGCTAGAGAGCCACTGACAACTGCAGTGGAGGTGTCTGACATGGTGTGTGCCGGCACAACTGGGGGCATGGCTCAGATGTTGTGGGTGCCGGCACGACTGCAGTGGACCCTGCAGATGGAGTGGACAGGTCCGCCACTGCAGTGCCCAAGTCAGACAGGGTGGTAGTGGACTCCACTGCAGTGCCTACCACCAGGGGAGGAGAATGGGGAACAGGCAAGGTGGGCTGGACAGAGGGGAGGACACCCTCACCACATCAGTGGCACAGACAAGCGCAGCGGGGGTGTGGTGCCGGGAGAGCAAGTGGCAGGGGGAGAAGGCCGGAGCCTCTTGGGGATGGTATATCTGTGAGTGGGGGAACCTGGGGCAGGGTGTGGCGGGGACACCTGTGGAGTGGGGGCCTGAGGGATGGAGGAAGGAGACCTGGTGCTTGAGCTGCAGGGCGGCGGCGGGGTCTTGCTCTTAGCACTCCGGGGGACTTGCGGGTGGGGTCCTCAGTCTGTCTGCGCCTGGGGGAGGGTGTCCGGGGGCGAGGGGCACTCTGCTCCATGTGGGGGCTTCCTCTTCCCCCTGGATGCTGGGGCAGCTGGATCGGAGGGGAAGAGGCCGAGGTCACTGAGGAAGAGGCGCTGGGTCTTTGGGGTTGCAGGTGAGGCAAGGGAGGGTGCTTTGGAGGGAGAGGCAACTGAGGACTGCGCAGTGCCCGTGGATGCGTGTGTGTGTACCAGGGCCCCATCCCCTGTGAGTCTGGTTTCAGTCCCCTGACTGTGCGTGCATGTGCGTTTAGTTTGTGGCGTGTGTGTCTGTGTGCTGGACGTGTGTGTGCTGGTGTGTGCCTGTGCCGGTGTGTGTGCTTGGGACGGGTAAGGTGCTGGGGAGTGTGGATGGAGCAGAGGCAGGAGGGTGAGGGACTGTCTGAGGAGGGACACTGCTGCTGTCAGGGAGGAGTCCATGGACCTGTTGCCCCTCTGTAGGTCAGACATGCCCGATGAGATGCCCTCCATGAACGACACCAGCTGAGTCAACAGTGCGGTGTGCGCATGGAGGACACTCAGCATGGCTGTCTGCCCTACATGGAGCTGGCGAAGGAGGTACACAGACTCCTCACTCAGGGCAGCAGGGGACACAGGGGCAGGGGGTGCGGTGCCTGGGCCAAAGGAGACACGCTCCCGAACATGGGAGCCTCCACGGACCTGGGGAATGGGAGCCGATGGGAGGGCGGTGGTGGTGCTGGTGGTGGCGGGGACAGCAACACTAGCTGGGGTGTGGTGGCTGCTGACACCCGGCCCCACAAGGGAGTCATCCTCCGAGTTGCTCTGGTCCTCAGCTGAGGTGGATGGTGCTGAGGACTCCTCGGTGTGGCTCCCCTCGCCCTCCGTTCCACTGGGTCCCTCCGACCACTCCTCGGCTGCTGACCCAGTCTGGCTCTCTGGCTCCTCCTGGTCCGTGGAGCTGTCCCCTTCCGTGGCCGTGGATGTATCTGCAAACAATGGGGAAACAGACAGACATCAGTCACCTGCACCAAACGCACACACCACTGTGAGCACAGCACATTACAGAGCAAGCCCTGGCATCATTAGTTGTACATTGCTAAAAGTGCCCTAACTGAACAGGAGAAGCCAATTGTCAGTCTGATGCCAAGCATGGCACTCACATCCCACATGGCCTTGCACCCATCTGTCTGGTGTCTGTTGGATTGCAACACCCCAGTGTGGACACATGCACCAAGTACACAGTAGTTGGACAGTGCAGAGGACACGGTGTGGCATGTGGACATGCACACATCACAGCTCTTGCCACTGAGTCAGTACAGGTTTCCGGATGAAAGGGATGCCCAGAGTCAAATAGGAAATGCATGTGATGCATACCAGCGACAGACACCATGATGCACCCATGTCCTGATAGCCAGCGCCACTATGGTGTGCATGTAGCACATGTCACTCCCCTGCAGGACCACCAATAAGTTGACACATGCCATGGCAGAGGCATGACTGCTAAGTCATACATCACTGTCTCAGTGATGTATGACTTGGCAGCCAGACAACAACACTATGCACTGTGTCACAATAGTAGGTCATGGGGAATGCAAGTCCTGGAGCTGCACAAGTGCACATGTACATCCCCCACACAACACATCATCTTAACCCTCATCTGTCCAGGTCACACCTATTGGACATATGGGAGACCTGTGACACTACCCTCTGAACCTGAGCCCTCACAATTTGCTGTGAATGGGGAACAGCTGCCTGAACTTCACATTCGCATACCCCAGTCTGCACGGGCAGCTGATCAAACACCTATGTGACACACAAGTATCGTCTCCTATGGTCACATCTCCAGGGGCATGCTGAGCCCCTACCAAGAAACACCCCAGCAGTCCTGGCAACTAATCCACAGCACACTGACACAGAGGTAGACACCTGAGGGGTCAAATCACTGTGCACAATGTGTCAGCTGATACACGGGAGTGGGAGTACAGAGTGCATTGCATGGCCTGGAGTAGGCATGACTGTCCTGCTCCACATGAATGAGGGATGTGCCCTGGACAGTGGATAGCTGGCTATGTATGTGTGACACACGTAATCTGCACATTCCAGGGGCCCAAACATTGTTCCCACCCGCTGCATGGGCGTGTGCCACATACCCCAGGCACATGTGGTGGCTCAGCTCAGCAAGTGGACCGCATATCAAAGCAACACGCAGATCACATGTCCAAACCCAGGCGTTGTGTGAACAATGGACCCACCCATGATGCCCACAACAGAGTTAGGGAAACAGATGCTGTCCCCCACCTTTAGTGAAGCAAACTGCAAGGACACAGTCCCAAGTGACACAATTCCCTGAATGTAAGGGCCACACCTGGGTATCAGATGAGCAGTGGGCAGTGCACAATAGAGGGACATGGCTCCTGGACAACATGACTGCTGCACTGTGGCAGTTGAACCAGGCCAGAGGAGGGCACAAAGCATGTAATACAGAGTTCACAGTGCAGTCTTTGACTCACCCCCTCCTTGCTGCTGTCTGGCCTTCAGCTGCCCATCCAGGTCTGGAAACACCACCGCCAGGATCTGGAGCATGTGGGGGTCAGGGTCCGTGTTCCGCCCCTCCTGCGAGGAGGCGACAGCTTCAGCTGGACCCGTGCAATCCTCCGGGTCCAGCCCCGAAGGTCCTGCCACCTCTTCTGGCAGTTGCGGATCCGGCGCTTGTAGACCCCCACGGACCGGACAGCCCGGACGATGTCCTTCCAGATTTCCTGCTTCCGATGGGCATTAACCTGTCAGGATGACAAAGTGAAAAGGCCATTACCACACATGCAACATATCCGTGCATGACACAGTTGTATATACATGTCTCAATCACAGGGGCACATGATGTACACAGGCAGTGCAAAGCTGACCATGGACAGTTTGCCAGACGTCACTACATGGTATCATTGCATGGGAAGTAAAACCATGTTCAAATGCACTGTCACTGCACCATACCTGTCCAGTGCAAGTCACTACACACTATGGGGGTGACAACTACTCAGTGAGCCTGCTAGCCAGTGGCGTGCAGACTCTCAGCCTTGCTAGTCACACAAAATGCACATTCAGAAAGGCAGTGCACAGAACACTCACCTGCTCCCTGGTGTCCCATACAGCTTGCTGTACTGTGGAAGTAGGCTGTCCAGCAGGGCCTGGTTCTCTTCAAGGCTGAAGGCTGGGGCTCTCTCCACAGTACGTGCCATTGCAGGGTCCAGAGGGGCAGAGACAGCAGCAGTGCAGTGGCAGATGTCGTCCTGGAGCATGTAGTGCAGGCAAGTGAGCTCTCAGGGGAACAGCCAGCAATATATATGTGCTGGAGAGGCAGATACTGTCCCTTGTGTCCAAAGTGATAGGTCCAAGTCGTTTGCATCTTCTGAATCTGGCCAATCCATGGAATAGCAGCACCAAAACACGCCCACAGCATCCTTCAAATCTTCAACTTCATGACATACATGATTTTGCAACATTGTTGTGGGTGACCAACTGAATTTACAGCAACCGACTCGTTCGAAATTCGAAAACGCGTCCGTTGCCAGGCAAGCCCATTGTCAATGGGTGCGCACCGATCGGTCCATTGCGGTACAACGCGCACAGGGGTACAACGCGTACCCGCACACATTGAATGCAATGGGCCGGCCGGAGGCACCGATCGGTCCATTGCAGTTCAACGCGCACAGGGGTACAACGCGTCCCCGCACACATTGAATGCAATGGGCCGGCCGGAGGCACCGATCGGTCCATTGCAGTTCAACGCGCACAGGGGTACAACGCGTACCCGCACACATTGAATGCAATGGGCCGGCCGGAGGCACCGATCGGTCCATTGCGGTACAACACGCACAGGGGTACAACGCGTACCCGCACACATTGAAAGCAATGGGCCGGCCGGAGGCACCGATCGGTCCATTGCAGTTCAACGTGCACAGGGGTACAACGCGTACCCGCACACATTGAATGCAATGGGCCGGCCGGAGGCACCGATCGGTCCATTGCAGTTCAACGCGCACAGGGGTACAACCCGTACCCGCACACATTGAATGCAATGGGCCGGCCGGAGGCACCGATCGGTCCATTGCGGTACAACGGATCACTGTACATGTGACTGGCATATGTCAGCATGCCTGTCTCAGATGGACATATGCCAGCCACAGATAGCTCCCAGGGAGTGAGGGGCACACCTACATCACGACAGCCTGTCCAAACTTTATCATAAGGCATGTAAGGATGCATTTCCTATTGTGTGTATGTTGGTGTACATGTTTTCCTGTGGGTGTCACCTGTGGGCAGCCACCCCCAGGCTGTGCACGTGTTCATGGGGACAGGATCCTGGGTGTTACGTGTACATGACCACTGTGATGTGCAACTGTTCATATCTGTGCATGTGCCATGGTCACATTTCACAGTGGTGCATGTGTATGTCATGTCACATACCCCGTGAGTCCCATGTGGGACGGTATGTTTGAGCCGGGGTGTCAAGTGGCACAATAGTGATGGTCCTCCACAGAATTTGTGCATTTAGTGTTTACAATGTCTCTGATTTCATGTGCACAATGGGAGACAGTCTCCACATCCACGTTGTGTGTGCATGGACTCTGATGTTGTGCGTGTGTGTCACAGATGTCCATGTCTGTCCTGCCGTGGCAAGTGGGGCCACTACCTGTGGGGGTCATGGTTGTTTTGCTGTGGTGTATACATGATACTCCATGTAATGCCAGTGTCCATGTGGCATTACAGGGTCCCTGGGAATGTACCTGTCGTTGAGCTGTGGTGCCTGGGGCACATCTGTCCTCACATGTCACTGTGGGGGTTATTGTGACACGGCAGCAGGAGATGGGAACTGTGACACGGCCTCATGATATCCAATGGGCCAACCTGGGACTAATTGATGCCACCTGTTGGACCGTGTTGACAGATGTTGGCCATGTATGTACCATACATGTCCTTCCGGTACTGCACACTTCATGTAGTTGTGCCTCATAATGATGTATGTTGGGCTCTTGAGTGTGTTCAATGCCGCATATGTGGGGTGACTGACAATCTTGCTTACTTCTCCTCTGCACTGCAGGGCTCCTGCTGTCCATCGACCATTCCCAGACCTGGCAACGATGGTGGAACGGGACAGCATCCGACGGTACCGCTTCACCAGGCAGCTGATTGAGGATTTGGCAGTGCAGTTGTCCCCACATTTGCAGCCTGGCCGGCCGTATCCTACAGCGCTGACCCCCAAGGTGAAGGTGATGGCAGCCCTACACTTCTTTGCCACTGGTACCTTCCAACATACTGTGGCGACTGCTGGTGGGATGTCACAGACCATGTTCAGCCGTGGGCTCCGCGATGTTTTGGCGGCAATGTTGCTCTTCCTGAACCGGTACATCTATTTCCCTAGACTGCGACGACTCACTGACGTGAAGAGTGACTTTTATGCCCTGGGGAGGATGCCGCATGTAATTGGCTCCATTGATGGGACACATGTGGCTTTGGTACCACCACAGGCCCAGGAGCAGGCCTACAGGAACCGCAAGCACTACCACTCGGTCAATGCACTGGTGGTGTGTCTTGCAGACATGACTATCACACACGTGTGTGCCCGTTTCCCTGGTTCAGCACACGATGCCTTTGTGATGAGGAGTAGTCGCATCCCCAGGATGATGGCACAGATGCAGAACCAGCGTGCCTGGCTTGTCGGTGTGTACTGACTTTGTGCCATTGTGTGTGATCTGATCTGTAGTATTCCGCCCACTTTTCCAAGTCAGCTAATGTGCACTTGTCTGTCCGTAGGTGACTCGGGATACCCCAACATGCCGTGGTTGCTGACACCCCTCAGGAACCCTGTGACACCAGCCCAGATGCGCTACAATGAGGCACATGGTCGGACCAGGAGAGTTATTGAGCGGACCTTTGGTCTCCTGAAGAGCCGCTTCCGCTGCCTGGACAAGACCGGAGGGTCCCTCCCATATGCCCCTGCGAAAGTGTGCAAGATTATCATCGTCTGCTGCATGCTCCACAACCTGGCAGTGCGGAAGGAGTTGCCTCTCATCCAGGATGACAATGACCAACATCCGCCACCTGTGGAGGATCCTCGCCTGGACCACGATGCCAGTGACGATGATGATGATGATGGTGATGGTGATGTCCGCACACAGCTCATCACCAACTTCTTTAGCTGAATGTGAGTATCCTGAGGTGTCATGTCAATGATGTGAGTTGGCATGATGTGTGGGTGGTGCTCTGGTGCTGTTGGAGTGTGTCCATGGGCTACTTGACTGGATGTGTGTTGCGATGTGTGGTGACAGGTGGGCTGTACTCCCCAACAGTGTTGACATGCTAACTTGGTTCTGGGTGGGTATCTTGTAACATGTATTGTGCATGAGTTTTGCTGTTCTGTCCTGTACTCCATTGCTTTTGACTGTGTGTCATTTCTGTCCTTCACAGGGTACTTTCAGATTCGTTTGGTCAACTGTGTCCACCGACGACGTGATTGCACATCCAGGCTGGTAGCTGTTGTGTCCCTACAGGTGATGTGCGCCACACCCATGGACTTCCTTCCGTCTACAGTTGTTGACTGTGTGCCCGCTGCCAGGTGGGATTACCTTGCATCTGTAGTGGTTACGGCATGTTGCAACTGTGTAATAAACCTGTGCTTCACTTTGTGATGTGCGTTGTCTGTGGTCACACATTTGACTGCCATTTGCTTACTGCACCTGTGGGCTACTTGACTACAACTGGGAATGGGTGTGGTGTCTGTGCATTGCACCGTCTTCCCTGGCAACATCAGTGTAGGCAATGAGTCAGATGGCCTAGGTGTGTATGTGTTGTGTAGCCCTGGTGGTGTGTCTCCCTCATGTGTGTCACGTTGCCTGTACTCACATGCCTGTGTTGTCTTTGCTGTTGCAGTTCGCATACACAGTGTAATTTTGCAGTTCATCATCCCCATAACAGCACCCACGTTGGAATCACGACAGAGGCAAGTATGGTGTATTAGTGTGTTTATTGTGATACATTTGTGTTAATAGTGCATAGGATGGGTTGTGCTGTACATAAATCTTGCAATCCCAAGTTCCTAGGTGAATTGAAAGTCCTGGTAGACAGGATCCCCAGTATCGGGGCCACAGTTGTCTGACACATTGGTCCAACTTGTACTCCCCATGCAATGTGTGGGAGTAGTGTTGCCGTCAACAGGGTGAACAGTCTGTGCACAAAGGCGAACATCCAGAACAGGTTCAGGCTTCCTGGGAGTTGCGCTTGGCCATCGGCCTCTCACTTTTCCCTCCTCGGACGACCCCTCTTCTTGGGGGGGGGGGCCCCTCAAGTACTGGCTGCTGCGGTGCAGGGGACTCTCCGCCAGAGTCCTCCTCCCTCCCTGTGGCAGTTGCAGTTTGTTCGGCACCAGATGTTGTTGGCACACAGGGAGGTGTGGACTGGTTGCTGTTCATCTGGCGGAGGCATTGTAAAATGTCCCTGTGCACCGCCGTCATCTCATGCAGTGCATCCCACTTGGACTCCACGCGGGACATGTGTGAGTCCACACGGGACATGTGTGACTCCACGTGGGACATGTGGGAGTCCAAGCGGGCATGATGGGCAGCCTGCTGCTGTTTAATGTCTCTGAGGAGCCCCACTACCTGGCTGAGGTCTCCGGTGCTGGACTGGTACGCATCAGCTATGCGTACCAGTTGTGGGTCATCATGCACACCAGCAACGTCTGCAAGCAGCGACCTCTGTCTCCCACCCTCCCACCACCCCTGCTGACATGTGCAGTGTGTGCAGTGGCACGCACAGATAACCCTGGTCCACCTTGGGGGTTGGTGGTGGTGGTGGTGTCCATGGCCCCAGGTTGGTCCAGGGTCACTGTGCTGGTGTTGCTCCTTGTTCTGTCCATGTCGGCAGGGATGGTATTCGTGGTGACAGTCGTTGGAGGGGTGGGTGCAGGGGTGCAGCTGGTGGTCCTGCTGGTGCTGCAGCTGGTGGTCCTGCTGGTGCTGCATGTTGACTTGCACCGGATGTGCCAGGTTGTTCTTCATCGTCCGAGGAGGACAGAGGCTGTACGACGCCAGTGAGCTCGGCATCCTCTTGAGCCTGCGACTGGGACTCCTCAGCGTCTGCTGCTGTGTCCCCATCATCACCTGTTTTTGGGAGACACAAACAATGTATGTTATGTTTCTGCAGGCATCAATGGTTGACACACATGACAGTTGTGACTGTGCCTCTGGGTGCGTGCCTGTACATTGCATTGTCCTAAGTCGTCACAGTCAGGGGTTGATATTGGTGTGGCACATTGTCCTGCATTATTTGGGCATTTCTATGTATTTTCTGGGGTGTGAACATGGTCTGCATTGGTTGTGTTTGGTTGACAGCCGGCCCTCCTTCCCACCCACCCAGCCAGTCAGTTATCCCACCATGGAACGTGCTTGCGTTGCAGGGAGTGTAAGTTGTCTCTCAGGATGTCAGTCAGTGGTGTCCTGCTGTTTGTTGGTGCACATTTGCCAGCAGGGCCTTGTGCTCCCCACAGCAGTAGCCAGTGTCAGCCATCTTGTGAGTCCTTCTCCACTCCCTGTGATGTGAGCATGGTTCAGGGTGGTGTTGATGGGACAGTTGTGGGGGTGAGCTATGTCTGTGACTACGACTCCCATCATGCCATTGCCTCCACCCCACTTCCCAGCATTCCCATACTTACTTGCTTTTGTGTGGAGTTCAGTGTGTGTGGGTGTGAGAGCAATGGCAAGATGGCTGACAGTGGTGTCCTGCTGTTGGTTGGTGTGCAGTACCCAGCATGCCCTTGTGCTCCCCACGACACAGCAACAGTGTCAGACATCTTTGATGGGCCTTTCCACTCTCTGTGGGATGTGCATGCGTGAGTGTGAGCTTGCTGGGCCATGTGGTGGGGGATGTAGAGCTGTGACTACGACTCCCATCATGCTATTGCCTCCTCCCCCTTCCCAGCATGCCCAAGCTTCCTTCCTTTTGAGTCTGCTTCCCTGTGGGGTGGGCTGGCTGTGCTGACAGGATGGCTGGGAGTGTTGTCCTGGCAGTTGTTTGGCTAGAGGTCCCAAGAGTGTCCCTGTGCTTCACACAACATAACCCAGGGTGGTGGTTCTTTGTGGGATCTTGTGTTAGGATGGGGGCATTGCATTCTACCAGGTGGGTTCTGTGGAGTTTGTGTTGGGGGGTGTGAGGGGAGGTGCTTGTGACTATGGTCAGTGCTGCAAGTCCCCCTTCCCACCCAGCTAGCCAGATATCCCACCATGGAACGTGCTTGCATTGCAGGGAGTGTAAGTTGTCTCTCAGGATGTCAGTCAGTGGTGTCCTGCTGTTTGTTGTTGCACAGTTGCCAGCAGGGCCTTGTGCTCCCCACAGCAGTAGCCAGTGTCAGCCATCTTGTGAGTCCTTCTCCACTCCCTGTGATGTGAGCATGGTTCAGGGTGGTGTTGATGGGACAGTTGTGGGGGTGAGCTATGTCTGTGACTACGACTCCCATCATGCAATTGCCTCCACCCCACTTCCCAGCATTCCCATACTTACTTGCTTTTGTGTGGAGTTCAGTGTGTGTGGGTGTGAGAGCAATGGCAAGATGGCTGACAGAGGTGTCCTGCTGTTGGTTGGTGTGCAGTACCCAGCATGCCCTTGTGCTCCCACGACACAGCAACAGTGTCAGACATCTTTGATGGGCCTTTCCACTCTCTGTGGGATGTGCATGCGTGAGTGTGAGCTTGCTGGGCCATGTGGCGGGGGATGTAGAGCTGTGACTACGTCTCCCATCTTGCTATTGCCTCCTCTCCCCCTTCCCAGCATGCCCATGCTTCCTTCCTTTTGAGTCTGCTTCCCTGTGGGGTGGGCTGGCTGTGCTGACAGGATGGCTGGGAGTGTTGTCCTGGCAGTTGTTTGGCTAGAGGTCCCAAGAGTGTCCCTGTGCTTCACACAACATAACCCAGGGTGGTGGTTCTTTGTGGGATCTTGTGTTAGGATGGGGGCATTGCATTCTACCAGGTGGGTTCTGTGGAGTTTGTGTTGGGGGGGTGTGAGGGGAGGTGCTTGTGACTATGGTCAGTGCTGCAAGTCCCCCTTCCACTCCCAGCTAGCCAGATATCCCACCATGGAACGTGCTTGCATTGCAGGGAGTGTAAGTTGTCTCTCAGGATGTCAGTCAGTGGTGTCCTGCTGTTTGTTGTTGCACAGTTGCCAGCAGGGCCTTGTGCTCCCCACAGCAGTAGCCAGTGTCAGCCATCTTGTGAGTCCTTCTCCACTCCCTGTGATGTGAGCATGGTTCAGGGTGGTGTTGATGGGACAGTTGTGGGGGTGAGCTATGTCTGTGACTACGACTCCCATCATGCAATTGCCTCCACCCCACTTCCCAGCATTCCCATACTTACTTGCTTTTGTGTGGAGTTCAGTGTGTGTGGGTGTGAGAGCAATGGCAAGATGGCTGACAGTGGTGTCCTGCTGTTGGTTGGTGTGCAGTACCCAGCATGCCCTTGTGCTCCCCACGACACAGCAACAGTGTCAGACATCTTTGATGGGCCTTTCCACTCTCTGTGGGATGTGCATGCGTGAGTGTGAGCTTGCTGGGCCATGTGGTGGGGGATGTAGAGCTGTGACTACGACTCCCATCATGCTATTGCCTCCACCCCCTTCCCAGCATGTCCATGCTTCCTTCCTTTTGACTCTGCTTCCCTGTGGGGTGGGCTGGCTGTGCTGACAGGATGGCTGGGAGTGTTGTCCTGGCAGTTGTTTGGCTAGAAGTCCCAAGAGTGTCCCTGTGCTTCACACAACATAACCCAGGGTGGTGGTTCTTTGTGGGATCTTGTGTTAGGATGGGGGGCATTGCATTCTACCAGGTGGGTTCTGTGGAGTTTGTGTTGTGGGGTGTGTGAGGGGAGGTGCTTGTGACTATGGTCAGTGCTGCAAGTCCCCCTTCCCACCCAGCTAGCCAGATATCCCACCATGGAACGTGCTTGCATTGCAGGGAGTGTAAGTTGTCTCTCAGGATGTCAGTCAGTGGTATCCTGCTGTTTGTTGGTGCACAGTTGCCAGCAGGGCCTTGTGCTCCCCACAGCAGTAGCCAGTGTCAGCCATCTTGTGAGTCCTTCTCCACTTCCTGTGATGTGAGCATGGTTCAGGGTGGTGTTGATGGGACAGTTGTGGGGGTGACCAATATCAGTGACTACGACTCCCATCATGCTATTGCCTCCACCCCCTTCCCAGCATGCCCATGCTTCCTTCCTTTTGACTCTGCTTCCCTGTGGGGTGGGCTGGCTGTGCTGACAGGATGGCTGGGAGTGTTGTCCTGGCAGTTGTTTGGCTAGAAGTCCCAAGAGTGTCCCTGTGCTTCACACAACATAACCCAGGGTGGTGGTTCTTTGTGGGATCTTGTGTTAGGATGGGGGCATTGCATTCTACCAGGTGGGTTCTGTGGAGTTTGTGTTGGGGGTGTGTGAGGGGAGGTGCTTGTGACTATGGTCAGTGCTGCAAGTCCCCCTTCCCACCCAGCTAGCCAGATATCCCACCATGGAACGTGCTTGCATTGCAGGGAGTGTAAGTTGTCTCTCAGGATGTCAGTCAGTGGTGTCCTGCTGTTTGTTGGTGCACAGTTGCCAGCAGGGCCTTGTGCTCCCCACAGCAGTAGCCAGTGTCAGCCATCTTGTGAGTCCTTCTCCACTACCTGTGATGTGAGCATGGTTCAGGGTGGTGTTGATGGGACAGTTGTGGGGGTGACCAATATCAGTGACTACGACTCCCATCATGCTATTGCCTCCACCCCCTTCCCAGCATGCCCATGCTTCCTTCCTTTTGATTCTGCTTCCCTGTGGGGTGGGCTGGCTGTGCTGACAGGATGGCTGGGAGTGTTGTCCTGGCAGTTGTTTGGCTAAGAGTCCCAAGAGTGGCCCTGTGCTTCACACAACATAACCCAGGGTGGTGGTTCTTTGTGGGATCTTGTGTTAGGATGGGGGCATTGCATTCTACCAGGTGGGTACTGTGGAGTTTGTGTTGGGGTGTGTGTGAGGGGAGGTGCTTGTGACTATGGTTAGTGCTGCAAGTCCTCCTTCCCACCCAGCCAGCCAGCCAGCCAGTTATCCCACCATGGAACGTGCTTGCATTGCAGGGAATGTAAGTTGTCTCTCAGGATGTCAGTCAGTGGTGTCCTGCTGTTTGTTGGTGCACAGTTGCCAGCAGGGCCTTGTGCTCCCCACAGCAGTTGCCAGTGTCAGCCATCTTGTGAGTCCTTCTCCACTCCCTGTGATGTGCGCATGGTTCATGGTGGTGTTGATGGGACAGTTGGGGGGGCAATATGTGTGACTGCGACTCCCATGATGCTATTGGCTACACTGACTTGGCCAGCATACACAGAATTCCTTCCTTTGAGTGGTCTTCACTGTGTGTTGGTGTTGTTGTGGTGGCTACATGTCTGGATGTGTTTGTTAGTTCTATTTGTGCCACTGCCTAGCTGTAGTTGTAGTTGTGTTTGTACATGTGTTGGCACAGTTGGATGTGACTTTTTGATGGCATGTGTTGTGTTTATCTGACTGACATACACATTTTGGGATGATTCTGTTCTGGTTGCTGTGTAATTGCTATGAGTGCATGGTTTGACTCTCCCCTTGACAGTGATGTGTGTGTTTTGTGGCAGTATATTGTGTACATTTGTTGTGTACTCACCAGGCTCTGGGATGTCCTCTAGTCCATATACGCTCACTGGCGGAAGTATGGCCCGCACCTTCTCCTCCCAGGGCCTGAGGTATATTGGCTTGGCAGGAGGGCCACTGCCGGTGTATTGGCTGTTGATGTAGTCTTTCTTCAGCATGTCCCGTACCCTCCTGCGCACGTCATACCACCTGTTCTGGATGTCGGTCTTTGTGCGCCGACATGGTGATTGGGTGTTCACCCTGTTGATGATCCTCTCCCACATCTTGGTTTTCTGCGACATGGGGGTCTGTTGGACCAGTGTGCCAAACAGCTGTGGCTCCACCCTGAGGATCTCGTCTACCATGACTTCCAATTCACTATCTAGGAACTTGGGATTCTTCTTGGGGGCATGGTGATGGGTGGTGATGGTGGGTGATGTGTGTGTTGGTGTGCAGGTGAGGGTGTGTGAGTGTGTGTTTTGCTGGGTGTATGTGAGGTAGGTATTTGTTGGTGTGCTGATGGTGTGTGGCTTGTGTGAGGGATGAGCTGTGGGTGTGTGGTTGCTTTCTCTTGGGTGCTGGCAGTGGAATGGCATTTGCAAAGGCTCATGGTTGTGATTTGTGTCCTTTATATAGGTGGAGTTGTGGGTGTGTCTTTGTTCTCTGTCCCCACCCCCAGTATTTATTGGCTTGGTAATTGCTTGTTTGTCCTTTTTTGGGTGATTTTTCCTTTGTGCTGTTTGTGTATGTTGGAAACGTTCTTGTGACCGAGTCGGACCCTGCATTGGTCTCGTACGGTGTTCTCCGCTTCGTTCACGCTGTGTTTGTGCAGTTTTCTATGCTGCGTACGCGTCGGTCGCGGTGTATTGTGTTGCTTCGGCTCGGTTTTGTATGCGTGTCGGTCGTACGGCTTGTCCTCCGTCCGACTCGCTCGTGGTTTTCGCGCCTTGCATCGTACTTTGCGGTTTGGAGTTCGCGTGTACGTTTCGGTCGGATTTGTTCCGGGTGCGTGTCGGTCAGTTGGGATTCGCGTGTTTTTCCGGCCGGATTGCTGTTTTCCGTGCGGCTCGGTCGGTCGACTTGGTTTCGGTACGTGTCGGTCGGATTTTTCGCGCCTTGCATCGTACTTGGCGTGTCGTACGCCACGGGTACGTGTCGGTCGGTATTTTTTCCGGATCCGAGTCGGTCGGTGCTTTTTCCGGCCCGAATCGGAATCGACCCCATAGTGTTCAGATACTTTGTATGAAAACCACAGAAATATTAAAAAAGATACTCTGGACCAAATATCATAAAACATTAAGTATATTTAAATAGCTATATATAATGTTATATTTAATTTATTTTAAATATTAAAATTTAGTAAATACAACAAGATGATGGACGGAGTGCGGAAACTTTTTAACCACTCACTCCCATTCATGAGATCTGGGTTAAATCCATCGTTCTCTTGCTCACTGCGCCATCCCAGTTCGGACCAAGCATTATGCAAATTAGCCTTCACCCTGCTCCTCATGGGAACAGTCCAGCTGGAACTGCCAGGCCTGGTCCTCCCTGGACCAGAAAAAAGCATCCTGGGACCGGTTTGAGGGTATCACCCCTCATCAGCCAGGCTAGCTTGAATCCAGTGGCACAGCGAGCAAGGGACCCACGTCTGTGCATACCCTTGGCTACTTAGAAAACAGAGCAAACACAACAAGATGATGGACGGAGTGCTGTTACTTTCAGCCACTCACCCCCCCTTTCAAGAATCTGGTCGGGTCCCAGGATGCTTGTTTGAAGGTCCAGGAAGGGCTTGTCCTGGCAGTTCGGGTTGGACTGTTCCCATGGAGAGCAGGGTCAAGGCTGATTTGCATATGCCTGGATCCAAACTGGAATCGCGTGGCGAGCAAAGTAACAAAGGATTAAATCCAGATCTGTGACTGGGGGTGAATGTTTGACAATGTTCAGCATTCCGTCCATCTTTTTGTGTTGCAAATATCAAAATTTAAAATTGTAATATAATTAAAAATAAATATAAAAATAATTAAAATAATTCTTAGAAATTAAAAACAACATACATATACTTTAAAATTCTTAAAAATATGTACACTATTAAAAATGCTTTACATTAATTTAAGAATTTAACAAACATACATAAAAAAGTATGTCAAATTAAATTAAGCAGATAAAATGAATACAAAACCCAGCACAATTAAAATATAAGTAAAAAATAAATACAAATGTTCAAATTATTTCATTTTATAAATAGCTTAAAAAATGATTACAAATAAATAAATATTAATAATCTTTACTAAACTGTAGTAGGTAAAGTGTTGGACTTTGAAGGTTTCAGACTTGCTACTTAATTCCTCCATTCCAACTTAAGCAACACTAGGGAAAGTGTTAGGCATTGGAGGGGACAGGGTTATTACCCTCAAACGTAAACAAAAGCAGCGAAAATGATTTGGGTCCAGATGTACGACGGTTTTTAGTGGGCGCAAACGGGTTTTATACCCGTTTGCGCACACTAAAAACCTTGGGCCCATGTACAAAACCTGTTTTGCGACTCCCTAATCACTTAGCGACTCGCAAAATAGGTTTTGCGACTCGCTATTAGGAAGGGGCGTTCCCTTCCTAATAGCGACTCATGAGCCATGTATGACTGTTTTGCGACTGCTATTGCAGTCGCAAAACACTTGCAAATTACCACCTACTTCAAGTAGGTGGTAATGCAATCGCAAATCGAAAGGGGTCCCCAGGGGACCACTTCCCCTTTGCAAATGCATGCGAAAATATAAAATATTTTTTAAGGGCAGGCAGTGGTCCATGGGACCACTGCCTGCCCTTAAAAAATGAAACGAAAACGTTTCATTTTTATTTTTTTAAATGCATTCCGTTTTCCTTTAAGGAAAACAGGCTGCATTAAAAAAAAAAAGCTGCTTTATTTAAAAGCAGTCCCATACATGGTGGTCTGCTGAGCCCAGCAGGCCACCATCCCTGGGAGAGCCAGCCATACCCAATGGGGTCGCAAAATGCGAGTGCCTCATTAATATTAATGAGCCTCGCATTTTGCCACCCCACTAGGAATCGCAATCAGTGTCTCTGACACTGTTGTACATAGTAAATTGCGACTCGCAATTTGCGACTTGCAATCAAGCGCAAATTGCGAGTTGCAATTTACTAGGGTCGTACATCTGGCCCATAATTTGCAGAGTTCTGATTAACTTTTCCCTTTCCAGCATAAGCAATGGTATAGAAAGTGTTGGAGTTTGGATGAGTTTCATTTACTATTCCCACTCCGACATAAACAATAATAGAGAAAGTGTTGAATTTTAGAGGGGTTAGATTTACTATTCACACCCCATTGTAAACAACAGTACAGAAAGTGTGGCACCTTGGAGGAGTCAAATGTACTATTCCAACTCTAATCTGAGCAACAGTTTGGAAAGTGTGGCACCTTGGAGGAGTCAAATGTACTATTCCAACTCTAATCTGAGCAACAGTTTGGAAAGTGTTGCATTTTGAAGGGGTCGAATTTACTAATACCATTACGAGGTAAGTAAAAGTAGAGAAACTGTGGGACTTTGAAAAGGTTAAGTTTACTATTCTCACTCCAAAGTGAACAATAGTACAAAAGGTGTTGGATTTTGAGGGGTTAGATTTACTATTTCCATTCTAATCTGAGCAACAGTAGGGAAAAAGATGGGCTTTGGAAGGATCCCATTTACTGTTCCAACTCCAACGTAAGAAAAAAGCAGGAAAAGTGTTAGACTTTGGAGGGCTTTGGTTTATTATGCTCATTCTAATCTCGCAAAAGTAGGAAGAGTTTGACTTTGAAAAAGCCAAATTTACTATTCCTGCTCCAATTTAAGTAAAAGCATGGAAACAAATATTGCTGAGTAGTGTGATAAAATAATTAAATACAAAAGATAGTGGGTGCCATTTACATCAATATTTGTACAAATGCTCATACAGACAGATAAATCTTGCATTCTTACAGTGCAGGTACATCTCTTACATAGTGAGCTGAACAAAGCAAACAAATTGTCCTTCAATAGTTTCTCTTATGTACCTGTGAAGTGATAGCAAGCTGTGCGCCTTTGTTTTCTTCCATTGCTTTGGCATCTAGGTGTTAGACCCCAGATAGCTCCCATCCAGTATTATACTCAAACAACAGGAGGGCTGATAGCCCTTTAAATCAGCCCTTTGTTTTGAGCAAAGCTGGGAGTATAAATAAAAAACCTGCCTCTTCTACTCCTAATGGAATGCAGACAATATGTGGGCGCTGCTGAAAGGTGTCCTGGTGTCGGAAAATGACACCAGGAGAAATTCAGCATTCAGCTTTGGGTTGACTGGATCCCAGATCTGGCCAAAAATAGCTGCCAGAACCAGGATCTGACATGATCCCCCCACTTTCTAGCGATTAAAACAATTTATAAACATGGATTTAATTTGCACAAGATCACAAATTCATAGTTAAATATACTGACCCACCAGGAAAATTTAATTAGGAAATGCCTAATTAGTACACTAACAATTAGGCAATTAATTTACATAATTATCAAATAATAAATTAAATAATATAAAAAAGATATAAATCAAACACAGTTTTTACATTTCAAATAACATCCCACCCTAATACCCTACAATCAGCTTCTAAATAAAAAATGTATGTGTGGATATTCATAACTGTGTGAGTGAGCGTGCGTGCATGTGTTTGTGTGCATGCATGTGTGTAAGTGTGTGAGTGCATGCATATATGCGTGCATGCCTGTGTATGAACATGCAAGCGTATGTACATGTGCACTTGTGTGTGATTGTGTACGTGTTTGACACCTGGAGGATGGCTGCCTGCCCACAGTAACAACAGGGTCAGCTCATTCACTGTTCCTTACTCTAGCACCTGTCTGGCTGTGATTCAGAAATGTTCCTGCCCAAGCCAGAGAGTCACTGCCTGACTGCAGGTAGCCACAACACACATACCGTGCCTGGGAGAACAACAAGTCCACCTTGCACCTGTCCTGCTTCCGGCTGTCCGGGGGGGGCAGCATGGGACGCACCCCTACACCCCCGGAAATGGAGCGGGCCATTTATATCACGACTGGCAGGAACCCAAAAGGTGCCCACTGCTTGAATATGAGAGGCATTAAGCTGCTTGCCTCGCAGCCAAGGACTCAACTAAGGGCATCATAGTGAAAGTACCTGTGTGGACCTGCCCTGGGGCCCATCTGGGCATCTGGAGCTGAGTTGTGCCCATTCTCACTGATCTTGGACTAAACTTGAAACTCCACCCAAAGTCCTTTGTTCTTCAAATGAGCTGCTGGGGACCTACCTACATGGACACCCGATAGGTGGCATCAGGGGCACCATAAGCTCACCTCCAGAGCCCTGAAGATGACCAGACACCTCTTGTCAGAGACAGAGCAACAAGTGTCTTTTATCAAGGCCAGGTGGCATCCCCACTGGTACTGTAACACGGCCTTGCATTGCCAATGTTTGCTTCTTCTTGCCCACAGTGAGGACCCTCTTCAGCAGCTCTGGTAAACTCTTGCACGTGTTCACCAGGGCACGCGCCTAAGCACACCACCAGTTTCAGGACTAGAGTGTGTGCCTGACCCCCAAATGGAGGTTGCCTGACGATTCCAGGTTATGCAGCAGTCCAGAATCTGCCCTGCGTAGGTTCCCCGATATTATGTTAAGTGGTTTGCAAAGCACACAGCTGCCCCAACAACGGGGCTTCCCAGCACTGGGCCCAGAGGATAAACGATCTGCAACTGGCGGCCTGCCAAAGGGAAGTTTAGGTGGAGGAAAGCCATGTCTTTAGGGATTTCCTAAAAGACAGGTGGTTCTGGATGTTCTTGATGCAAAGAGGACTTGTGTTCCAGAGAGATGGGGCCAAGGCATGGAAGGAACGCCCCCCCCCACTCTTACTCTCCTGATTGAGGGAACAATGGCCAGGTTATGACTGGCTGAGGGCCGTGGTTGCGAGGGCCGGTAGGGTGATATGAGGTTGAAGGAACAGGATGAGGCCCCCTGGGGAGTGACGGGTCTTGTGGGCATACACAGGATTTTGAAGTGAATGGACTTGTCCACAGGGAGCCAGTGCAACTGGCGATGAAGAGCAGAGGCAGAGCAGACGTTAGGGAGGGAAAATAATAGTCTTGCTGCAGCGTTTTGAGCCAGCTGGAGTCTTCTTTTTTTTTAAGTTTTAAAAGAGATTTTATTTGCAATTAATTAAATACAATATAATAAATACAAGATAAAATCATACATAAAGGGTTATCAAACCAATAAAATATGCAAGAAAAAAGAGGGAGGGGGGAGAAAGACAATCAACAAGTTCTAAAAAAATGCATATAATCACATTTCAATAAATAACAACAAAGTTGAGAGTAAAAGAAAAACAAAAGATCAGTTGATATATCATTATACATGTAATATATGGAAAACAATCATGGAGGTTTTGGAACTTCCTCACTTCGGGGGATTATGAGAACATGCATTCATAGCAGAAATGTCGAGAAAGGTAGTTATGGGTTGCCACATGATGTCACGCTTAATAGCAAGGGAAATGGGAGAAAGGTATGCTCTATCTAATCTGTGATTGTAACAAACCGCATACCACCAGGCTTGATAAGAAATGTTTGCAGAATTCTTCCATTCTCTGGTGATTTGTTGAAAAGCAACGGCTAGGAGAAGGTCTATTATGGAACAATTGGATTCCTGGGAGTCCCAATCTTCAGATATACTTCCTAGGAAAATGTTGACAAAAGTAAAGGGGACTTGTGTATGAAATATATCATTTATTTGTTGCCAAACCTGTGTCCAGAAAGTATAAATATGCTGGCAATCAAATAACATGTGCTTTAAATCCGCATTGTTGGAAGAGCAAAACCAACAAGATGAGGGAAGAGATTGATTGATCTTGTGTAATGAAACAG
The DNA here is from genome assembly GCA_963921515.1 of Calotriton arnoldi. Lineage (NCBI taxonomy): Eukaryota > Metazoa > Chordata > Amphibia > Caudata > Salamandridae > Calotriton > Calotriton arnoldi. The sequence goes on from CAWUFW010013510.1 coordinate 329,981, forward strand.
GGGTAAACATAAGTCTATTATATATATAAAATAATGTTTGAGTGCTATTAGCTGCTCTGGAGGATCGTCTTATTTTCAACCAAATCTTATTCCAAATATGGATAGGGAAAGTAAGTTGAAGATCTGTTTCCCAAAGTAATTCTACTTCTGTTTTCTCTCTGGTGGATGGCTGAGGGAGAAAATGCTTATATAATTGAGAGGCAGAAGGGGTAGATTCCAAAAGCGCAAGTAAATTAGGTGAGGAGACGGAGGAGGAGAAGCAATTATTGTAGGTGTCTTGAATTTTTGTGATTAAAGACTTGAAATTAGATTCCCAGGAAGGGGGCAACGAAAAACGTAACTGGGCATCAGCAAACGAAATACAAAGAGTACCATGAAAAAGTTGAGAGACCCAATGAAGTCCTTTAGCGTGCCAGTTTTTCCAAAAGATAATCTTATTCCTAAACTGAATGTGTTGGTTGTACCAAATGGAGGAACGCAAGAATTGATCTTGAGGGGATTTGTGACAGTTGAAGATAGGTTGGAGAATTTTTGAGATATTATTAAAAATAGGAAGTGACAGACACAAAGGTCTACGTGAAAAGAATAAGAATTCCTTATAGGAGAAAGGATGGAGAAGAGACTTTTCAATATTAACCCATAAAGGTAGGTCTGCAGCATCATCCTCTCTTAATAGGAAGGCAGATTGTTTAAGGAAAAACGCAGTATGATAAGAATGAAAATCTGGGAAATGAACACCTCCTATAAATGTAGGTCTTTTTAGTTTCTGAAGAGACATACGCGGTTTTTTATTATTCCATCAAAATTTAGATAAGATGGAATATATTAATTTATACTGAAAATGAGGTATATTTATAGGAATATTGGATATATAAAAGAGAATTATAGGGACCAGCATCACATCCAAACGGCCCCACCAGGACAGGAATAGGGGATTCCATTTGGAAGTAAGATTTTTCAAGGATATTTGCAATTCTTTTAAATTGAAAGAAACAGTATCTTTAATAGTAGGCATGAACCATAAGCCCAGGTATTTAATTTTATCGGGTTTCCAACGGAAATTCGAAGAGATATAATCAGCATGGAAACATAATTTATTTAAAGGAAGGATTTCACATTTATCAGAATTTAATGTGTACCCTGAAACCGAAGCAAAAAGTTGAACCTCCGATAGAAAAGCAGGAAGAGAAGTCTGAGGATGTGAAAGAAACAGTAAGATATCATCGGCATAAACAGAGGCTTTTAAATGATTATCTCCGTATTGAAAGCCAGAGATTAGGGGATTTGAGCGAATCTTTATCAGAAATGGTTCAAGAGCAAGAATAAAAAGAAGAGGAGAAAGAGGACACCCTTGTTTAACACCCCGATATAAGGAAAATGAAGGAGAGATAAGGCCATTGACTAAAATAGAGGACGTGGGAGACGAATATAGTAGAGAAATATAATCAATAAAAGTTTTACCAAAACCAAACCAGGAAAGAGTAGAGAAAATAAAAGGCCAACTCACTTGGTCAAATACCTTTTCGGCATCCAAGGAAATAGCCGCCAAAGAATAAGACTTGGATTTACTAAGGACATTGAAAAACAACCGAATTTTATCTTCAATATGACGACCTTAATAAAACCACATTGTTCCCCTCCAATTAGTTGGGGTAAGAAGGATTCCAGACGGAGAGCTAATATTTTTGCAAAGATTTTATAGTCTACATTAATCAAAGAAATGGGCCTATAATTTTTACACAATAAGGGATCCTTATTTTCTTTGGGGAGGAGACAAATTAGAGCCTCCTGGAAAGAACCACCGGAAGATTCAGCGGATATAAAGAAAAGGAAAAGCTGATGTAATTTAGGAAGAAGAAATTGAGAGAAATGAGAATAAAATTCAATGGTAAACCCATCAGGGTCCGGTGCCTTACCATGTTTAATAGTACGGATTGCATTAAGGATTTCCTGCAACTGAATTTCTTTATCTAATGAAGAGAAATCTACATTAAGGCAGGAAGGAGGATCAATGGAGGATAGATACTGTTGTATATTATCCTGAGACGTAGGAGAATCAGGAGTATAGAGCTCCTGATAAAAATAGGTAAACTCAGTCAGAATGTCTTCATTCTTATAAAGCATACGATTAGATGAAGTAAGGATCGAATTGATTTTGGAACGTTCTTTTTTATTTTAAGATAATTGGCTAAAAGCTTTCCCAATTTATTTTGACCTCCATAGTATTTCGCCGATGCCTCAAGTAAAAATGAATTTGCGTTATCCGTGGATATTTTGTTAAAAGAGAATTTTAATTTGATGAGATCCTCCAGAGGGGTTTTAGAATTTGTACGGTAAAAGGAGTGTTCTAATTGTTTAATGCGAGTAGTAAGGGATTTCAAAGTATTTAAAGACGATTTATTTTTACGAGAAACATATGATATAATGAAATCCCTTAACGTAGCTTTAAAAGCATCCCATATAATTTGTGGGGAGATAAGTGAGTGTTCATTTTCAAGAAAAAGGTATTAGCAAAGGATTCAAAACTTTGGGTAAAATTATGATCTAACAGGAGAGAATTGTTAAATCTCCATCGTCTGGTACCATGAGATGGAGGAAGGAGATCCATGTTTATAAATACTGGAGCATGGTCTGAAATAAATATAGGACCAATCTCTGATTGAGCGATGTGTTGTGCAAGGGAATGAGAGAGGAATAAATAGTCTATTCTGGATTGAGAACAATGTATCGGGAGAAGAAAGTATATTCTAAAAGGGTAGGATTGCAAAGTCTCCACGCATCCACTAAAGAATGTTGTGTAATGGTAGAAGTAAATTGAGTGTGCATAAGAGAGGGGATAAATTTGGTTTTAGAATTACGATCAAGTATAGGATCAATGACCATGTTGCAATCCCCACCCACCAAAAGGTAGTCATCTTTATAAGTCATCAATTTGGACAGAATTTCAGGCCAAGAGGTGCTATTGGGAGAGGTAGGAGCACAAAGATTGAACAAAGTAATAGGAATTTTATTAACTAAAAGGGAGACAGACACCCATCTACCTAAATCATCAGAGTCTTGTGAGAGTACTTGAATATCTAAGCGTTTGTGACACAGAATAGCCACGCCGTTATGTTTCCCATCACCAGGGGAGGCAAAAACATGGCTTACCCATTGTCGTTTAAGTTTAACAATTTCTTTGTCAACAGAATGAATTTCCTGTAACAATGCAATATCACATTTTGAATTGGAAAGATAAGTTAAAACTCTCTGACGCTTTATAGGGGAACCTAAACCTCTAACATTCCAAGATACAATTCGCAAAGCCATCTATATTAAAATAAACATATTAAACAATTTAAATTGACAAAAGAAAAATGAAGCGATAGTGAGGTAGAAAAGAATAGATACATAATGCAAAAATGTAAGTATAACAAGGAACTGGAATATACATGAAATATGAAATGTGAAAGAAATTAGCAAAAGTAACTGTGAAGGAAAGGGGAAAGGACAGGAACCATGATATACAACTGAGAGGATTGTCGGAAAAGGAATAGATAAGAGAGAAAGAGGAGGAAGGTAAGAGAAGGAGATAGAGGGGAGAGAGGAAACGAACACTAAATATACATAGGACAAAACAAATACTTCAGAAAAGACATACCAAAAACGAGGGTTTTGAAGCCACATAAGGAAGATGACACAACTGGCAAGACAGCTCAGGGCAAGGTCGGGGGGGGAGGACACTCCATCCAAACGAGCCGGTAAAAACATGGATCAAATAAACAGGATACCGCACCTATTATAGACAGAAAAAACGAGAAAACATGAAACCATGAAAAACGTTTCGAAATTCGAACAATTAACACCATTCAGAGGAAGAGTATTATAGGAACCATTACAGAAAAGAGAGAATACACATCTTAACATCAAGTGTTGGAAAGTCTAGAAACGTCCATGTCTTCTTCTCTACAATTATCAATGAAGCGTTGGAGCAGAACCGGATCTTCAAAGTTCATTGTTTTGTTTTTATAAGTTACTTTGAACAGACATGGATGAAACAGGCCAAATCCAGCATTAAGATTTTGCAAAGCTGGTCTCATGTCTAAAAATGTCTTCCTCTTGTCTGCTGTTTCCTTCGCATAATCCTGGGAAAAGAAAAGATTAGAACTTTGCCAGGTTATCCGACCTTTAAGTTTGGCTGCTTGTATTACTCTCAATAAGTCAGTGTATTCTAAAAAATACATAATGACACCTCTTGGTTTCGTAGAGGGAGCTGAAGAACGTGGGCTGTGACCAAGCGGAGATTCTGGAAGGTCTAGGATTTTTGGGAGAAAAGATTTGAAGAATGAAATAGGATCTGAACATTCCTGTCCCTCCATCAGACCATATAGACGCAGGTTGTTACACCTGTTGCGGTTTTCAAGATTTTCAATTTGTTTTTTAAGAGAAGCAATTTCCGTTTGCATTATGGGAATCCGGTTTACCACACCTTGCATAGAGTCAACACGTTGTTCCACTTGCCCAACTTTGCCTTCCATATGTGTCCACCTGTCCTCTAAAGCTTACAGACGATTGTTAGTTTCTTCCATATGAGGACGAAGGGCGCGAATTTCTTCCAAATGTAAGTCCAAAGATGTGGGTGGAGGAGATGGAGGGTCCTTTTTGGCGCGTTTGCTAGATGAAAGATTGGAAGAAACCGCCGATTTGAGCAAAGGTTTCGAAGTTGGAAGTGGAATATTAGAGGAAGATGATGAAGCACCCACTGTGTGTGGAACGGTATTGCTAGAACCCTCTTCCATGTTGGATTGGAGAATATTGAAAGGGTTATAATCCTCAAGAGGAGATGACGAAGTAGATACTTGTGTAAAACGTCTCACTGGTTTTGTTCTCCCCATAAAACAGACGGCAACCGCGCACAGCAAATATGCTTCAAATAATGTAAGTTGTTGAAAACCAGTAAAAAACTATTTTGTGAAAATCAGTCAAGGAGGCAAGTTGACAGGAAATATGGCCAACATTATCCTTTCTACATCCCCTCAATATGGAAAGATGAGGCTGAGTGCGAAACAAAGATGATATGAAGCATTGAGGGGAGCAGTCAACAAAACAGACACGTTGCGGTGAGAGCAGAGACTCCGTCAGGAAAGTCAAAATGGCGGTCGCGAGTCCCGTGAGGACAACGCGCCGCACACATTGAAGGAAAAAGGAGCCATAGCACTGCTCAACGATTGATGAAAGTCACTCCATTTAATTCAGGCGAGGTTCATGGACTAAAGAAGCCCAAATTAGCGGCTAGACATGCGGTTTGCCGGAGCGGAGGTCGAAAGCCCTCCGGAGCTGCCGCGGAGCGTCACCGGAGAGCGGCCATCTTCTCCTGGCGTCAAGCCACGCCCCCCCAGCTGGAGTCTTCTAGTGACTGGTTTGTTGGCTCCTAGGTAAAGGATGTTTGTCTTATGTATGCTCTAAAGTCCTTTGAGTACTATAATTCACCATGGGCACTGACCTACAAATTGACTCTGTCATAGGATTAAACCTTTCATTCGTTTGAGAAATCCTCCACAAATGTAAACCATTTATCCAGAGCCTTTAGTGACCTTTAATGGAGCTAAGAAGGCAGCGTCCTAAAGTCTCAGTGAGTCCTCTGGGAAACAAGGTGGTCTGATAAACTAGAGAACAATTACACACCCATTGTCTAAAGCATGAAACAAGGACCATGCTAAAAAAGTCTAAACTGGCTTCGATCTTTCAAAAGTTATGGCTAGATACATCAAATACCACCAGTCTTTCAATTATTAACTTTTCTGCGGTATAAATTCATCTAAGGCTTTGTTCCTTTTCCAGGAATAGCAGTGACTAGACTTTAACTTTATTTTTATTGCAATACATGTCTTACAATGTATCAACTCGACACCTTCACAGACTCCCATGACCTTGGCTTTGATTGCTTCACTAGATACCCTAGAGATTCAAAAAACCTTTAGAGGGCGAGCTGTCTATTTCCGACTGAGTACCAGCTTCCTGGTCAGCAGTTGCCATCTGAAGCTGCTAGGTAGTCCCAACAGCTTTAAGGAACTGGGAAATGAATGCATCACTGCTAGCAGCTGTAGGGTTCAAAGTCTGGGGGGACATAAACCTGAGCTAGTTGAAGCAGAGAGTGAAAGAGGTTTTCAATGGGCTAGGATGAAGATGGGCCACAGTGAGAAGAAGAAAAGGGTTCATGGCTTCAGATGGGAGCACTGAGGACAAAAGCTCTAAAGACCACCTCTGCATCTGTGGCCTCAGCGATGTTGGCTGCCCCAATCATCACCCCACTCTCTCACATCCCCAAAGAATGAGTGATGAACCACACCATCATTTCATGGACACAGACAAGTTGGCACGGGTGGCTTCCTTTGATCTTTCATGAGAAATCCATAAAACTGAGTGAAGAAGAGAAGGCTACCAGGTTTTCTTGGCAGGTTGCCCTTCCGTAGTACTGAAGTGATAAAAGAGTAAGATAAAGTGGAGAACAGACATGTGGAGGTATGTGGGGCAGGCTGGTGGCAAGGCTTGGTGCCCCCCATGCTCAGGGCCACTGCAGATATAAAGGCACCACCAGAAACAGTGCGAGATTGGAAAACTTGAAAACGTTGTGCAAAAAAAGAATGCGAAGAGATGTTTGAAAGAGCAAATGTGTGATGTGATGATGGCCTGTGCGGCCTGCTTTCATGAGACATACCGGGTGAAGTGCGTGGTGGAGTTGTGTCAGCAATTCGGCTTTGGGTGCTGACAAAGAACTAACGTACAGGGTGACCCAAAAAGGCATAAGTGAAACCTGCATTGCTTTGTTCCCCTCGCCCACATTTTTGTTTTTCTTACTTTGCTCAATTTGTTCTTTATCTCTCTCCCTCCTTTTGTCTCTGCCTCTACTTTCTTTTCTCAGTCATTTTATCTATATCTCTTGCTCTCTCTCTGGTTCTCTCTCTTTTCCCTTCACCTCCCTTTCTGTCCGCGCTCTCTTTCCTTTTGTCCCACACTCTTACATTCTTTTTCTTTTTCCTTCTGCCTCTCTGTCTCGCTCTCTCTGTCTGCCTGTTTCTCTATCGCTCTCTTTCCTTGTCTCCTAGTATTTGGAAGCGGCAAATGTACAGCGTGAGAACATACATTGTTCAGTGATGAAACAGATTTTTGCTGTTCCAGCAGCCCATGACAGCATCTTTAAAAGCCATCTCCTGATGAAGGAGCTAAGGGTTCTGACATTTCATCTTATGACAAATGACACTCAAAGAAGCACTTAGAATAATTGTAAAGAGACACATGATTCCCCAGCGCCAAGAGTAAGAAGCTGCGCTGCACAGAGAGGGGAAATCTGCATAATGCTGACGCATCTCGGGACTGGGACATCATTCCGGCAGAGCCTGGATGACAAATGGACCTCAGTGCCAGCACTTATTAAACAGCACAGGCGCTGTCAGCTGCATCCCTCCCTGAGTCCAGGAGGCTGCCATTTCTTCTTCTGACAGATAACACTCCTAGCAGAATGTAGAAACACCAAGATTCATGTAAATTCATCTGTGTGGTTGTCTGGTGCCAATAGAGAGTAAAAGTAAGAACTTTGGGCCTGATGGATTCAAAGACTACACTTTGTCGTACGTTTTGTCACATAAAGCCATTCACAAGCTGCATGTGGAGTTTTACAACTACGCACATTCTATACTTGTGTGTGCAGAGTTCTCCGCCTGATTGCGGTGTCTCCATGTGTGGAGAATTCCACACATAAGTATAGGGAGTGCGGAGTCAAAAAAAACCTCACATAGTTTATGTGTACCTAAAAATAGTAAACTCACAGAAAAATGTATGTTTACCTTTATGAATCTGGCTACATGTGTTTGAATCGGCACAGACACAGGTGGCGTGTTACCTGTGTACGGGCGCGGTGTATGAAGAGGGCTGGGGCCTGATGGACGAGATGGTACTTTATCTACTTGAGACACGGGCGCAGCACATACCCTTTCAACAGTGACCCTCGGCGCTGGTGCATTATGCATCTGCATAATGTTACAGTAGCGGCCAGGGTCAGAGGAGATGGGCATGGTGGGGCGGGGGTAAGCAGGGGGGAGAGACAACGAACAACGAAAAAAAGTAGAAATAAAACGAACTTATCTGCCACCATCTTCCGCTCCTCTCGTGGCTCCACTGCAGGCACAGGCTCCCAGACTCCCCTGCGGCCAATCCTGGAACTGGTCTCATACTTGAGAGCAGCTTCAGTACTGGCCTGAGCGCCGATGATTTGCACTCCCAGGGAGATTGGGAGCCTGTGCTTGCTGTCTCCAACCCAGCAACATGGCTGAGTTGGAGACCGCTTCGGTGCGCATGACAGTCTGGCTGGCCTGAGACGAGCAGCCAAACCGCCATGCAAACTGATAGCAGTGCAACCATTCCTCGTTGGTGCCTGTCATCTCCCTGGCCCCGTCCCCAAGACTCGGCCTGGAAACAAAATAAAGCGATAATAAACACGAGTTTATTATAGTTTTATTTTTATTTTAGTTTTTACACAGCAGGTGGGGGGCGCTCCTCCACCAAAGCGGAGGAGCCGCGTCCCTATAATATTGATGAACCATCTAGACTGGCACAGTGCTAAAACAGAGGCCCCAATTACAAGAGTGTTTTGTAAACATAGAATGTTACCACTGCCAGAAAATACTTTCCCTTCGCTCCCTTACTCCCCTCTACACTCCCTTATACACCCCCACCACCAGCCTGAATATATATATATATATTCAGAGAAAACAAAATACAGGTTTCAAGGACGTTATAGTTAGTTGGACATTTCACTCGTACAAAACCAGAGAAATTCGGCCATTATAGTTAGTTGAGCTAACTATAACTCGTGCCCCCTCAATGCACTGCTGATGACGTCACATATTACACTCATGACATGGCCAATGGCATCACTGATGACATCTCAAATTACATCACTGATGACCAGGTGCGTAGGAGACGCTAAATTTCTGGGGGGGACAGGGACAACCTTGTGGACTTTCCAGTGACCCTAAACAAATTGCCCATTGTGTGAGACCCTACGCCCGTTAAACGTATACAATCGCATAGTTATGAAGAGAAATATTGAGAAAGGCAGGCATGTAGTCACAGTTTGCAAGTATGCTTTATTGTTATTTACATTCACAATAAAGACCAACTGGGAAAAAAATATGTATATGAATCTTGCATCTTCATGCACCAAGCAAACAAAGGTGAGATGAAAAAAGGAAGAATAAACTAAATGCTCTTAGCGACATTCCTACATCTCAAAATGCAAACGGACTAATTAGAAATTGTTTTTCTTGCTGCAGGAATCTGTAATAAAATTATGAACTTAATTTTGAAAAGCCAAATAATTTCTTGCGCCGTTCAGTGCGGAGAACAAATTCTTTCGCTATTGTCTGTAGGTCAACTGAGTCCATCATCTCTTTATGTATGTTGAATATGGCAACATGATTCAGTCTTTTCTGAGACATAGTTGATCTTAACCAAGTTTTCACTCGGCAGAGACCACTGAAACTTCTCTCAACCTCACAAGAAGATACTGGTATAACTAAAAGAATGTGTAGTAGCTTCTCAACCTGTGAAAAGAAAGCTCTCTCTCTTGGAAGCATTTTCCGGAGTATGTCTGCCAGTTCCGGGACTGAAGAGTACTTGAACATACTTGATAACATAGTCAATTGAGCAGAGAGCAGCAAAGGGTTAGTTTCTTTGTACTGAGGAAGAGAGTCAATGACATTGCCTGTTAAAAGCACTTGTTCAAGTTTTTCATATGTTTGGATGCCTTCCTGGTCAAAACGCTGAGTGAGATGAAGAGAAACAGTATCTAAAAGTTCAAAATACTGAGGGCGATAGTAGTCCCTAACGGTTGCAGGATGAGAAGTTTCTGCTGCTCCGTCATCTATCCGTTTAGGGATTCGGCGCAGTCGTGGCACTTCAATGGCATTAAGATGGTACTTAGCAGTCATTTGGTTATTGGCATTGAGCAGACTGTCAAACGACTCATCACTAAGGAGCTTTAGTACTGCACTTTTTGCTACATTAACTGCAGCTAGTAGCCCTGATATAGTTTGCTGGTGTCCTTCCAAGGCAATATTCAAACATTCCAGAAGCTGTAGTACTTGGAGAGCAATCTGAAGACCTCGGACAGTTGTTCCTCTCTGAAACTGTGCCAGCATACCACGAGCAGACACATCTCCACTGGACTTGGATGTTGATAATTGTTCTAAGGTTTCCAGAACAGGTTCATAATTATCTGTTACTTTTTTTGCAGCTTTTACACGGACCATCCAGCGTGTTGGACACAGAGGCTTTATTTTTAACACATTTGCAGGGCCTTCTACACTGTGCTGGATGAGGTCTGAGAATATTGTACGGCATGTTATAGATTGCCCAAACAGATTACCAAGTTCTTGGACATAAAGTAGTGCATCTTCCATTATGGAACATTTATGTGCTGCTGCCTGCATCACCAGATTTGTACAATGTGCTCCACAATGGACATAAAGAGCAAGTGGTTGTTCTTGGCGTATTAATGCTTGTGCACCATGGTATTTCCCTGCCATATTGGCTGCACCATCATATGTTTGTGCTCGCAACTTTGACAGAGAAAGACCATGACGGCATAAAACACCTTTGACAATTGTAGCAATTGCAGTACCAGTGGTATTATCAGCCTGATACAGCCCAATAAAATCCTCATGAGGGTACAGATCTTGGTCAACATAACGAATACAAAAGCTTTCTTGTTCCTGACCAGATATATCCTGTGCGCCATCAACAATTACTGCGTATGGATTGTCACCAATATTTTTACAGATTTGATGCAAAATTGCATGGGACAATAACTGAAGAGCTTCATTTTGGGTGTCTGGGCTGAGATATTCTGCTCGATTTGCTGTAATCCACTGTTTCAAAGAAGGTAAATCCTCTGCTCCCATCGCTGTCATCATGACCTCGGAGTGCAAGGCCTTGTTTTGCCAGAAGAGCTATGGTATGAATTATTTTGTTAAGACAAAGCCAGGCTTCTTTCGGTTCTGTGATAACTGTTCATTGATTGGCCTCCTTTATACTGTACTGGTTGGCTCAGTGCATATGAATGAGCATAACTGTTCTGGTGCTTTTTGAACCTTTCTATTGCCTTCTTCCAGTTGGTGTAACCAGTGCTGCAAAATGCTTCCTCTGTGTTCTTGGAAAGCTCAGTTAATTTCAGTGACTTAGCCTTTGCACAGTGAAAGCATAGTACTCCTGCTACTCTACCGCTGTAATGCAGCCAGGGGAAATCCTGGAACCATCTTCCTTGAAAATGCAGAATGCGCTTTTTCTTCATTTGAGACTGTGTTACAATGATTTGAATTGGCAATGTGCTCTCGTGCGGTTGGTTTGGTGCCACTGTGCTTACAAGTGTTTCCTCGGTATCCTGAAGACTAGTTGTTGTTGCATAAGAACTGTTGCTTGATTCGTCTCAGGCATTGACAACTCCACAAAATGTTCCTGGGACCGGGGTGCAATCACTTGATATTTCTAAATCTGTGGCCCCAACTCCATATTGAATTGCAGACTGCAGTTCCGACATATCATCACCATGAATCGTGTTAATTTCTGAGTTGTCTGAACATAGGTTCACTTCACTTGGCTGTTTCTTAGCAAAGCATTTTCGTATGTCCATTGTAAGAAAAATGGGACAGATAAGTTTGTAGCAGTTGCAATTTGGGAACATACAGAATATTTAACTGCAGTTTAAAAGTTGCAAAAAGCCTTTTGTGTGCACTCTCCCATGTAATCAGCACAGGGAGTATTAGGGGCAAAACCTGCCTCCAGTATAAGGATCCTCTTCCAATGTAGTGCGACAGTGATGGGAAGTGATGCATGTGCAAAGGCTTCCTAGAAGGTCTATCCAGTTGTTTTATAACACCTTTAGGTTTCCACAGCAAGAAGAGCATTCTAGTCAGCATCTTACCCGACTAAAGTGTTTCAGCAATACATAAGACACTGCAGTATATATTTTATGGTGGCTAAGGAACATACCTGAAAAATCTCTTTTAGCTGAAGATGACAGGCAATATGGCCAAGCAGGTTTCCAAAAGCGAAGTATTGTTGTACTTGTAGCAAAAAGGAATCTGTTGGGGAAAATAATAATACATTGTTAGGCTTTTGGTCTGAGTAATGCAAGTACTGTACTACAAAATTGTTCAGTACATAGCATAGAAAGAGAAAATGCACAAATGATGTGATGCTGAGAAAGGGAGTGCATTATCACAATTTGACAAAAAGTATCCAAAAAGATTGGCCAAGAAATCATAATTTGTTTACGCTAGACACAATACTATAGTACACTTACTTATTAGTAGTAGTAGTGGCAGCCATAGCCCTCTTTTGCGATTTTCTTGATCCACTCACTGGCTCTAAGTTGCTGGTCGGACTGACTACTTGATTCTGATGGCTGGGGGTGCTGAATTTCCTTCTGCTCAGGGACTCTGGAGACTTACCACCAGGTAATGGTTCAGGTGAGCCAGAGCTCAGTCTGTGGACTTGGAGTTGGAAGAGGTACTGGCTACTCAAGTGCGGTACTAAGATGGTTCTGCTCAGTTGCTAAATGGTGACACAAGTACATAGAAATGAAACTGAGGGACTTGAGACAAAATCTTCATTAGCAGTATCCCGAGCTACCATCAGGTGTAAAGCTCCACATAGTTTTAAGAGCAATAGAGAATTGTGAAACACAGAACTAGGAGAAAGTGTGAGTATGTGTGAGATGCATGAAGGCTCAGACATGGTGCAGGGAACCTCTAACCCCTATTCCACCATTACTCTGCCAGAGCTTTGCTTCCAAAATATGTAAGGGAGTGAGTACCAAATTGCCAGTTCCCGGACTTAAAAATCAAATAAAAAATAGTGCAAATACTATGTTCATTTTTTGTACGATAGGTGGAACCCCTGCAGGTGGAAATTTTACACATTGAAGAAACACCACTTTAAAGAACACTACTTCACAAAGCATTAATAGCTCAGAAACCAGCTAACTCTATCACCACTGGTTGACTTTAAGCTGCACTTTGTAAGGCTAGATTTCAAAGTCCATGCCTATAGTAGAAAACGTAAAACTACAAGTACCAGAATGCAAAGGGCTGCTGGCTAAAGAGCCACGAGTGGCTGATGACCTCATCTATGATTCTTGTCCACTTGGAGCTTTAAAATTTAAAGTCCCTCTGCTGAAAATCTAATTTGTACAGTCTTCAAAAGCATAATTTTTCCTTGAAATCCCACTTGAGTGTCCCTAATTCAAGAGGACCCACAGCTGTCATGTACAAACACAAAGAGACAGCTCAGAGGGCATGTGGTGCTAAAGCACTTGGCACACTTTTTATAAAGAAGATGCCCTAGCAGGCCTGGGATTTCTAAAGGTGGATGGGGCGCCGACTGGTGCAGTGGGGTTATAAGGGCTGCTCACATTTCAAATGCTGGTGCAATACTGTGAGTAAATCACTTGCGCTTTTTGTGAGTCACAAACACAAGCACAAGAGGCTTAAGTGGGAAAATCAATTTTTAATTTGGGAACATTGTCAGGCCATTAATGGTACAGACTTGATAAAGGGGCAACTCGGTTTACACTTGGCACGCCTGCAAAAAGGGCCCTCATATTTTTCTCCGGGTTCAGAATGGTTCTGCTTGAATAAATGTGGCTTACCATTAATGTTACCAGAGTACTCCATAATATCATTAGATGCACAGTGGTCAAGCCATGGGTCTTCCCTTTTCCTGAAATTGCTCTCAGGTATATTAGTCCACTTGGTTAAGCAGATGTAATGCAAGACTACATATCCCAGGATGCATTATTGTGCTTAAGGAAAGTCTGGGACTACAAAATAGCGTTTTTCCTGATACAGTGTCATCTGGTACCTTTATTAGGCTTCATTAGTAAAGTGGCAAGGCACAGGGAAAGTGCCCTATGCAGCCTGCGATTCCTAATTTTAAGCCCCAGTTCCCACCTGAGCCAACTGTGATCTGCGACTGCCGCGCTTAACCCCACAGTCAGGCTCTGATAATACTCCAGTTTGTGGGGCCTCGACATTCAAAATATAATAAGCTGAAAGCAGTGGTCAGAGTGGGGGAAAAAAAGTAGGAGAACTGTGGGCGGGGAATCAGAGGGCCAGAATAATCTAAGGATTGGATTTATGGGCGGAGTCAGAGGTGTGGCCAGAAAGAGCAAAACTCCCCTATTTTTAGTATTTGTTTGGCATTTCACTGACCAGCTACAAACTACTACGCTATCTAATTCAACCAATAGACACACATGCTTATTTAAGGTTTATTATGAGTTATTGACATTAAAATACATTCACAAAGTGGGATATGTTTCCAATCACAGAATGTCCCAAATACGCTTAAAAGTGGAATCACAAGCCATTTGTCTCTGAGCCAAGCAGTTTCTGTCATCAGTACTTCTCCCTTTTCAGCAGTTCAAATATGAATAGCAAAATATCCTAGTTTGCAAATGTTTTGCAAATAATTATTGCTGTACCATATTTGCCACATAATTCATCATCTGCTACATAATCTGACGATTTTACCTAAAAAATGGTTTGTAGCTCACACGGATCAAAAATTACTAATAAAATGTGACTTATGTTGCTGCAAAGTGGAGGGCCCTTTGCAAAGGTTGACTGGTCACCTTTCTCATTGCTGCATTTGAATGTTACACAGGTACTAACGAGGCAAAATCTTTGCAGAGACTGTAGGTATGTGTAAAAATGTCAAAATAATAAAGTATCATAAAATATCGCATTACACTGCAGCCTTTTTTTTGCTGCACAATTTAGTCAACACTGCAACATAATTTTGTCCTCCATTGCTGCATAATTCCAGTGGTCCGAAAACAGGCAGCACATGTTAAAAGTGCTTGTGCTTGAAGCAGAGAGACCATGAAGTTTGCGAACTTAGTTTGGTGTGCATGCAAATCCTGCATTGCCGATCCCTGGTGAGTTGCAGCTACTACTACTGAAACAAGGCCCATGGAGGTACCAATGGGTGAGGTGGACTGCCTCAAGGGTCTTGTGACCTCAGTGACAGAGTCACTGTCGCTCTAGGGTGTGCTGCTTCGTAGGCTTGCCCGAAAGACTGAAGGTGAACTTCAGTATAGATTGTGGTGGGCAGGCCTTCAATCACCCACACTTGCCACCGCTAGGGTCCACCTGCTGGTGCTGAGACACCAGGGGCCGCATTATAGATGCCGCTCATTTCCCTTAAATTGTGCTGGGCGCACCTTTTAGAAGGTGCGCCTAGCGCAATAAAGGGAAATGCGCCGCATTATGATGAATGCACTGCCCTCAGGGCAGCTGCGAACTGCATTCATGTGAAAACCAGAGTGGCTGCTTTACAGATGCTATGTGTTTTCACACTGAAGGCAGCAACCTGCATGCACTTTTAAAGGGGATGTCTGGGGGGGACCATAGGACCCCCTTTCCCCGCTCCAGAGGGCTGTTCTCAGGAGGCGCACTGACAGTGCGCCACATTTCAGGTGCGCCTCCTGAGAGCTTCTTTGCCTCTTCGCCCGCGTCTGTGATACAGCGCGGGCACAGAGGCAAAGGAATCCCCTCATTTGCATGGGACAGCGCCCCCATGCAAATGAGGGAACACTCTCTGGAGGTAGCGCTGGAGCTTTAACTGCTCCAGTACTATTGGTATTACAGAAAGAACCGCACAAGTGTCTGCGGCCCATTCTGTAATACCAAAGTGACCCGTGGGCACGCAAAGCGGTTGCAAATGCCTGTTTCACCCCCGGGGCACTTTCTGTAATGCGGCCATTGGGCTTCTAAGGTCTATTGGGGCCTTCTAAGGTGTAGCATGGGAATGGGCTCCCTCAGGAGAGTGTACTGGTCATAAAGGCTGAACCTGGTTCCCCAGTTCCAAATTCGACAGCTCTATCCAGAGTGCCACATCCTCTCTCCACTGAACACCATACTACCCCATTGAGAGAAACTGGCACTGCCTTCAGCTACAACCCAATTGTGCCCCGCTATAAACACCTGGATGCGACTCAATTCAAACTATGCACTAGACAAGAGTAATATGCTGCCTGAAAAAAACAAAGTAACAACATCCTGGAAAAAGCAAACTCTCATAGGGAATGCAAGTTTAAGTAATGCATGTGAATGTTAGCAGGAACATGGTAACCTTAACGCTTTTACACTCATTATTCAGAAATCAGTGAGTGATTTTTCCTGAAAAGTTAGGGACATGACTACAGGGCCCAGAAGGGACCCGTTTCAATGTGCATTGCTTATATCCTTACAAAACCTAAGCAGTTTGGTTTAAAAAGACCACATTCCTGAACACAGAGCTGCGGTACAAATTTTTTAAACTAAAATAAGGAAAAACCGCTTAAAAGGATCACATTAAACGTTTTCCGCTCCACCCATCAACCAGGTATTGCAGTCCCTCCAAGAATGGTGTATTTCCCCACCCTGGGAAAACAATGTTGTGGGAAGAAAGAAGATAAAAGGAGAGTAGCGCTTCACTGGTAAACTTTGTAAAGTGGCGCTAATTTAGTTATTTGTATTATTTTTCATAGGTGGGGGTAGCAAGCGTGTCATTTCAATTAGGCCTCTTATCCCCTCCTCTTCTCCGGGGGTTCGATCCTGCCGAATCCCTCCCCCTCCCCCGCGGGGCTGTTTGCAGGTAGAAACACCATTTGCTGCAGCGCACACGCTGTCACTCCTAGCAGTGCCCTGGCTGCGCACGCATTATCTCTGAGGATGGCTCAGGAGGGGGTGGAGGTTGCTGGGAGCTTCTAATCATGTGCACACCGCCGCTCCCCCATTTACCTTTGATTGCTCTGTTCAGACCTTAACGAGCTGACAATACCTCGCTAGTGGCCCGCACCTTTCATTGGAGGCCCCTTCTGGTTAACATGAGAACACCTACTGCGATGGGAGGTGCGAGGAGCTAATGCTTTGTCACAAATAAAACAATCAAAAAATACCAGCAGCGAACAAAAACATCACACATTCACACCGGAGACAGTGAGGTACTCTTGAACGTGAACTTATATTAGCCTGTTACCAGATCGAGTCATATAGAAGTGTGCATCGATACTATTATTATTGCTTAATCAGCATTGCTAGTTTTTTTTTTTTTACCATGGAATGAGGAAGGCTCCGTTGCCCAAAACATGATGTGCATGCCTGCATAAAATTAGTAGAGATTTGTGATTGGGTAATTTGCAGAGATTTTTGATTGGGTAATGGGTAGAGATTTGTGATAAGGTGACTCGCTCTCTCCGCTGAGATGGTAGGTTATCTAAATAATGTACATGCCGATGTCCACTCGCAGTCTTTCCTAAACTGAACCATACGGGAGGACCGCTTGCCTGATCCTAAGGGTTTTACACACCTGTCAGCTTATACAACCTTGCCACGTGAGAAGAGACCTCAAGGGAATTTGAAAGATTCCTTCATTGTAGCTCCAGGCTCAGAAAGAATGCGGCGTAATTGTTAACTTGCAGGACAAGTATCTGATGGCATGAGATTACTCACATAGAGGTAACCTCTTAAAAATAATTCAAAAGTATTGCGTTTCCAGGCTCCAGCTTCTTTTAAACCGGGTTTTCTCTCAAGTGCTTCTCGTGAGGAGTCCTGTGTGCGTGTATGTGCGCATCTGCTTGAGCCTTTGTTTGTTTGTGTCTGTGTGCGTGCGTGTGCCAGTGTGCGGCCTGCTCCACATGCATGTGGGACAGGTGTCGGGGACAGGTTGGCACAAGAGGAACGTGCACCCCTTCACGTAACCCCCCAAAGGGGCATCTATTGCTGTCCGCAGCTGAGGACACAGAGACACTTTGGTGTGCACATCAACCCAGGTCTGCACTGTGTCGAGGAACCCCCACGCCCATTTTACAAGGATTCCCACTCCCAGTCTTAAAGGGACGGTCACAGGGTCAGACAAGCTACGGAGGCCCGTTTAGTGCAGCTTTAGTGGTAACACGAAGAGGCTGTCTGTGTTCCCTCGTCACGCATAGCTAAACTGTTCTTTGCAGCTCAAGAAGTCCTTAACATGTTCACTATGCTTGGCTTTTAATTTACATTCTTTCCTCATTCACTCATTGTCGCTCATTCTCCTTTCACTCCTCCTAAGCACTTTAAATAAGCTACACTCACTCCCCGTCAACAGCCCTTTACAAGTTAACCGGACCTCACCTCACTTCAATGGATGGGCACTCATCACGCATGAGGGACCTCACACATCGCGGGAGCGTGCTGCTGCTCAACCCTACTGTCTTCAAGCCGGCAGCAGACACGGGACAAGGTCGAGGACAAGGTCAGTCAACAAATCAATCAGTGCACTGCAGGCAGCTGAGGTGAGGAAGAATTCCCGGAGCCTCAGGGGTGCAACACAACAGTTCAAATGGGCAGAGGCAGGGGCGGGTGGCCTTTGTGACGTCACCCTTATGCAGTGACTATCGGATTGGCCACAGGTAAATGGAGAGGCAGGTCACAGCCAGGTGAAGTGCAGGGCCATTAGGTCGGGCAGCTCGCGCTTGTTCCACGCTCTAATGGCCTCCCAATTTCAGAAAGGAGAGGGGAAATTCTTTTGTCCCCTCGTCCCCCCCACCCTTGTCCCCTGTGCCCCCCACTCCAAAATCTGGGGGGGATATATCCCCCGCGTCCCCCACAGTTCCTACGCCCATGCTGATGACATCACTGATGACATCATCCAGTGACTGAGTGTTTCTGAAAAGTTTAAGAATGTTATCTATATATACACCATGGTGTATTGAAGAATGAGTGGGTGTATGAGTGTCTGTATGGATGATTTTGTGGGTGCGTGACTGAATGTATAAGTGAGTGATTAAACGTGTCTTAGTGAATGGATGGGTGAGTGACTAATCTGTGTGAATGTCTGTATCAGTCTGTCAGTTGGTGTGTAAGTGGCTGCATAGGTTGGTGAGTAGCTACATGAGTGTCTATATGGGTTAATGATTGGTTGTCTGAGTACCTGTATGGGTGCCTCAGTGTCCATGTGGGTGGGTTGGGGGGTGTGTGACTCCCTGCATGGATGTGTGAGTGGGTGATTCACTGGGCTGTATGGGTTCATGAGTGCATCTGTGAGGGGCTGTATGGGTGGGTGAGTGTGTGTATGGCTGTGTTGGTGAGTGAATGGATGTCTCAATGGTACATGTATGAGTAACTACATATGTGAAAGGCAGTATATGTGAGTGTTGGAGTATATAAGTGACTATATGTGAGAGTGAGTGATTGTGAGAGTGGCTGTATGGATGAGTGTGTGCTTGTGTCAGTGATTGTATAAGAGATAAGTATGTGTTTGTATCTGTTTGAATAAGTGAGGTGGTGTGTGTATAACTGTATAATGAGAAAATGGCATTGTGATTGATTCTTTGGGTGACTGACTAGGTGTGTGAGTAACTCTATTGGTGAGTGGCGGTGTGTGAGTATCTGTATAGGTGTATGAGTGCATATATCAGTGGCTGTATTGATCAGTGACTGCGGGTATGAGTGACTGTATGGGTGAGTGGATGTGTGTGTAGACCTATGAATCAGTGAGTGGGAATGTACTAACTGGTATAGGTGTGTCTATGGTTTTGAGAATGTAAGTCTGTATTTTTGAGTAGGTGTGAGAAAGGTTATATTAGGGTGTGAGGAGGTGCATCAGAATTGAAGTGGATGATGTCATCAGTGATGTTATTTGAGATGTCATCAGTGATGTCACTGACCATGTAATGAGTGACGTAATATGTGGCATCATCAGCAGTGCATTGTGGGGCGCGAGTTATAATTAGCTCATCTGACTATAACGGCCAAATTTCTCTGGTTTTGTACGAGTGAAATGTCCAACTAACTATAACGTCCCTGAAACCTGTGTTTTTTCCAGTGAATTTCTAAGGTTTTTTAAATGCTAATTTATAACTATAATGTCCCTGAAACCTATGGTTTTTTCAGTGAATTTCTAAGGTTTTTTAAATGCTGATTTCTAATTATAACATCCCTGAAACCTGTGTTTTTTTTAGAGAATTTCTAAGGTTTTTTAAATGCTAATTTCTAACTATAACGTAGTAGTCGTGTTTGCAGAGTGATCAGAAAGGGGCCTGGGCCTCTGACCAGCGCTCAGGAATTCCGCTGCATAGGACTTACAGGAGGTACCAGGAGGGCTACTTGGCCCCCAAAGTCCCTCAGGAGTAAAGTGGACTTTATCCCCCAACCAGTAGTATGCCAGGAGGCGCGTTTGCAGAGTGGTGGAGAAAGGGGGTCGTGGCCTCCGAAGGCTTCTTAGCAATCCCACTGTATGGGACTTACTGGGGGCCAACTACCCCTCCTGTTACCTCCAGTAAGTCCCACACAGCAGGATTGCTAAGTTCTCATAGTAGGCCATGCCCCCTTTGCCCACCATTCTGCAAACACGCTCCCTGGCATGCTCTTGGATGGTAATTGAAGTCCCCTTTGCTGCTGGGGTCCTTAGGGGCCACCTAGCCTACCTGTTACCTCCTGTAAGCCCCACGCAGTGGCATTGCTAAGAGGTGGACACAGGCCACGTCCCCTTTCTCCACCACTCTGCAAACGCGCCTCCTGGTGCACTGCTGCTTGGGGGATGAAGTCCACTTCAGTCCTGAAGTCCTCAGGACACAAGGGGACCTCATCGCCCCACCAGCAGTGCACCAAGAGGCGCGTTTGCAGAGTGGTATAAAAAGGGGCGTGGCCTCGGACCACCTCTCAGCAATCCCACTGTGTGGGGCTTACTGGAGGTACCTGGTGGGCTAGTTGGCCCCTAAGGACCCTTAGGATTCAAGGGGACTTAATCCCCCAACCCAGAATGCGCCAGGAGGCACGTTTGCAGAGTGGTGCACAGAGGGGGTGGGGCCTCTGGCGAGATGCCGGCTTATCTTTCCTGTTTTTTTTTTTAGAAGGGGGCTGTGTGGCACCCCTTCTCTTAATATTTTTTGGGCCCTGGGGACCTCAACCCCAGGGCCTGAGACATTTTTGACATTTTTTTTTCTAAAACGGGAAGGGGGACGTGTGGCCCCCCTCCCGAGGCCAATTTCGGCCCAGGGACCCCATCCCCCGGGGCATGGCCAATTTTTTATTTTAAAAAATTACATTTAAAGGAGGGGGCCATGCGGCCCCCCTCCTGATGCCTTTTTTGGCCCCGGGAACCCCATCCCCCGGGGCTTTGCCTTTTTTTAATTTTTTAAAAAAAGTTTTACAGGAGGGGTCTGTGTAGCCCCCCTTCCCTGGGTCACTTTTGACCCCGGGGACCCCATCCCCCGGGTCCTGACCTCACGTTGGGGACCGCAAGGGGAGCCCTAATGCCCCCGCGGTCCCTGCCGGCTCGCCGCCTCCTGCGGGAGCCAGCATTGCTTTTGGGCAGAGGGAGCAGCTGACATGCAGCTCCCTTTGCCCAAAAGCAATTCTGCTTCGCTTCATGGAAGCGAGAGCAGTTTTCCTGCACTCGCTTTCATAAAGCAAAGCAGAAGATTGCTATGGCAGGGCAGGAGCAGTGCTCCCGCCCTGCCATAGCAAACTGCAATGTCCCAGGGGTGGGCACCCCGGGACATTGCTGGAGCAATTTTTTCTTTTAAAAACAGGGGTCAGGCCCTGGAGGGTGGTGGTCCCCAGGGCCATGAAGGGCTCCTTGAGGGGGGCCGCGCAGCCCCCTTCCATCACACTTAAAGCCCCGGGGAGGTGGTGGTCCTCGGGGCCAGGGGTCCGCTATGGACCCCCGTATTTAATTTACTCAATGCCCCGGGGAGGTGGTGGTCCCCAGGGCAGTGTGGGGGGGGCAGGAGCCCCCCACACTTTATTTCAATTGAAGCCCCGGGGATGTGGTGGTCCCCGGGGCTTGGGGGTCCCGCAAGGCCCCCCACACATAATTAAAGTAATGCCCCGGGGAGGTGGTGGTCCCCAGGGCAGCGTGGGGGGGCAGGAGCCCCCCACGCATTTTTTATGAAAAACCCCAGGGAGGTGGTGGTCCCTGGGGCTGCGGGGGGCCGTGTGCTCCCGCACATTAATAACAATGCCCCGGGTAGGTGGCAGTCCCCAGGGCTGCGCGGGCCCCCGCATAAAAATTATACATTGCCCCCGGGACCTGGCGCACCCGGGGGCTTAAAAGAAACGAAGCGTGGGAAATATTTTAAAAAATGCTTTTTTTGGCCCTGACCAGGCCTAGAGGGTCAAGGTGTTCCTTCCCTGCCCCCTTTTCTTTTTTTTTTAATCCTTTTCTTACCTTTTTTCTTGTGACTCAATTCTATCGAGTCACAAGATGGCTGCCAACACTTCCTGGTTTGAAGTGTTGGCAGCCAATTAGAGTCAAGCTCGTGATCGGGAGGGTTCAGCCAATCAGGTCTCACAATTCTCAAATATCGATATCTGTAAATGTTTAAATTTCTCAAAACCTACTGAACGGATTTACACCATTTAAAGAAAAGCGTGCTTTCTGGATCAAAAGCTACCTTTTTGCCAAATTTGGTGTAATTCCGTTCAGCAGTTCAGGCTGTAGCCGTGTCTAAAGTTTTCTATGGAAATTAACATGGAGAAAACATGTTTTGGGACCCCCCTTTTTTCTCGGCCCCCGCTTGATGAATCACCCCGAAACTTTCAAGACTGCAGCTGACCTGAGCAGGCCATTAATTTTGAAAATTTTGCAAAGATTCGTATAACGGTGCCAAAGATATTGGCAAACAAAAAATGCTTTTTGAATAGAAACAAGGTTATTACTATACCTACCTACTGGCGACCACCAATAGGTAATATATACCTGCCATAGCAAACTCTGCTTTGCTTCATTGAAGTGAGAGCAGGAAAACCTGCTCTCGCTTCAACGAAGCAAAGCAGATGATTGCTCTTTTGAGCAAGGGGAGCTGTATGTTAGCAGCTCCCCTTGCTCAAAAGCAATGCCAGCTCCCGCAGGAGGTGGGGAGCCGGCGGGACCGTGGGGACATTGGGGCTCCCCCCACAGTCCCCAACCATGAGGGCTGGCCCCGGGGGATGGGGACCCCGGGGCAGAAGTGGCCCAGGAGGGGGGCCACGCGGCCCCCTCCCCTCGAAATTGTTTTTTAAAAACGGAAAGGCTGGCCCTGGGAGATGGTGTCCC
Organism: Calotriton arnoldi; assembly: GCA_963921515.1. Lineage (NCBI taxonomy): Eukaryota > Metazoa > Chordata > Amphibia > Caudata > Salamandridae > Calotriton > Calotriton arnoldi. Next base: position 353,078 of record CAWUFW010013510.1, read on the forward strand.
CCGGGGCCATAATTGGCCTTAGGAGGGGGGCCACACGGACCCCCTCCCTCTAAAAAATAAAAGGCTGGCCAGGCCCTGGGGGATGGGGTCCCCGGGGCCAGAAGTGGCCTGGAAGGGGGGCCACGCGGCCCCCCTCCCGCGATTTAAAAAATACAAATAAAAAAACAAAGAGGCAATGCCCCGGGGGATGGGGTCCCCGGGGCAGATAAAAGCCTCAGGCGGGGGGCCACGTGACCCCCCTCCATTAAAATATTTTTAAAAAGTGTTTCTGGCCATGCCCCGGGGGATGGGGTCCCCGGGGCTGAAATTGGCCTCAGGAGGGGGGCCGCGAGGCCCCCTTCCTGTTTTTTTCTTTTAAAAACAGGGGTCAGGCCCTGGGGATGGGGTCCCCAGGGCCCCAAAAATAGTAAGAGAAGGGGGCCACACAGCCCCCCTTCTAAAAAATAAATTTAAAAAAAAGCTGGCAGCACGCCGGAGGCCCCAGACCCTCCCTGCAGCACTCTGCAAACGCGCCCCCAGCGTGTTCTACGTTGGGGATTAAGTCCCCTTGAATACTGAGGGCCCCTGGGGGCCAACTAGCCCACCAGGAACCTTCAGTAAGCGCCACAGAGCTGCATTGCAGAGAGGTGGTCTGAGGCCACGCCCCTTTTTACACCTCTCTGCAATGCAGCTCTGTGGCGCTTACTGGAGGAACCTGGTGGGCTAGTTGGCCCCCAGGGACCCTCAGGAATCAAGGGGACTTAATAGGGACGTTATAGTTAGAAATTAGCATTTTAAAAATCTTAGAAATTCACTGAAAAAACCATAGGTTTTAGGGACGTTATAGTTAGAAATTAGCATTTAAAAAACCTTAGAAATTCACTGAAAAAACCATAGGTTTCAGGGACGTTATAGGTAGAAATTAGCATTTAAAAAACCTTAGAAATTCACTGAAAAAACCACAGGTTTCAGGGACGTTATAGTTAGAAATTAGCATTTAAAAACCCTTAGAAATTCACTGAAAAAACCACAGGTTTCAGGGACGTTATAGTTAGTTGGACATTTCACTCGTACTAAACCAGAGAAATTCGGCCGTTATAGTGAGTAGAGCTAACTATAACTCGCGCCTCCGCAATGCACTGCTGATGACATCACATATTACATCACTCATGACATGGTCAGTGACATCACTGATGACATCACTGATGACATCTCAAATGACATCACTGATGACATCATCCAGTGAATGTGTGTTTCTTTAAAGTTTAAATATGTTTTATATATATATATTCCAAGGTGTATTGAAGAATGAGTGGGTGTATAAGTGTCTGAATGGAAGGATATGGGTTATTGATTGGTTGTCTGAGTATCTGTATGGGTGCCTGAGTGTCTGTGTGAGTGGGTGGGGGGTGGGTGACTCTGTGCATGGATGTGTGAGTGGGTGATTCACTGGGTGTATGGGTTCAAGAGTGCATCTGTGAAGGTCTGTATGGGTGGGTGAGTGTGTGTATGGCTGTGTTGGTGAGTGAATGGATGTCTCAATGGTACATGTATGAGTAACTACATATGTGAAAGACAGTATATGTGAGTGTTGGAGTATATAAATGACTATACGTGAGAGTGAGTGATTGTGAGAGTGGCTGTATGGATGAGTGTGTGCTTGTATCAGTGATTGTATAAGAGAGTAAGTATGTGTTAGTATTTGTATAAATAAGTGAGGTGGTGTGTGTATAGCTGTATAGGTGAGTAAATGGGTGTGATTGCTTCTTTGCATGACTGAGGAGGTGGGTGAGTAAGTCTATGGATGAGTGGCAGTGTGTGAGTGTATGTATAGGTGTATGAGTGCATATGATCGTGCTGTATTGATGAGTGACTGCATGTATGAGTTAATGTATGGGTGAATGAGTGGATGTGTGTGTGTGGACCTAGGAATCAGTGATCGGGTATGTACTAACTGCTATTGGTCTGTCTATGGTTTCAATATTGGTAGTCTGTATTTTAGAGCGGGTGTATAAAAGGTTTTATTAGGGTGTGAGGAGGTGCATCAGATTATCACATGGATGATGTCATCAGTGATGTCATCAGTGATGTCATTTGAGATGTCATCAGTGATGTCATCAGTGATGTCACTGACCATGTCATGAGTGATGTAATATGTGATGTCATCAGCAGTGCATTGCGGGGGCACAAGTTATAGTTAGCTCTACTAACTATAACGGCCGAATTTCTCTGGTTTTGTACGAGTGAAATGTCCAACTAACTATAACGTCCCTGAAACATGTGTTTTTTTCAGTGAATATATATATATATATTTACCATCTGCTCAGGGAAGGTGATAAATGTATGCAGCAAAACAAAATCCCATAGAATGGTGAAGTTTGTGTGGATTTATGTCTGGAAAAACATGTCCCACCCAGTAATTCCCTATTCTATTGGGTTTTCTCATAATTGCAAGATACTGGAGTGAAACTACTGTCTGGTAACTATAAAATCCTATGCAATTTCACCATTACCCCGATACCATGCAACTTATATCGGGCTATTGTGTTTATACATATTATGCTCCCCATCCAGCTATTCCACATTTCAGTCTGGCAAAAATGATTCATATGTGTGAGTTGCAGATTTGTAAAGGCAAGGAACAGATCAAAACCATGTCAATGTGTAGCATTTTGGGCACACCCATTGTCAGTTAGGGCCATGTTTGCAGTTCTTTGCCAAGGGGGTCACAAGAAACCAAGGGTACACTATCAAACACCGACATTTCTATTAAGCAGAGACATGGTGGAATTTGGGAAGACTTGACGTGCATACATCCCACCAGCTTTCCTTATCCAGAGTGCCCTCCAAAAGTCAAACTATTGACAAAAACCAAATATTTCCTCATATTCAACAGGCTAAAAGCACATCTCTTTGAAGACTGCCTCTTGGCGCTGTAACAGTTCACTTCCTTTCTGTTGGACTTGGCCCTTTTTGCAGGGTCATCCCTGAACTTTTTGCCTTCCTCCTAGCCTTTTTTCTCACATGGTGTTGGTGGTTTTAGGACTCTGGGCACTTTGGCACTGCTGTCCAGTGTAAAGTGCGTGTGCTCTCTGTGGTAAACATGGTAAGATTGGTCTACACCTGTTTGGCGTATTTAATTTACCTGTCAGTCCCTTGTAAAGTGGTATCTCAGATACCCAGGGCCAGTAAATTAAATGCTACTGGTGGGCTTGCAGAGCTGATTGCGCCACCCACCAAAGTAGCCTTTCAAACCTGTCTCAGTCCTCTGCCATTGCAGGGCCTGTGCGCACAGTGTTACTGCCGCTGTGACGTGGCACCTAAAGTGTGTGCCACACCTGTGACCCCCCTTTTACTACATGTCAGTCACCTCTAAGGTAGGCCCTAGCTAGCCCTATGGGCAGGGTGCTTGTAGGTAGAAGGTAAGACTTGTACCTTAAGTGTGTGACATATCCTGGTAGTGACAAACAGCCATTTTGGTTTCTCACTGCTGTGAGGCTGCCCTCCCATAGGATTGCATTGGGGATTCCCTGATAAGTGTTTCAGTGGTAATTCCTGATATGAGAGGAGCAGCGTGGTCAAGTTTGGTATGTTTGGAATAGTAATAATAAATGCTGCGCAATGGTGTGCGCAGATTTATTATCACTATTTTTGAAATGCCACTTTTAGAAGTTGGCATTTCTGTGTGCTATGTGTCTGCCTGCCTGATGTGTATTGCATGTCTGGCTCTGGAGTGATAGGGGCTGGTGAGGTGTGTGTGGCTCCAGGGAGGGCAGGGTGAGTCAGCGCTAGGCTGAATGGAAGATCTGCATTTGGAGTAGTGAGAGCAGTAGTCCCCTGACACTGAATAGGTCTGTGCCTGCCTAGGTGAATGCTGGCTCCGCCCCCCTGTGGTGTGTCTGAGGACCGAGCCCCATCTGACAAAGGAGGGTTGAAGCCTGGTAAACAGAGTGCTTCAACACCCCCCAGAACCAGCTGAGGCTGGGCCCCCCAAGCCCTGTGCCAGGGCAGACAAAGGGAAAATGTTGTATATATACTGGGGCTGTGACCCCATGAATGTGTGCTTCCTTGTGTCTGGGATAAGCCTGACTGCCCGTGCCAACCAGGGGTTATCGTCAGTGCGTAACTCCCTTTCCCTGACTAGTGTGGTGGTTTCTGCTTGGCTTAGGTGCAAGCCCTAGCCAACCAGAAATCCCATTTCTAACATTGGTTGTCAGCGGTGAGGATAGGACTTGCATTTGCGCAGCACCACAGCGACAACTGGTTGCACAAAACTCTGCATTTAGATAATCACATGTTTGGGAATTATTTTTTCCTGATTTTTTTTTCTCCTTAAAAAGTGCCATTTTTGAACTGTGTTTTTCTGCTCTGCTAAATTTTGGTGACACTCCTAAAGTGTCAGTCATGTCTCACCCCGGTGATCCAGCAGTTATTGTGACAGGAAGTGCATTTAATGTAAAGAGGTTACGTAAATACACTGTGAAGGACCTAAAGAGGTTCTGTCAGGATCTTGGGTGTCAGGTGAAGAGGGCTGCCCAGAAAGCAGAACTGCAGGAGGCCTTGTTGGCCTGTAGGATATCCCAAAACCGGGTGGGGAGGAGTCTGGGAAGGAGGGCCCCGAGACCAGTGAGGTCCCCGAGAGGGAGGGTCCCGAACCAGCACCCCCAGAGGACAGTGGCCCTGGAGAGTTTGAGCAGGAGGGAGAAAATGACAGGGCAGGTACGCCAGTAGGTAGGGAGGACCCCATAGATAGGGAGTCCCTTGCTGGGTCCAGTGCCGGGGGCAGTGCCCCATCCCTTTCCCTGTCCCCAGAGGAGTGGGTAGATAGGAGGAAAGAAAGGGATCATCAGCTGGCGTTGGAAAGGCTCAGGTTGGAGCTAGCGCAGCTGGGTGTGGAGGAGAAAAAGCTAGAGACTGAGAGGGTCTTAGCGGAGGAGAGGATGGCGGAGGCAGAGAGGGCCTTCGCCAGGGAGAAACTAACTCTTGAGGATATGTCCCCTGAGTACAGTTTTAGTTGTCTGGATTCACCAGTGAGGGTGGAGTCCAGTGGTGGCAGCAATATGGAGTTCAGTGCAGGAAGTCCCAGATCCCAGAGTATGGTGCCTGGTCCCCAGGAAGAGGGGTACAGGTTGAGGTTCAGGGGCAGTAGAAAACTGTCTCACCAGTCTTGGGGGGAGTTTGTGGATGAATGTTGTGATGCACTGGAGGATTGGGTAATGGGTAGCACTGCAAATGATTTTGAAGGGCTGTTCAATCTAATTGTCAGAGAGCACATGTTCAGTAATTGTTTTCCGGGGTTGCGCCAACACCTGTTGGAGTGTGAGTTCTCTGATCCCAAGGAGCTTGCACGGGAAGCAGACCTCTGGGTGGTTGCCAGCGGGTCTGAAGAGGCATTAGGGAGTGACCCTAAAAGGAGTGGCTCAGGTATTTCCCAGTCTAGAGTGGTGGGAGAGGTTCAGAGTAGCCCAGCTAGGTCCCGGTGTAGTGGGAGGGTTGTAGGGCCTCACGTCCTGTCTCCAAGGAGAAGGAGTGAGACTGGGATGCGTCCCGAAGTGCCCCAACCTCAGTCTCAGGGCCTGGAGGGTTCCTTAAGAGAACACCAGGTAGGGAGCCTAGGCTGTCCTGATGGGCCGTCCATTGAGGGGGATCTCCTAGTGTCAGGAGAACTTGGAGCGTCTGTAAGCAGAGCACCAGTGGTTCTGGTGTCTGGCGGTGCTGCTCCTAAGTCGAGGGTGCAGAAGTCCAGATTGAGGGGTGAGAGGGGGATGCGTTCCTCAGTGGGAGAACTAGTGGGTCAGTGGCCAGCCAGAAGGGCTGAGCCTCCTAGAAGTGACCATGGTGACACCACTTCTGTCCTGGGGGATCTTCGCGCACTGTCAGATGAACAGGGGTTGGGAGATCTGCACCACGCAGACTGTCACACAACACATGAGTTATGTGTTACCCTCGGGGGGCATGTGTGCTCCCCAGGAAGTCCTGGTGCGCCGGGCAGTTGCTCAGCCGCAGGGTTTAGTCCCTGGGTTGGGAGGCCAGGTTCAGGTTCTGCCTGACCTGGAGGGAAGGACAACTGTAAGCAGTGTCCTGACCGATTTAGCTTCTAGGGGTACCACTCCAGGTGGGAGGGTGCTGAACTCTGGAAGGGGGTGCAGAGGGAGGGAGTCCTCACCTCTGACCCCGGTGCAACCTGAGGGTTTAGATCCCAGGTAGGTGGACCAGTTGCAGGGTCAAGGCCTTGAACTGGTGGAAGAATTGTGTAGGAGGTCTGATTGCAGCGTCCTGACAGTTTTTGGTTCTGGTGGTGCTTCTCCAAGGAGGAGAGTGCGGAACCCCAGAAGGAGAGGTAAGGGGAGGAGAGCCTTGCCTAAGACCTCTGGCCAGCCTGAGGGTGCGGACCCTAGGTTGGAGGATCAGTGGGAGTTTAGAACTGCACTGATGAAAGGTAGAGTGGAGAATGGATACTATGTACCAGGGGTTACTGCCCCCCACTCTGTGGAATGGCAAGGACCAGAGACATCTGGGTGGCCTAGGGCCTGGTCCTGGCCGCGGACAACTAGGGATTACCAGTGGGATAGCTTAGTTGGTCGTGGGAGCTTTGACAGAGGGAACCACATGGGTTCAGAATGGCGTAGAACTGGAAGGTGTCCCTGCAGTTGCGGGCCCGCGTCCGTGTTCTATCGCCCCAAGCAGGGAAGCCCATCAAGGTAATGATTGGTCTACCCTGGCTTTTGGCTGGAAGGGGGTTGTGTTGGACTTGGCCCTTTTTGCAGGGTCATCCCTGAACTTTTTGCCTTCCTCCTAGCCTTTGTTCTGACATGGTGTTGGTGGTTTTAGGACTCTGGGCACTTTGGCACTGCTGTACAGTGTAAAGTGCGTGTGCTCTCTGTGGTAAACATGGTAAGATTGGCCTACACCTGTTTGGCATATTTAATTTACCTGTCAGTCCCTTGTAAAGTGGTATCTCAGATACCCAGGGCCAGTAAATTAAATGCTACTGGTGGGCTTGAGGCGCTGATTGCGCCACCCACCAAAGTAGCCTTTCAAACCTGTCTCAGGCCTCTGCCATTGCAGGGCCTGTGCGCGCAGTGTTACTGCCGCTGTGACGTGGCACCTAAAGTGTGTGCCACGCCTGTGACCCCCCCCTTTTACTACATGTCAGTCACCCCTAAGGGAGGCCCTAGCTAGCCCTATGGGCAGGGTGCTTGTAGGTAGAAGGTAGGACATGTACCTTAAGTGTGTGACATGTCCTGGTAGTGACAAACAGCCATTTTGGTTTCTCACTGCTGTGAGGCTGCCGTCCCATAGGAATGCATTGGGGATTCCCTGATAAGTGTTTCAGTGGTAATTCCTGATATGAGAGGAGCAGCGCGGTCAAGTTTGGTAAGTTTGGAATAGTAATAATAAATGCTGAGCAAGGGTGTGCGCAGATTTATTATCACTATTTTAGAAATGCCACTTTTAGAAGTTGGCATTTCTGTGTGCTATGTGTCTACCTGCCTGATGTGTATTGCATGTCTGGCTCTGGAGTGACAGGGGCTGGTGAGGTGTGTGGCTCGAGGGAGGGCAGGGTGAGTCAGCGCTAGGCTGAATGGAAGATCTGCATTTGGAGTAGTGGGAGGAGTAGTCCCCTGACACTGAATAGGTCTGTGCCTGCCTTGGTGAATGCTGGCTCCGCCCCCATGTGGTGTGTCTGAAGACTGAGCCCCATCTGACAAAGGAGGGTTGAAGCCTGGTAAACAGAGTGCTTCAACACCCCCCAGAACCAGCTGAGGCTGGTTCCCCCAAGCCCTGTGCCAGGGCAGACAAAGGGAAAATGTTGTATATATACTGGGGCTGTGACCCCATGAATGTGTGCTTCTTTGTGTCTGGGATAAGCCTGACTGCTCGTGCCAAGCTACCAAGGGGGTGAGCAGGGGTTATCTTCAGCGTGTAACTCCCTTGCCCTGACCAGAGTGGTGGTTTCTGCCTGGCTTAGGCGCAAGCCCTAGCCAACCAGAAATTCCATTTCTAACACTTTCTTAGAATCCAGATTCACCTTCAATCAATCACTCAGTGTATATTTGCCTTAGACGCAGCCCAGAGCTCTGCTGCCCAACTCTACGCATCATAGACCAGTGCATGGATTGGCAGAAACAACTATACATCAACCTTATTGATTTTGAGAAAGCCTTTACCACTATACACTGTGAAACCCTATGGCGTATACTGAGAGCCTGTAGCATACTGTAGCACATAGTTCTCATCAAGAGTTCCTACCACAATTTTACCTTCAAGGTGGAGACAGTGAGTATTGCTTCAAGGTCAAGACCAGTGTGAGTCAGGGATGTGTGGTGTCAGTGTTGCTTTTCAAGCACGTCACTGACTGGTTGATGCGACACACAACAGTAGACCAAGCAAGAAGCTTTGGGTTGACCTTATTCTCTACACTGGAGGACCTTCACTATGCGGATTACCTACCACTGCTCTCTCACACACACTAGCATATGCAGGAAAAGACGTCATATATGATAAATTCACATGAAAATAAGGGTTTAGCAACTCCTTCTGGAGGCACTTTCTATGCAGAACTTTTCCTAGTGGGGTGTTCAGTATTTGGCCCTGGCATTGCCATCCAGTAGAACTACTAAACACAGATTTTTTTAAACAAGTTAATCTGGATGATTTAAGGAGGTGTGGAAGGTATGGTTCAGGCAAGATTTCACCACCACTCCCAAAGCCCCACAAATATAACATTTTGTTTGAAATACAATCTATCCTGCATTTTCAAACTCCTCATGATAAGAATGGTACCCCACATTTGTGGATGGACATACCACTCAGCAGTGGAGCATTCTAAAGACATGTAGCAGTCTATTGCTTACTGGAGGCAATTTATTTACAGAAATTAGAAACATAAATGAAAAACTATTGCTAAAAAGCACAGTGGGGCATATTTACGTTCCCTGGCGCATCCCTGCATATCAGCAGGGATGCGCCAGGGAAAATGCGTCACGCAAGTTTACCCTTGCGCCACGTCCGATGCGCCGCATTTACAATGCAGCGCATCGTGGCGCAAGGATAAGCAGATGCGTGACGCATCTGCCGGCGGAAGGTTGGCGCAGTGCTGAAGTCGTGTCGCAAGCGCGACGCAACTCCAGCACTGTTCCAACCTTCCCTATCCCTAACATGGTGCGTCAATCCTCACGCCTGCTTGAAGCTGGCGTAAGGATTTGGCGCACCAGCGTCGGAAAAGTGACTGCGTGAAATCTTGCAGATTTCACTACGTCACTTTTCCGAGGCGTACCTGCGCCGGAACGCCCCCCCTGCGCCGGTACGCCCACATGAAACCTGACGCAGGTTTCATGTGGCGCAGGGGTTTACTACGTGACGCATCTCCCTAGATGCGTCACGTTGTAAATATAGCGCAACGCGGCGCATGGTTTGCGTCGCCGCTGCGTCACTTGCGTGACGCAACGGCGGCGCAAAAGTGGCGCAAGGGGCTTGTAAATATGCCCCAGTGTATTTAGATTTATGTGCAGTAAAACTTCAAAATATGCTGATAATGGTAAATGTCCTATCATGCTGAACGGTGATACTTCTCTTGATAAAAAAAAGAGTATCTCACAGGTGTTCCCAGGAATATTGCACAGGAGAGGAACAGGCCACAACTTTAATCAGGTAAAATAATGTTTTGAAGGGTTATTTTTGTTGACATTTGGGAGAAGGCGATTTTCGGTCAAATGTCTCAGATACAGATCATGCTCATTGGGATCAATAATGCCATCAGAAGAAAGTTTAAAGCTTGTGCTTTCTAAAAACCTGCCTAGGTTATTCCTCTGAGCTAGTACGTGCACTAAGGCGAATACATTTGCGGCACTGTGTAGGTATTTCACTAAGTAAGCTATTCATTTATTTAATTGGATTGTCTCTATTGACTGTTTCTAGGTACTTGAATAATACTTATACTGCAATGTTATTACCCACCAGAATATCACTTCCTGCTTAACCCCATGGTCAGTGAAATCGCAACAGACTCACAGCAAGGCAGAGCTGCTGAGATGGCTTTGTGGTTGGGATCTCACAGGAAGGGGGAGGTTTAGATGTGGTGCTGGATTACATAAGCAGTACTGACCAGGAGGAGAAGGCACTCATGTGCATCAGCAGAAATGCTTTTTGACATCCTGACCATAGGCCTTCAGATGCTTGACTCCTTCCCATTCAATAGGTAAGATCATATTCAACATGAGATCTCAAGATGATGCCACAGGATTGTGATTTGAAGGAATTTGGACCCAATTCCTTCAGGGACGAAACGGTTAAAGGCAGTGGGATCATACGATTATTCTAGAGTAAACCAGAAATGTCACTTAATTTCAGTGAACATGACACTAATCTTGTGTTTTTACACACAAAAGTAAAATTTCTTGTTTGCCGCCTACCTAGCTTTAATATTATGTTCATTTTGGGCATCCCATATAAAAGCAGAGAGGACAGCTATTGTCAAAATATTGTACAAAACACCATGGCCATGCCACCTAGCCCTGGTGTTTCATTGTTCAGTAAGTCTGCTGTTAGACCTGTTAACTTTACGGTAGTCTTCCCCAAACTTTTAGCCTTACTCCTCTTGTGTTTGCTGAATTCGTTTTTGTTGGCCTTAGGACTGTGCGCACTTTACCACTGCTATCCAGTGCTAAAGTGCATGTGCTCTCTGCTTTAAAAATGCTAAAAGTGGCTTGAACAATTGGCACATTTAATTTACTTTTAAGTCCCTATAAAGGGGTACAACGGGTACCCTGGGCATGTAATCTAAATGCAACCAGTGGGCTTTTGGCACTGCTTGTGCCACCCAGTTAAGTAGCCTCCTGAACATGTCTCAGGACTGCCACTCCAGCCTGTGTGTGCAGTGTCAAACTGACATTTCGACTTGGCAAACTAAACCTTTTGCCAGGCCTAAACCTCCCTTTTTAATACATATAAGGTACCCCTAGGGTAGGCCCTGCACAGTCCACATGGCAGGGTGCATGCAGTGTATTTAAAAGGTTGGACTTGTACTTTAAGTTTTACTTGTCCTGATAGTGAAAACTCCTAAATGTGTTTTCTTTACTGTGAGGCCTACCTCTTTCATAGGATCACATTGGGATCCTTTATTACATTTAATAGGTGGTAACTGTCAATTGGGAGCAGATATGAATGCTGAGTTTGGTGTCTATAGAATTGTAATTTAAAACCCTCTTTAATGGTAAAGACAGATTTAAATTGCAATTCTGAAAATGCCACCTTTAGAAAGTTGTCTTTTTCTTGTTCTGGGTCACATGACTAGGTTTAGCGGGCAGTTGGTCTTTGGGTATTGCTCCAAGACTGTGAGACAAAGGGGAAATAGGTGTTGGCAAGATGGGCCATCTCTGATTTGATAGGGGGACAGAGCTGTCACCTACCACACTATCCTGCCCTGGTACACTCACAAATGGTTCAACACTAGTATTTTGTGCCCCCAGGCAAGCTGGGACAAGAGCAGGGAGGTTGGAAATTCCAAGCACCTCAGGGGTGGAAGCTTCTAGAACCTTTTCCTACTTCTAACTGGCTACCAGGTATAAATATTGGACCCTCAGACCCAACTCTTCAGTATACCTCTGGACCTGTTGAACACTTAGAAGGACTGCTGTGCCACTCTACAAGAAGGACTGCTACTCTCCTGCCCTGCTGCCTGGGTAAGAAGGACTGGACCTGCATCTTGAACCCAGGACCACCACAGTGATTCTAAGGGCTTGTTGACTGACCTCCTGATCAGAGCCTCAGGGACAAAAAAAGCTCTGACCACCTTGAACTAAGCAACTGGACTCTGCCTGCTGTGAGTCTTGCCCCCAAGTGGTGCCAGCCCTGTCCTGGACCCTTGGAAGAGGGCCTGCCACTGCGGCATGATGCATCTCAATGCAAGACCGCACATCACCGCCCCACAGCTCATTGGAACCGCTGCTTTGGGGCACAACCTCTGCACGGAATCACACAATGCTCCACAGCCTGGATTCAAGCTACTTTGTTCAGTGGGCCTAACTGGTTCCCTGTATCTGGCCCATGCTCCATTGTGGTTGGTTTGAACTTGTGACTTTGTCCCGGTCCAGCGGGACCAGATAATGACAGTTGGTGCTTTGTTTTTCTAAGCACTGTTTTCACTTAAAATCTTTACAATTCTATATCTCCAGTTCTATGGATTGGATTTTTGTTGTTGTGATCTCAAATAATTTATTACATATTACTCTATTTTTCTAAATTGGTGTAGGATTTTTCTTGTTTTGTGGTTTCACTTTATTACTGCTTGAAGTGCTGCATAAAAACTTTATACATTGCCTTTAAGTTAAGCCTGATTGCTTTTGTGCCAAGCTACCAGAAGGTTAAGCACAGATTAATTTGGGGTTTTCTTGTGTTTCACCCTGACAGGAATTTTGGGTGCTGCTTGAATAGGATTTACTCAACCAGTAACCCAATTTCCCACATCTGCTCTGGCTTGAAAAATCTCCTCTACGAAGGTCTCTCAAATATTTCATAATTCAATTATAAAAAATCAGATTTCGCCAATTTGTATTTGTCTAGCGTGAACTGTAGCCGTGCAGCATTAGACCTGGCATCTTTTGATGTGGTTTCCCCAGTCTTTTTGCTTCTGGCCTCCTGTTTTTGACTGTGTGCTGAACTTCGACTTTGCTGGTGTCAGGACTCTGGGCACTGCTGACCAGTGTTAAAGTGCATGTGCTCTTTGTCTAAAACGTAATGGCCTTTGGTTTCTCCATGATTCGCATATTGAATTGACTGATAAGTCCTTAATACAGTGCACTTTGTGTGCCCGGGGCCTGTAAATCAAATGCTACTACTGGGCCTGCAGCACTGATTGTGCCACTCACATGAGTAGCCCTTCAAATCTGTCTCAGGCCTGCCACTGCAGTCTGTAGGTGCAGTTTTAAACTGCCATTTCGACCTGGCAAGTTCACCTACTTTCCAGGCCCAAACCTTCCCTTTTATTATGTAAGGCACGCCTAAGGTAGGCCCTAGGTAGCCCCATGGGCAGGGTGCAGTGTATTTAAAAGGTAGGACATGTATGTGTGAGTTTTACATGTCCTGGTAGTGAAAAACTGCTAAATTTGTTTTTCACTACAACAAAGCCTATCTCTCCCATAGGTTATCATTGGAGCTGCCTAATAACACTTTACAAGTGTATCTTCCAATTGGTAAAAGATAGAAAATTGGAGTTTGGTGTCTCTGGGCTCACAATTTAAAAACACATCTTTTTGTAAAGTTTTTTTTTTTTTAAATTGCAGGTCTCAAAATGCCACTTTCTTACTTAACCATTCTGTGCCTCTACCTGTCCCTAGAATACACGTCTGGGTTGAATGACAGTCAGTGCATGAAATGGAAAAATAGAAGTGCAGGTACTCTGTACCAGAGTACCTGCTTGTTTCTGAGAAGTGCCGGTACTCTCCAATTAAAGGTATTAAGTCTCTCTTGAGAAGTGCCGGTACTCTCCCTCTCAAAATAAGAAAGTGCCAGTACTCCGTACCAGACAGTACTGGCCCATTTAAAGCACTGATGACAGTTGAGCTTTTTGAATTCACTCTAGACAGTGACACACAAAGGGAGCTGAGGTGTGCACTGCATATCCCGATGGCCCATCACAAGGCTGATGGTCTTCCAGAGCTAAAGTGGTGGGAGGAGTTGACACTTGCACCTTTATAGGGCTGTGCCTGTCCCCTCACAAAGAGTCTGGAGTCCCCCCTGTAGTGTGTCTGGAGCCAGGGCCAATAAGGGCAGGGTCCTGTGCAGTACAAAGAACTTTCTTTGAAGTCTCCCAACTTCAAAGAATAAAATGGGTATAAGTATTGGACCTCTGAAATGGGTATAAGTTCTGTACCTCTGACACCATATATTCAGATTACTTCTGGACTGAGGGCATTCTGCCAGGAAGAAGAGCTGTTGTGCTGCCAGGACTGCCACTTTGCTGCATGCTTTTCTGTGTTGGACTGCTGCTTCTGTCCTGGGAGTGAGCCGACTGGACTTTGCTCTCATCATCCTGCTTTTTTAAAGTTTCTCCAAGAGTTTGAGTTGAGCTTGCCCCCTGTTGGAAATCTCAGAGCCATCAAAGACTTCACCTGAAGCACTTGTGTAAAACAGGAAGGCAATCGACGAATGGAATAACCTTAAGTATTGCCCGGCGATGTCGCCTCTATTCCCCAAAATATGAATCAATGAAGAGGCAGGCGCTGGAGACTGGAAGGCAGGAAACAAAGGTTTATTCTCTCCGGAGGAGAACACGTCAGATCAGACCAACAGGGAATCTTCACGAGGTGCTCTACTGCATCTCTGAGGCCTGGCCTCTTATACAAGCATTTATGGCAGGAAGACATTCTTTATTACAGTAAAGATACTTTGAAGTATGAAAGACATCCCTGGGATCTTCTGCTTCAGACCCGTTCCCACGCACCCTTACAGTGAGAATCCCCTCCCCATTCACCATACAGAATCGTCATCAGACGGCAGGATCAGCAGGACATTCCGCCGGTTCCCGGAATGCATGTGGTGTGACGGATCTCATGGGGTGGGGGCCTTGATCTACTGTAACTCCTTTGAAGAGGGGCGATTCCTTACAGTCGGGGCCATAAACTGTATCCGCAGGGCTAGGTGATAGCCTGGGACCGGCCTGGACAATCGGATACGGAGGAAGAGGGGTGTCAGAGGGTGTGATAGTGTATAGGAGGAAAGGGAGGTGTCGGGCAGGCCCGGGGTGAGATTCCCAGGGAAGTGCAGCGCAGTTGGAGGGGATTAATGGCCCGTGCATGAGAGAGAGAGGACGTGGTGCCGCGCTGGGGATTAGCGGTGTGCAGAGAGTGGGTCTGATCAAGGTAGCTAAAATGGCCGCCGCGGACGACGAAAGTGTGGCATTGGGAAAAAGGGCAAGATGGCGCAGACAATGTTTATCGATACAAATTAATTTTCCACAGTCCCCCCTTTTAACATTTCTCGCCAACTTGTTAATTCGGGTCGATCCCCATAATGCCACGTATTTCTGTCTCATACAAAGTTTTCATGTGTTCAGCCTGTAAGTCCAAAGTCTTTGGGCAAATGCAATTTGAAAATAATGAACACAGAGGAGGCAGACATTGGATACTTAAGCAACACCCGCATAGCACCACAATCGGAATCAGAATGAATGTGAACAACCTCCACCCCCAGGCTTTCAGTAAGTCCCAGAACCAGCTCCCAAGCGACCATCCTTCTTGCTCCCGGTGTACTTCAGAGGACAGTCTATGGAGGTGTTCGATGGCTTTGTAAACAGAAGGTGAATTGTCTGGCACGTAGGTGCAACAGCTGGACCCAATGATGCGGCATGCTCCTCCTCGGTCTGCCAGAACCACGTCTAGAACAAGGCGGTTCTGCAGAGCCACCAGGCGGACTGCCTGAAGCTCTGCGGTGTTATTGGTCAAGATGCCAGCTGTGATGTTCATGGTGGTTTCAACTGCCTGGGTCAAGTGTCGGATGGCGCGGCTGTTCGTCATCGGACCCCAGAATGGCACAAGTCCTTTCGCGGCATCCAAGAACTGTGCTCCTGTCGAGTCGGCCTGGTCGATGTCCCTTGCACGCTTTTGCCGGTGATGGCTTGCTGGGGCCACATACGTAGGTGGGAGGATGAAGGCAATGTAGCATGTGCCCCCCAACCTTTGGGGAGCCAGGTGTATGCTTTGGTGCCACAAACAAAGTACATATTTGGAGAAGCAACAAAGGAGGGAGGGTCGGATGAATCCAGTGTTCTGGTGATGACGCAGGTGCTGCGGCCCACCAGTTGCGTCCCCAGGCCTTCGATGCACACAAGGCCCGAGACGTTGACAACAGACAAGGCCACTGTCAGAGTGGTGGCTGTTCGTTTCCGGAGGTAGGAGAAAGTGGGTCTGGCTGGGTTATGGAAAACTTGCATTTCCACTCGTTCTTTGGCAGGGATGTCCATGTGAATAGAGGTACCAGAGGTCAGAGGGTAAAAAGGAGTAGCGGTTCGCCCAGTCTTATTCAGCCATGCCTCGTGGTAGAAATGCGAAACAGTTCTTTCTGATGTGGCATTGTCTTTAAAGCTTTCTTGCAGAAGAATCAGCCAGGCAAGACAGGAGCTGTGGATGGAAAAGGGCGAAGGAATGAACGGGATGGAGTGTCCGGCTGCATGGGGCAGCAGCCCGCAGATCCAGCAATTAGTGGCATTAGCGGCAAGGTTGTGTTGGTGCAGCAGTTGCACAAAAGAGTTATTCCAGAACTCCCTGCGTCTCTCTCGGAGCGGTGGAGAAAGGGCAATCAGGAAGTGTTCCTTGGTAGTTATCGGCAGTTCAGTGGGGAGCAATGTTTTGTGAGCGGGTGTGCTTTCTTCGATGATCCAGAAGGTTGTCATGAGGAGGAGGCAAAAGAGAAGGGTAATGAAAACGGCTATAGTCTTTGAGCTGTGCAGTTTGTTAGTCTTTGGGTTTCGGTAGGTCCTCTTCGGATATCCAGTTGCTTCCATCATTGGGGAGTCGGGCGCTTCCATCATCTTCAGAGTGCTCGGTAGCGGGCAGAACCACCGACTTTCTCTGACTTCTCTTCGGGCAACCTTGAGTGTGTTAGGCTACCGTTCTGAGATTTTACCCAGTCAGTGGTCTGCTTTGCCGAAGCTCCTCCCTTTTACGTAGGTTGTACCCTTCCCTGGACGGTACGGTGGGATCGGGAAACTCTGCCAGTTCGAGCGTTTCTGTGTCGGTGTGACAGCTCAACGATGGTTTGTCTTTTGTCAGGAGCTCTTCCTGAGTCGCGATGTCTTCTTCCGTCGTCAGAGTTGGGGGCGCGTTTACAATGGTGCGCATGCACCCAGTGACGCTTGCCTTCCACTCGAAGGGCCGTCCGTGTAGTGATCAGGACTTGCCAGGGGCCCGTCCACCGAGGTTCCAAGCTTTTGGCACGCTGGAAGTTGCGGATCAAGACGTGATCCCCTGGGTGAATGTCGTGTCCTGGGCCCCTGGAAGCGTCTGGGATGGCTTGCAGCACCTGTTGATGGATGACAGTTAAGGTTTTAGTGAGGGTGCACAGATAGTCAGACATTAGGACGTCTGGGACGTCATGGATCGAAGTTGGCCTAGGCGCGGCCCAAATATTCATTGGCCGCCCGAATACTACTTCGTAAGGGGTCAAGTGGTGCTTAGTGGGGGTGGAGCGCATTGATAGCAATGCCAATGGGAGGGCATCAGGCCACTTCAGTCCGGTGGAGGCAACAATCTTAGAGATTTTTAGCTTGAGTGTGGCGTTGTGTCGCTCGACCAGGCCTGCAGATTGGGGGTGGAAGACTGCGTGAAATTTCTGTTTTATACCCAATCCCTTTAAGATAAGTTGGATGACTTCAGCTATGAAGTGGGGGCCGTTGTCACTCCATAAAATCCGACAAAGGCCATATCGGGGGAAAAACTCTTTTAACAGGACTTTGGCAGTGGTCATGGCAGTGTTGTCGCGTGTGGGATAGGCCTCCACTCATTTGCTGAAGGCGCACACGACAACAAGGACGTACTTCAAACCCAGGCAACGGTCTAGCTGAATGTAATCCATCTGTAGGACTTCAAAGGGATGGTCGGGGACCCCGAACCCACCCCGAGGGACAACAGTTCCTTTCCCTGGGTTGTGTTGCAAGCAGATTAAGCATTGTTGAACTAGGCATCTAGCAGAGTCGGGAATCTTGTCGTTGTGCCAGACTCGGGTGATGAGTTCAATCATGGGGGCAGATCCTATGTGTGCTGGGGAGTGTGCCATAGTCAGTATGGGGATCAAGTAGGAATTGGGTAGCAGCCATTTGTTCGTGTCTTTTGTCAACCAGCAGCCTTCATCATCTTTCAGTCCCACCCGTGCCCATTCAGTCAGTTCTTGGGGGAGCAGGCCATTTGTATGTCTCTAATGTGCTCTCTAGCGTCCTTCCATTTTTCCGTCTGTGACCTAGTCACGTACATGCGTGTCGTCGTCCTATTCTCAGCTGTGGTTCGAGCAGTGATGTCGGCTAGTGCATTTCCTTGTCCAATGATGTCTGTCACTTTCTTGTGTGCCTGGCATTTGATGACTGCAAGTTGTTCGGGAGGAGGACTGCTTCGGTCAAGGTAGAGACTAGATCTCCGTGAAGGATGGGTGTACCATGCGAAGTCAGGAATCCCCTTTCCTTCCATAAGAGCCCAAAATGATGAACCACCCCGAAGGCATACTGGCTGTCGGTGTAGATGTTTGCGACTTTGCCTGTTGCTAGGACGCATGCACGTGTGAGGGCAATTAGTTCTGCCGCTTGTGCGGACCGTTGGGTGATGCGGGCCGTCTCAACTACCGTCCGGGCTGTGGTGACTGCATAGGCAGCTGAGGTCGTGCCGTCGGGGAGTTTAATGCACGAGCCGTCTACCCATAGCTCTCCATCAGGGTCTGGGATGGCAGTGTCACGGAGGTCAGCTCTACTTCTAGTTTGCTCGTCCGTGAGGGTCACACAGTCATGCATAGGGGACACATTGGGGTCGTCATCGGGGAGGGGCAACAGAGTGGCAGGGTTCAGAGTGGTACATCGTTTCAACGTGATGTGGGGTGTAAGCAGAGTTAACTCGTAACCAGTCAGTCGTGCGCTAGTCAGGTGCTGAGTCTTGGTCTGGTTCAGGAGTGTGTCAACAGCATGGGGACCAGCACAGTGAGGGAATTCGAAAGTACGATCCCCTCACTTTGTCGGATAGAGACGGCAGCGGCAGCTACCGCTCGAAGGCAGGCGGGCAGAGCTCTGGCTACAGGGTCAAGAGTGGCAGAGAAGTAGGCACAAGGGCGTTGTTTGGGACCTATGGGTTGCGTTAGGACAGACAAAGCGCACCCTCCCTCTCGTGGGTGAAGAGGGAGAAGGGCTTGGTGTAGTCAGGGGTCCCTAGAACAGGGGCTGAGCAGAGGGCATCTCGTAGTTCTTGAAAGGAGGATTGGCATTCAGGGGTCCAAGGGAGTGGGAAGGGAACGTCTTTCGCTAACAGAGAGAGTAGAGGTCTGACTATGAGACTAAGGTTTGGCAACCACTGCCGACAGAAGGACGTGAGGCCTACTAAGGAGCGAACCTGCTTTTGAGTCTTGGGAACGGGGGTCTCTAGGATGGTCCGGATCCGATCGGGTGTGAGCTTTCTCCCGTCCTTGGACAGGAGGTGGCCTAAGTATGTCACCTGTGGTTGGCAGAACTGCAGCTTCTTCTTGGAGACCTTGTGACCATTCTCCGCGAGGAAGTGCAGGAGTTGGATGGTGGCTGTGGTGGCAAGTGGCGTAGTGTCGGCAGCCAGGAGAATGTCGTCGACATACTGGATTAACACCACTCCGTCCGGGAGCTGGACTGCGTCCAGCTGTCTCTTGAGAGCCTGGCTGTAGATGCTGGGGCTCTCAGTGTAGCCCTGGGGTGCTCTACAGAATCTATATGAACGGGCTTTTAGGGTGAAGCCGAAGAGGTATCGGCTGTCTGGATGGATGGGGATAGAAAAGAAAGCATTTTTGAGATCTATGACGGTGAAAACAGTGGCAGTGGAGGGGATCAGGGTCAAGATGGTGGTGATGTCAGAGACTACTGGGTACTGAGGTACGACTACTTTGTTTACTTCGCGGAGGTCAATGATGAAGCGATAAGCCTTCTCATCTCCCTCGCCTTGCTTCTTGACAATGGGTAGGATAGGGCTGTTACAGATATTACTGACTACTTCCTCTACCACTCCTGCATCGACTAAGGACTGAATGATTCCTACCAATGCCTTCTCGCCCTCAGGCGATATCCGATACTGTGGGAGCTTTGGGAGCATAGCGTCTGACCGTACAGTGATGTGCACAGGGTCTATCATCATGCGTCCTACGTCTGAGTCGGTCTTGGCCCAAAGGTACGGGGGTAAAGTGTCTAGTAAGGACAAGTCAGCGTCAGTGATGGAAAACATGCGTCGGGTGGGACAAGGTCTGAACAGATTCTGGTTATCGTACAGTATGACTCGTACTCCGTCTGGGGAACATCGAATGGTGGCTCGAAAGTGCTTCAGGAGGTCAAGACCCATAATGGCGTCGGGGGTGTTGGAAGATAGCAGGAAGGTCGTGTCCGTGATGTTGTTCTCTAAGTCAAAGGGAATCGGTGTAGATAAGGGATTAGTAGAGTGCGTTCCATCAAAGCCTATTGATGTCACGTGTGAGCCAGACAAGGGTGCCCTTGGAATCAGTCGTTTGGATAATGCACTACGTGTTGCCCCAGTGTCCACCAAAAATGGGGACTTCGTACCCAGGACCTTAGCAGTGACATAAGGACCTTGCTGGTCAACACAAAGCTCGACTGGATCCCTCCCTTGTCCCTGGCTGTCCTATGCGAAATCGCGGACGTTCTCGCAATCGGACTGCTGATACTGATTCTGTCGTGGGCGGTCAAATGTGTTAGGTCGGCTTGGTCTGTCATAGTTAGCATCATTGGTGTGTCCCCGTCCCTGGTCCCTGTTCTTTTGTCCGTTTGTCCCATCCCTAGCCTCTCGGTTCTTGTTTGCTTCATGAAGGACCGGGCACTGCGACTTCCAGTGACTGTATCCTTTACAAAACGCGCATTGGTTTTCATCTAAGTCCCTTCGGCTTGTATAGGGTACGGGCATTCGTTCTCTGGAGGGTGCATTTTTAGGGGCTGTCGGCTGGTAGTTCCCCTTGGAGGGTTCCCTACCTATCGTCACCCCCTGCAGTTGAGCTATCATGACCCGCTCTTTCAACTCCTTCTTTTTACGTTCGGATGCCCTATCATTCTCATTCTTCTGATGTTCATAGTATTGGGCCATCTGGAGGATAGCCGTGGGTTTAGAGGCTGCCCAACTGCTTTCGCTCGCCTGCAATTTTTGAGAAACTTCTTGCACCAGGCCTTTCACGAAATTCTGAACGAACAAGTGGTGTCCGGTTGCAGTGGCCATATCTTGGCCGCTGTAGTCGGAGAACACCGTTTCGAACCTAGAGAAGTATTCCGAAGCGTCTTCTTGTGGTTTCTGTCTACAGGCCGTCACTATTGACCAGTCTATTTTCTTCTCGGGAATCAGGGTCTTGAGTTTCTGGACAATCTTGTCCGGGAGTTCAAGGATGGCCGTTACGGGTTTCTGCCCGGCTCCTCGTTGCTTGTCGAACTCATCGAGTTGTTTCCAGGTATGTCCGAACAGCTCAAGGTGGTCGACCTTGCGGATCTGCTTCCACACATCAGCTGGCAGACATAACCCGAAGAACAAATCGAGGTCCGTTAGGGTCATGATAGTGGAACCTAAGGCTGTACCTAGTTCAGTGTAGAAGGCGGTGGGGTTTTTTCAGTAAATCGGGCAGAGATTTTCGGAACGTCAGAATATCCTGTCGATCCCATGGTTGGTAGACCCAGTTGTACACTATCCTCCCTTTTGCATCCGTATGGTTAACATCATCGTGTGTTCCCTGACCTCGTGGGGGGACCCAATAGGGGGCGGCCTCTCTTATCGGCATCATGGTGCTAGGTTGCTCTATTCGTGGTTCGGCCGCTACGGATGTCGTAGGTTTAGCTTCCACCTCTGATTCAGTGAGGTGGCAGAAAACCCTAAGTGTACGCGCAAGGAGGTCCGTCACGTCACACTCGCCCTCATCCCCGATATCAATTTTTCTATACAGAGTCGTTAGGCTCTCGGGACCTCTATCTCGATATCGGTCCTCATAAGCGTTTAGGACATGATAACATAATCGTACGACAAAGTGTCGTCTGTGGCTTCCCGCATATGAGTTGAATATATCCATAACGTGTTCCTCCTTCTCCTTTCGTTCTACTAGTGTCCTGACTACCTTGTCAATCCTCTCTTGCTCGTTTTTGCCCAACCTGTTCGTCCTTGTGGGTTCTGTGTTTCGGGCCTCATGGTCATCTAATATTGCTGCTTGTTTTGTATCTGGTGCGAGGGATTCCGCCGGTGCGGAGGCCTTGGGGGCCGAGGCCCTGGCGCTACTCTCGTCTGTGCTTGGGGGTCGCGAGTGTTGCGCTGAAGGTTGGGAAGGGGCATATGGAGGGGGCATGTAGATGATCGGAGGACCTAATAAGAGATCATCGTTGGTTCGCTGTTTCGAAGGTAATTCAGGGTAGAGCGCAGAGGGTGTTCTAACAGGACACTGGCTCGGTGTTTTGATCTCTTGTTTTCGCTTAGCCTCCTCTCTCTTCTTTATTTCTTCCTCTAGTTTCTTTGCAGCTAGGTGGGCTGCTTTACGTAGCTCTTTGTCTAACCTAGCTTCCTCTTTCTTCTTTCGCTGTACAGTTTCTTTGCGCCACAGGCCAACGCTGTCTAGCATGGTCGGTGTCGTTCTACGAGTTTTTAGGGCTTCATCTAGTGCATCTAGTTTGCTTTCTTCAAAGGATCCTATCAGTGGCCACTGACTCTGGGGTTCCTTCTTCGTATACCTGTGCCATAATTTGCAATATGCTATAGCGACTAGTCCATGCTTTGTGAACATGTCTTTGTTAGGGGTGCCTTCCAGTGGGACTGGATGATCCACCTCTAACAAGCGGTCCGGGCTGAACCAGCTACCACTCAGTGGGGAGAAGATAGGCATGACAGATTACAAAGGGGGACAAAAGTCCGCGTTACCTACGCTTCACTACCTGCAAAAGACTAGGCAGAATATTGCTATTCCAGGTTGTTTGCAGACAATAAATGTTTCAAGAGAACTAGATCCAAATAAATAATCAGTGGGGAGAAGATAGGCACGACAGATTACAAAGGGGGACAAAGGTCCGCGTTACCCATCCTTCACTATCTGCAAAGGGAGAGAGAATATTCCTATCCCTCGCCGTTTGTAGACAGGGAATGCCTCAAAAAGGAGCTACTCTGATACTCAAAGAAAAAGGGAGCTACCCTTGACAATCAATCAAACAAACAATCAGTGGGGAGAAAAGATAGGTACGACAGATTACAAAGGGGGACAAAAGTCCGCGTTACCCACCCTTCACTGTTCACAAAGGAAGATAGAGTATTTGTACTCTTCCTCGTTTGTAAGCAGCAAATGTCTCAAAGAACCGTTATCGTTTCACAATTTGTCGCTTTGTACGACCTTACCCGGACCGCATGGGCTGTTTCCTGTCCTCCGAATCCAGCGCCCGATCGTCCTCTATCTTCTATCGCGGCACTCCTGATGGTTCCCAGTCAGGACCGTAGATCACTCGAGAGAGGTCTGTTCGGAACCAGTGAAGTTCGGATGATCGGCTGTCAGACGAGGGTCTATCGGACAGGAGCTCTCCCGATCGTTGCAGTCGTTCACTCCGTCGTCAGGACCTCTCCCACTGGATCCACGTGTCGCTGATGGGCCCCACGCTTGGGACGCCAATTGTAAAACAGGAAGGCAATCGACGAATGGAATAACCTTAAGTATTGCCCGGCGATGTCGCCTCTATTCCCCAAAATATGAATCAATGAAGAGGCAGGCGCTGGAGACTGGAAGGCAGGAAACAAAGGTTTATTCTCTCCGGAGGAGAACACGTCAGATCAGACCAACAGGGAATCTTCACGAGGTGCTCTACTGCATCTCTGAGGCCTGGCCTCTTATACAAGCATTTATGGCAGGAAGACATTCTTTATTACAGTAAAGATACTTTGAAGTATGAAAGACATCCCTGGGATCTTCTGCTTCAGACCCGTTCCCACGCACCCTTACAGTGAGAATCCCTCCCCATTCACCATACAGAATCGTCATCAGACGGCAGGATCAGCAGGACATTCCGCCGGTTCCCGGAATGCATGTGGTGTGACGGATCTCATGGGGTGGGGGCCTTGATCTACTGTAACTCCTTTGAAGAGGGGCGATTCCTTACAGTCGGGGCCATAAACTGTATCCGCAGGGCTAGGTGATAGCCTGGGACCGGCCTGGACAATCGGATACGGAGGAAGAGGGGTGTCAGAGGGTGTGATAGTGTATAGGAGGAAAGGGAGGTGTCGGGCAGGCCCGGGGTGAGATTCCCAGGGAAGTGCAGCGCAGTTGGAGGGGGTTAATGGCCCGTGCATGAGAGAGAGAGAGAGAGGGTGACCAGTGCGGGGGGGCTTGCGAGGACGTGGAGCCGCGCTGGGGATTAGCGGTGTGCAGAGAGTGGGTCTGATCAAGGTAGCTAAAATGGCCGCCGCGGACGACGAAAGTGTGGCATTGGGAAAAAGGGCAAGATGGCGCAGACAATGTTTATCGATACAAATTAATTTTCCACACTTGGGCTCCTCTGCTGAGAGCCCTACAATGCCAAGTGGTGGCAAATCCAGTTCCTGGGTCCTTGAAAGTAAGTTGTTGTTCTAAAAAGGAAGAAAAACAGCACATCGACCTCTGGTGTGACTTCAGAGCTGGGGCCACTCTTCGACTCCGCAATGCTGCCTGCACCGAAGCCGTGGTCACCGCTCAACGCAACAACCTTGACTAACAATGCAGGCCCCAATCCCGCCGCAGCTCCTCCGAAGATCCTACACTGTGTGAGTCCCAAGTACCCCGTCACAGAAGTCTGTGATGCCCAACTCCACTGCAGCACCTGTGGCCCCGTGGTGTTGACCCTCGATGCTTCATCGACCCCGCACCGCCATCGGAACCAACACCTCGCTGCAACCACCGCAATCACCTCCCCTGCACCTCACAACGTCCCTGGGTGTCAGCGGCTCAACTAATCTGCACCACCTCCAGGTACTGACGCCTCACTTGCTTTAGTTACGCCTCACCCCGTTGTGCAATGCATCATCCTCGAGCGCCGACACGCCAATGACCTGCGTAGCAGTAAGGAACCGACATCGCAGCTGTCGCAGCGACGCCACACCTACCCATCGCCTTGCATCGCCTTTGTTTCTCAACGCATCTAAGGTACTGTACTGGGGTCTGTATAACTCTGCAGCCAGCCTGCGCTCCATTGCAGTTGGCCTGAACTTGTGTATTCGACTATGTCAAGCACGTCGAGATTGCCCTAGTTGGAGCTATTGTTTTCTAAGCACTATAACTGCATTTAATATTGAAAAATTCATATCTTGGCTTGTGTATGTTGGATTTTTGTCATTTTGGTCTTGTTTTACTCATATAAATATTGGCTATTTTTCTAAACTGGTGTGGAGCACGTTTATGGTGTTTTTACTGTATTACTGTGTGTGTGTACAAATACTTTACACATTGCCTCTGGGGATAAGCCTGACTGCTCTTGCTAAGCTACCAAGGAGGTGAACAGAGGTTATATTTTACTTGCTCTGACTAGGATTGTGGGTCCCTACTTGGACAAGGTGCATACCTCAAACCCCATTTCTAACATTCAGCATTTGAGATGTTTGTGTTTAAGGACTTGTCAATTGTGGTCACACTGTATTTGAGGTGGGTAGTGGCATTCTCAGCACTAGTACTGAGCTGGATGAGAATCTAAGAGTCGTTGGCTAGAAAGCGAATAAGAATGGCTTAGGGTGCAAATAGTTCTGAAGAGGTGTGCCAACTGTATAGTCATGAGGGGTGCCCTAGACAGCTTCCGGTATTTAGGCATAAAAGCATGGTTATGGGCAAGCTGGGGTCCTTTTGAGTCTATTCAAGCAAGATGGTTACATTGCCATTGCAGCATTGCTTGGTGTGATGGAGGAACAGAGTATTCATGTCTTGTCATTGAAGATGGAGATCAGTTCAGAGTCTGTGACTCGGGCTAATCAGCAACCTGATTACTTCTCAGCTGAATATCATTATCTTCAAACAAGGTTTTGAGTTGTGATGTGACTACATTATCTATTCCTTTAGTATGTGTGAGAGATTCCATATTTTGGGTGTGTTCCCACAGGGTTGTCTATTTTGGACAGTTTGGCAACAACTTTGTTGTGACTGCACTGCAACCTTCTAACAAAGCTCGGCCACATCTGCTCTGCTTATAGTATATTAATTTTGTTTTCATAATTGCCGTATATGTTACAGTGGTAACACATCAATCTGAACATGAGACTTATGCTAGCCACATCTAAAACAAAAAATGTGTCACATTATACTGCACAGAGGTACTTTTCCAGAGAAATGTAAGACTGGCATTACTTTATACACTTTTGAATGGTAAATGTAATCAGGAATTTAACAGGGACATTGGATGTAGCTAGATTCAAGTTACCACATACTCTTCTAGATGTTATGGGATATAAAAGAGCATCTTGCTAAACTCTGCCACAGTGCCTTCCCAGCATGCACATTTATGGCTGGAGTTCCCATCGCTTCCTACATCCTAAACGCCCTGCTCTTCAGTAGCTGCTTCTAACGGCCTTCACACTCATCATTGATAGGGCGGGATGAATCATCCTGGGCTTGGCCAGCAACCATTTGTGACAAAGAATGAAAGGAAAAACCTAGGCCCAGGCTTACTAACATTTTGCATCGTGGTTGTGTGACTTTTTTGGTGCAGCCATGTCACAAAATGTATTTTGGGATTTCCTAAGCCACTTAAAACAAGATTTGTATGGGTCAGCATGGGATTTTACCCTAAAAGCAAGGAAGCGCAGAGTCTGGCACTGCGTTGTGTTACCATACGGTGGGGAGGTGTTACCTAGGTGGTGCATGGGTGTTCCTGTGCATCCACTCATGTATTTTGATGCAAACCCAGATTTACTAAATTCTGTAAACCTGTGTTTCCTCCTAAATAGTGCACCTATGTGATGCTGGCGTAATGGAGAGAAATATCTTTATTTCTCCTCGTTATTTCCTCTCTGCATGTGTGTTGTATTCTGACCACACCACATGCATGGGTGTCTGTGTTGGTGCAAGGCTGACACAAGTGGGCTGCACTAGGAGAGAGCTGAAGTATGTCATATCTTAGCAAATAGGTCAGATTTTTGCTCGCTCCCTTTCTCGCAACGCAGCGCAGCAAGCTCCCTTGAGGCATTGTGTGAAGGTGAAGTAAATCAATATGGTAACTCCACCTCTCCAGAAGCAGGACAGCCTTGTGTGCTCTGCAGGAAGGGGGAGAGGGAATCTGCAATTACGAAATGCGCCACGTTTAATGTGCCACATTTGTAGGAAGCTGGGTTTTTGTTGCAGTAACCCCCCCACTTTTTGCCAGCATACTGATGCACTTTGACTTGATGTGCCCTGGGTCCCTGCCAATCAGGTTCCCAAGGCCTGTGTTCTTTCCCAAAACTGTACCTTGTACCCCCAATTGGCACCTCTCTGGTCACATGTCAGTCCCTTGTAAAAGGTACCATGGGTACCAAGGGCACTGTGGCCAGGGAAGGCCTCTAAGGACTGCAGCACTTACTGTGCCACCCTTAGAGGCCCTGTACCTTTACACACACACACACTGCCATTGCAGGCTGTGTGTTTTGGTGCAGATCAAAGTGAAGAGCCGACATGGCACACATCCCTGTGTGCCATGCCTACAACCCACTGTCATGGGATGGGTGAGCCACCCCTCTAGCTGGGTGGACTATACGAGTGGTGAGGGTACGGGTGCATGATCCCTCTACCCCTACAGTGTCTAGACCAATTCTTAGACATTGTAAGTGCAGTAATGCCATTAGGAGTATATGGTGCTGGGAGTTTGTCATTACGAACTCCAAAGCACCATAATGGCTTTCTGAAAACTGGGAAGTTTGGTATCAAACTTCTCAGCACATCAAACCCACACTGATGCCAGTGTGGGATTTAATGAAAAAAGCACTCAGAGGGCATCTTAGAGATGCCCCCTGAAAAACGACCAGCCTCCGGTAGGTTCCTCGACTGGTACACACCAGCCTGCCACCATAAGACATGTTTCTGGACCCCTAGGGTGGGAGCCTTTGCTCCCTGAGACCAGAAACAAAACCTCTCCTGGGCAGAGTTGGTCACATCTCCCCCAGGCCAGGAAGAGCCATCTGTGGCAGGGGAGCTTCAAAGGCCTTGCCGCCTTTGTATGTCGACCCGCAGCCTCTCCTGCTATCAGGAGCAGGCCTCTTCCTGTCTCCCCTCCTTTTCGACAGGAAGACAGGTGGGAAAAATTAGCACAGCCCAGAAGGTGTGCCCACCTCTGCCAACCCCACCCTTCAGGTGGGGGAGGCGAGATGAAGCAGATGGCAGGCACTTTCCAATCAGGATTAGGGATTGTGCCCACTCCCTCATGTGGGGTGAGCACACCAAGGGTGTAGTCACCCTAAGGTCAGTAGCCCATTGGCTACTGACCTCGAGACCCCTAAAACGCCCCTAAATACAGTATTTAGGGGGCAGCCCTGAACCAAGAAAACAGATTCCCACAACCTATGAAGGAGTAGGACGAAAGAAGATGACCAGCAAAGGAGACTGCAGAGAAGAACTGACTTGGCCCCAGCTCTACCGGCCAGTCTGCAGTATCCAGAGATCCTGTGCCCAAAGTCACCTTGTCCTGCAGCCAGCAACCTCCAGAACCCCTGGGAGGACTGACTGCCTTCAACAAAGACCGGATCTCCTGTGAACAGCAGCTCTTTTCAAAAGAAACTCGACGCCTGGAACCACCACTGCACCCAACGCCTACAACCCAAATCTGGCTGGCCCACCAGTCCCAGTGAGGTCCCCCAGTGCTCCAGAGTCCGAGTCCACCTTGGGTTGACCCCTCCAGGACTCCCCGACATCGCCTGTAGCCTCTGCACAGAGATCCCCCAACCGCGAGTGGCCCGGTAAGGTGAAATCCGACCTCAAAAGACACCCCTGCATCCATCCGCCCTGCACCCTGGAGAAGAGAACCCGAGGTGCACCTATGTCTCCGAGCTCTCCAACTTACCTGCCCAGCTGTTGGCTCCTCCCAGACGTCTTCCTGGACCGAGCCTGCAGCCAAAATCCAAAACTGGAAACTCCTATTGAAAACAACAGGGCACCCGCAGCCAAAAAAGCACCCTGAACCCAGCCACCCCAGAGCCGCTGTGCGTGCACCTTGTGTGCAAACTCGGATTTCTCTTTGCCCTGAGCCTAACACCAGGAGCTTTGCTCCCACAACCTTGTGGCCTGCTTGTGAGCAGCCATCAACCTGAGGCGCCCTATCCCCCGTTGGATAACATTGGGCCTCAGCACTCTGCACCCGGCCGCCCTAGTGCCGCTGAGGGTGTTCTGAGAGTGCATCCTCGACCCTGGGGGAACCCTGGTTTTAACCCCAGAATACCAACTCCCATAAATTAGTTCTTACCTGCAAACCGTTAACTTAATTTCCTTTCATAGGATTGCATTGACTGTTTTTCCTTGAAAAGTGTGGAGTTGGTTTGTATGAAACATTAAAGAACTGCAAATGTACTAAAAGTGAATTACTTACCTTTTGTCTAGGAAATGTCTCAGTGTGATATCTAGGCATATCACACTGATTAGCAAAAGTAACTTAAAAAGTTATCTAAAAAGTAACGTGCACATTAACCTGTAAAGTAACTAAAAAGTAATTCTGAACTGCTGCCTTACCTGTAATCAACCAACTGAATTTGAACCTGCATTTAACTGTAAATCACTG
Source organism: Calotriton arnoldi (assembly GCA_963921515.1). Taxonomy (NCBI): domain Eukaryota; kingdom Metazoa; phylum Chordata; class Amphibia; order Caudata; family Salamandridae; genus Calotriton; species Calotriton arnoldi. The sequence continues at coordinate 382,479 of CAWUFW010013510.1, forward strand.
CATAAGATTTTGCAAAGTATTATTTCACTTACCTGCACCAGGCTTGGCTTGGTTCTAGAAATAAAATAACTAAATTATATTTTTGATACAAACAAATTGGTCAGAGTTCAGTCTTTGAGTGTGTGACATTATTTCTTGCCTGAGTGTGTACAACAAATGCTTAACACTACCCTCTGATACAGCGTTACTGCTCGCCCACACTACTACAAATAGAGAGTAAGGTGCTATCTACTTTTACCTCTGCCTACCTTTGGGGTTCCACTGGGGTTCAAGGAACTCTTCAGCGTCATCCAGGAATTCACCAACCCCCGCAGCGAAGCCACGGACATCTCCCCCTCCCAGGACCTCTGCAACAAGCTCGGATCCTACTTCCACCTGAAGATCAAAAACCTCTACGACATCTTCAACAACCATACACCTGACCCCGCAGCCATCCCACCCTCCAGGCCTCCAGCAACGCCAGCCAGCCCACCATCTCCTCCTGGACACCGATCACCAACGAAGAGACTGCCGCAACCATGAAAGGCATCCACTCAGGGGCCCCCACTGACCCCTGCCCACCACACATCTACCACAGAGCCGCCATCGCACCCGAACTGCAACGCACCATCAACACAACCTTCGAGACCGGCACCTTCCCCGACCACTGGAAACACGCAGAAGTCAGGCCCCTGCTCAAGAAGCCCTCAGCAGATCCGACGGATCTCAAGAACTACCGGCCCATCTCGCTCCTCCCCTTTGCGGTGAAAGTTGCTGAGAAGACCGTCAACGCAGAACTGACAAGGTTCATCGAAGACAACGCCATCCTCGACCCTTCTCAATCCGGATTCCGCAGCAACCACAGCACCGAGACCGCTCTACTCACCGCCACAGACGACATCTGCACCCTCCTCGAACAAGGCCACACCGCAGCCCTGATCCTACTCGACCTGTCAGCAGCTTTCTACACCGTCTACCACTGCACACTCGCCTCCAGACTACACGACGCCGGCATACAAGGATCCGCCCTCGGCTGGATCTGATCGTTTCTCACCGGCAGAAGCCAAAGGATCAGACTGCCTCCCTTCCTCTCCGAACCCATGGAAATCAACTGCGGAGTCCCACAGGGATCATCGCTCAGCCCAACCCTCTTCAACATCTACATGGCCCCCCTCACCGCCATCGCTGACAGCACGGCCTCAGCATAGTATCCTATGCCGACAGCACCCAGCTCATCCTCTCCCTCACCAAAGACCCCACCACCACCAGACTCCACTTCCAGGAAGGAATGCAGGACATCGCAGCCTGGATGAGCAACAGCTGCCTAAAGCTCATCTCGGAGAAGACAGAAGTCCTCATCCTCGGAATCACCCCATCGACATGGAACAACACCTGGTGGCCTACCGCCCAAGGCAGTCCCCCGACCCCCACGGACCACGCCAGAAACCTCGGCATCGTACTCAACTCCTTCCTCTCCATGAACCGACAGGTTAACCCGTCGCCTCCAGCTGCTTCAACACCCTCCGCATCCTCCGTAAGACCTTCAAATGGATCCCCCCGAGCCAAGGAAGACAGTCACCCACGCACTCATTACTAGCAGGCTGGACTACGGAAACGCCCTCTACGCAGGCATAAACAAGTCTCTACTCCACAAGCTCCAGACGATACAGAACACCGCCGCCAGACTCGCCCTCAGCATCCCTCGACACGAGCACATCAGCCATCACCTACGTAAACTCCACTGGCTCCCCATTGAGAAGAGAGTCACTTTCAAGATACTCACCCACGCCTACAAATGCCTACACAACACCGGACCCCAATACCTCAACGACAGAATCACCCTCCACATACCCAAAAGAAACCTCCGATCCGCCAACCTTGTCCTCGCCGAAGCCAAAGCAGGGGAAAGATCCTTCTCCTACATCGCGGCCAAGACCTGGAACGAGCTCCCAATCAACATCAGACGCGTCCCCTCCCTGAACACCTTCAGGAAGGCTCTCAAGACCTGGCTCCTCGGCTGAACGGAACTGCAAACCCCCCTCCCCTCCCCCAGCGCCTTGAGACCCCCACGGGTGAGTAGCGCGCTTACAATTCCCTGATTGATTGATTGATTGATTGACTCTGTGCACACTATACCTCATTTTGGTATAGCATATACAGAGCCAGCTTTCTACATTGGTGGATCAGCGGTGGGGTCTACAACTTTGCATTTGTTGGACTGACTTTGTCAACACCTGATCACACGACAGATCTCCTAAATTGTCTTAAGAATTTTAGAAAAATAAAAGCTTAGGAGTAAGAGGGGTTACATTTATTTTTAGAAAGTCTCTTAACAAGAACGCAACTGTTAGTGAAACCACAACCAATGACATAGAGAATATGGTTGAGGAGCTCGACCTCACCCCTTATCTCCACTTAGAATTTAGGGAGTTAAGGTCTGTATGTAAACTTAAAAATATCAACATGGGTTCCCATCCCTCTAATCAAAAGCTCCAGGAGCTGTTGGCAGGGTATGCTAAGGACCATACCTCTGAGAATGGTGAAGACCTCTCAGATGGGGAAGAAAATGGAGGGGGTGAGGATAACTCCCCCCCCCACTTCTTAGGGAGAAAAGGGACCCAGTGCCCCTTACTCCAAGAATACAGCTCACAGTACCTAGATCCCACACAGGTGGATCAGGTGCTTCTGATGACAGCCTCAATGAAGAGACCAACCTTTTAGTAAGGGTGGCTAAAAGATTAGACCTATAGACCAGAATCCTGGCTCTAGAAAAAGAAAGAGCAAAGATGGGCCTAGCACCCATCAATGGTGGCAGCACCTTAATAAATAGGGTCAGAGCGCAATTTTATGATCCCAAAATCCCCAAAGGGATTGTCCCTAAATTTGAGGGTGGTGATGATATCACCAAGTAATTCACAGCCTTTGAGAGGGTTTGAGAAGCTAGAAAAGTGTAGAAAACTCACTGGGGGGCACTCCTTTGGGAACTGTTCTCTGGTAAGTGCAGAACTGTTGACTTACCTATAAGTCAACCAACTACATTTGAACCTGCATTAAATTGTAAATCACTGCATAAGATTTCACTAAGTATTATTCCACTTACCTGCACCAGGCTTGGCTTGGTTCTAGAAATAAAATAACTAAATAATATTTTTGATACAAACAAATTGGTCTGAGTTCAGTCTTTGAGCGTGTGAATTCATTTGCTGACTGAGGGGGATATTCACAAGAACATGTGCTAAACATCTCCATAAAATGTTAACGCAACTTTACACATCACAGCCTATCACCGGAAAATAACCCCTTGTCAACCTGGAATTCACAACACGGCGGTACCATGCGATAGTCTGCCGAAAACGCGGCCAATGTCTGCGATACAACCACCTCGACGGAGATAAAAACACAAACACAACACAAAAAAACGTGCGATGAGCCCATTCGCGATGAGGAAAGCTGCGAAAAGCACCTCCAGGCCCGCGACACACACACGGCAGGCGGGAATAAGCACAACAAAAGCAGGAAAAAATAGACAAACCAAACAGAAAACAACAGCCAAGCACAATGGAGGCAACCTGAGCCAGTATACAACCCCACAAGCCCCATTGGCAACAAAACATTGTACATGGCAGGCCATCATGGACAAGGTCAATGCAGCCGGAGAGCGGAGGAGGACAATGGAAGAAAACCAGAACAGCCGGAATGATGCAAAACGCACAAAAAAGCAGAAATACGCCGACAACAAGAAGGCAGCAATGCACACCCGAGGTGGGAGTCCAGCGCCACACCAGGAGCTGGATGACATGGAGGAAATGGTGTCCACCACATCAGTCTGGAGATGGTGGCAGGACACGGGGACCGGAAACTGCCCAAAACAACAGACACCAAAGCAACAGAGAGAGGAATTACCAGGGACTGGGGGGACGGGGGGAGATGGGCACAATGGCACACATGCACAATTAAGCACAGCACAACTGCAGACAAACCATGCTCAAGAGTAACAACACCAACCAAGAGCACAAGTCACACAACCCGGCAATATCACACCACTGAACAAGCAAAGAAGTGAAAACCACACTGCCTGAAAGGGTAAAGGGTGAGCCAAATCAGAGCTGAAGGGACATCTCACACACAATGCAGCACACACACATAGGAAGCAGAGCACCCCAACATCCAACACAATGTGGTACGACCAGCAACATTTGCACAACCCAACACAGGACACAAGTGCACCCGCCTGTGGCCGGTTAATGGCCATACGCATCTGGCAAAGCACGAAACAGGGACATGACAATGCATAAGTACAAACCCACAGCCCTGATGGGCTAGCAATGCACGTATGGCAGGGATCCAGAGAGTCTGTGACACACACATTGGCATACAAATCAAGACACAACACAGTTGGAGACAAGTGAAAGTGCGGAAACTTTATCAACAAGTGCGTTTCAGTACGGCCAAGAGAAGTGCCACGAAATGCAGACCAATGCAGCCACATGTCTGAATGAGGAACGTAGGAAAGCGCCCATGTCCACCCCGTGGGAGTCCATCACCAACACAAGTCAGTGCCAACCCGCGTTGATTGTCCGCGCATGGATCCGGAGTCCAGGTCAATGCAGCCATGTCCACTGTCCTCTTGGGACATGTGACCAGATTCCCAACATGCAACCAGGCATCGGGACACGTGCAATGGGTCACATCCAGTTCTGGCTGCAGGTACCTTGTCACTCGTCCATGAACGCGAGGGCAGCAGCGGAAGGCCAACATCTCCAATGAGAGATGGTGGCCACCACATCTGACATGTCGTCGACGTAATCCATCAGCTGACCCGGACAGATGTGCTGACTCCAACCCCTGGCCCCAATGTGCACCAAAGCCCAATCGGGTAGCGGCTCAATGTGCTCACTGCACATGACGACTCGTGCAATCTCCCAGGTCCAGTTGCCAGCATGCATGCCAAACATCCATGCATGCCATAAACGGGCATCACGGTGACACTTCTGGTCGTGGGCCAACAGGGGGCGCACACACACGTCGAAATCCAGGTCAGCCACAGTCACGTTGGAGAGGCAGACATCCATGGGCCACTCGAATATGCACGAGCGACAATGCAACACAGGCTGAACGCAGGTGACGTTCGCAAGGTGGAAGCTCAGTCTGTAACTTATCCGCAGCACTGCCAACGGCAGTGCCCCCAGTACATGCAGCAGACGTGCACGGTACAGGTCCACGTGACTGGAGTCGAGCATGTGTCCGGGATGGTCTGCCATTGCGTCAGTGGCTCTGCTGGAAGCGGCACTGGCTTGCCCTGCGCCAGTCCTGTGGATGAAATGGCACAGCTCGGAGCAATGAGCAGTGTCTGTTTGCAACGGGTGCAGGCCTGGGGTGGGGTGGGAGTACGTGTGAAGGCCATCTCACGCACGCTAACTACGACCAAGGACTTCTGCCTGTGGGATGTGTACACATTGGGCTCACGTCGGGTAGTGCGTAGTGTGGGAGTCGCAAGTAAATGCTATCGTATCTGTCAGGGGGTGCTGGCCACATGCAAGTCCCAGCTCAGAGCTGCAGATGTGCCATCCACCTGATAGTACAGACAAAGGACCCTTCATCCCTACAGTAACTTCACCATCTGCATGCATTCAGGAGATGTACAGAGGCCTGTCGTGGGTGTGGTGGGATGTCTTTGACCCTGGGAATCATGGATGATATGCCCAGCACGTGGCACATGAGCGCCCTCACTGTGTGTTACATTGCCTCACAGCTGCTCCTCCCTCCCACGAGCCCCCACACGTGTGTGCGCTGCGCGGTTGTATCACGTGCACTCCTACGGCACACCATTGTCATGCCTGTCCGCGCATGTCCAGAGGCATGCCAACAACACCGTGACCCTGGCCTTTGAAGGTGTGCGGCCACGTGAGTGTAGGCCAATGGTCCGGACAGGGCGGACACAGGTGTACAGTCCATGGCTGGCTGTGATCGCGCTGCGAATGAGGCTAGGCAACTGACTCATGCAGACGCAGGACTAATACACATTACACCTGGCATGCATGTGCCAAGACCCCGAGCGGTCTTGCGCTCCTACATTTCCCCGTACGTGCGGGCCCGCCCTCCCGGTGCATGCTACATTGCAACATCGACTACTGTGGCCCTGGTGGCGACAACACCCCAACACAGAGACACACTTACCGCACATCCTGCCCAAGGCCTGTTCCGAGCCACGCCCTGCTCCTCCTGCCGATTCAGCACACCCCTGCGCTGACCTGACGTACGCCGGACCAGCACAAGCCGCTTGTGCATGCAGGGCGGGGACGGGCGAAGCTACATGTCCAGGGTCACTGCCAACGCTGAGGTGACATGGTATCGTCCGCTGAAGACAGCACACTGTGATGTTGCAGTGCCCGTGCCCATCAGGCTGACACAATGACCACACGGACACACTTTCTCAGATGGTGTGAATGGCTACAGGCACGTGCGCCCGGCCACATTTATTAGCAGGCACACATATCGAGTGACACCTGTGTCGGATGTGTGTGGGGTGTGTGCACACCAGCCGGCAAGGGCTGCCTGGTGCAGTCAGAAATCGACAACAGTGTACATCGTAAAGGACACAACCATTCAACCGTAAAGGCCCCATGAATTGTGCTGCACAGAGTCAGTGGCCCCGGATGCACAGCGTCCTGCACGGGCCTACCGCCACGGGCGGCTGACTTGCAGGGCACTGCGGCAGGGTCACGAGAGCAGGGCAGGTTCCCGTAGATGACAAACAGGCTTGTCGCGGAGTGTCTTAGTGGACAGTGGAAGGTGTACCCCCAGGGCATGAGGCAGAGGGCAGAACCACGCTGAGACAGTCACTATGGTGGAGATGAATGGAACAGACACATGTCGGACACCAAGTCCGGTCCAGCCAGGTGAAGATGCCGAAAACCACCAGGCCATGGACTCAGACGCCACCAAAGTCTAACCAGAAAGTGCCCATGAGACATTGCGCACAGAGTTAGTGGCACCAGTGCTGTTAGGGGATGCCACCTGTGATGAGGCGTGTCCAATGGTGTGGACTCCTCCACATCTTACCCAAGACACAGTTCCTCATGTGTGACCTACTGGACCGCAGTGTAGGCCTGAGGCAGCGGTCAGCATGGGCCATTCACTGAGTGTCGCCGGCTCAGGTTGGATGGCCCCACCGGCCAGCGTAGTTTAGGTTCAGTGGCACCACTGGACGCAGACTGGCGGTGACAGGGTTGATAGCACCAGGTCGGTTGTTGATGGTGTTCGATCACCTCCGTGACTCTGATCCGGCTTTCGTCCGGACTGAGCCGCATCTTCCTCTTACTCCTCTCCGTGCGTTCACTGGTGTGGACTCTGCCATTCATGATTCGCGACTAGGTGCTGGATGTGGGACCTACTGGTCCACAGGGTAGGCCTGAGCCCTCATCCACGTGTCGCCGGCTTGCGTTGAACAGGGTTAGTGGCACCACGTGTTGCCGGCTGGCGTTGAACAGGGTTAGTGGCACCACGTGTCGCCGGCTGGCATTGAACAGGGTTAGTGGCACCACATGTCGCCGGCTGGCGTTGAACAGGGTTAGTGGCACCACGTGTAGCCGGCTTGCGATATGGAATTATGCCTCACTGATCGAAGGGAGTCTGGTGCTGTGGTCGCTGCCACGGACTTGGGGTCACTGCCATTCAAGACTCTGGACACAGTTCCACATGTTGGACCTACTGGACCCAAGAGGACGCAGGTGGAGTATGTAAATGAGAAAGGAGTAATGTGGGCCAGCGTCGGGGGGGCCAGCGATGGTCTGCGGAGGCTGCAGAGGTCGTGGGACTGGTGCTTGGAGCTTGCACCGGCACGTGGTGGGTCCTCATCGACACACGCCAGTGTAGGCAGGTGAGGGGAGCCTCGTTGATGCGCTGGGGCCGGCATGACGGGTCGGGGGACCAGCGGCCCGGGGTGCAGCAGGCGCACAGGGATGCAGGCCCCGCCGCGCTCGGCACAGGACTCGTGGCGGGCCAAGAGCCGCCGCACTGGCAGACGCGTTGTCCATTCCGATTGAGAACCACGCCCAGTGCGACGGGCTTTTTGTTCACACCCCTACGCAGGCCTGCCGTACGCAGGTCCAACCCACTACGCACGCGCATGCAGGGGGGGACGTAACGTGCGACATTTCCGCGTTCTGCCCCACAGCCTGTGGGGACATGGTAGCGTCCACTGGCCACTGCACTCCATGCACCAGCAGTTGATCTCTATATGGCCATTTCCGTGGTTTGCACTCTGTGGTCTGTCCGGCACCGCCACGCCACACCTGGCATTGGGTGGGTTCACATTCCTTGGTCACTTGCCGCTCTCGCACATGCCTGCTCCATGCCTCTCCTCGCATCCTGCTATTGTGTGTCTGTGGTGCCATGCCGTGGCTGGGTTGTGGGCATGGCAAGGCCAGCTTCCCAATGGAGTTGTGTTGTCGTGTCTGGTCGGTTGGCATGTTGTGTGTCATGTTGAATGTAGTTGTGATGCATGCCCATTGCCAGTGTCGTGAGTTGCATGACTGTGGGCTGGAGGTGTGTGGTGTGTTCATTTTGGACTTACCAACGGGCACTGCATTTCCATGGGTGCCTTCCTGGGAGCGCTGGGTGATGATGGACTGTCGGGAGATGTGAGAATCATGCACTCTGCCTGGGGAGTTGGCCACGACATTGTTGAGGAGTCCCGGGCGGTCCACTGTTGCCTGCACATTCATGATATGCGTGTGCTTTCTGTTGTGGTAGTTGTGTGCAGTGTCGGCAGGGGGCACGAGGGGTACATGTGTGCAGTTGATTGGCCCTGACACGTGAGGGAATCCAGCTATGGCGTAGGGGCCTTGCTTGGTCTCCAGCAGCTCCTGCGCAGTGTGGGTGAAGTGGAGGTGCTGGGGTACCAGGGTGTTGTTGGCATCCAGGACAGGTGTGATGACCTTGTATGGGGCTGGCTGTGTGACTCCTCCGACTCTGGCAGTTGTGGGTTGGATGGTACCAGAGGCCGACATGTGCTGCGCAGCTGGCAGCTTTGTCTGCGGAGGGATGTTGGTTGTCCGCTGGGTTGGTACCATCAGCAGGTGGGGGATGTGGGCCAGGATGCGGGGGATGGTTGTTCTTTTGGGCCTGTAGTGGGCAATGTCCTCCTCTGGCGTTGGGTCTGGGTGGCAGGTGCGTTTAAGGTGGGTCCGCTGTCTTTGTGTACGCTGCCTCTGTGGTGTTCCCGGGGGGCGGGGTGGCGGGACGGGTCCTGGGGTGGTGGCGGGCCTGGGGTGGGTGGCGGTGGGTGTTGTGTCCCTCATGGGTCTCGGAGCTGCATGATCATTGTCTCCATGGCATCTGTGGGTCTTCCTGGCTGGGCTCCCTTTCATGCTGCAGGTAGTCTTCCTGCTCAACACCAGCAGAAGGCAGGTGTTAAATCCCTGCTGCTACAGCGGCTTATCGCCTCTTTTTGGTTCGCATCGCAGATCTGGCAGTTCGTTGTGAAAGTGGTGTTGTGGTTTTTTCGAGTGTTTTTGCACGGGAATGCCTACTCTGCATCTCATTAGGGTTAGTTGGTAGTGTCCACCGTGGTGTTAAATTTTGGGGCAGTTATCGCGGGAATACTGGCGATGTCTGCAGTTTGCACCCGCTTGTGAATGGGGTGTTAAATCTATCTCCACTTTTGATGGGTTAAGGTGGAGATAAATCGGCGGTAGGTCCTTGTGAATATGCCCCCAAGTGTGTACAACAAATGTCCTCTGATACTGCCTTACTGCTCGCCCACACCACCACAAATAGAGAGCAAGGTGCTATCTAACTTTGCCTCTGCCTACCTTTGGGGTTCTACTGGACTCTGTGCACACTATACCTCATTTTGGTATAGTATATACAGAGCCAGCTTCCTACATCACATTTAATTAATAACAATGGCGCACGGTGAGAGGGTGGAAACAAGTAAATGCTGCACCTCAGAAGTGAGGCACTAGTCCCTCCATGGTGCTTCTCGGGCAGGCACTGCACCTCACACCTTCGCTGCCTGACCCCGTGTTCAGGTAATAATTTGCTGTTATCTCTTCTATAAATCCCGCCTGGGAGTATTATTACATTTAAATGTCGGTCGTGCTCTGCCTGTTATCTGGTATTTATGTGTAAGAACTTTTCATTGCGGATCAGCGATAAAGGACTTTTCAAATCCATTTCCATTACACCCTAAATCATCGGCTTCCCACGTGAAGAGATAATCGGGCCTGTCACAGCGGCTTTCCCTTTCATTTGCATTTTAATATGTTCATGATCCAGAGACGGGTGCACATATGAATTAAGACATAAAAAACCCAGAGAGTCAAATTCAATGCCCCGATGGCAGAAGGCGACATCTTTAAAGCAGGTGGGTTTGCACACGTGCTGTGGGTGAATGCTCCCTGCTTCCACAGCTCCCGCCCACGGCTGCTGTCAATCATCTCCTTCAGTCCCAGCGGTGCCTGTTGCCAGAACAACCAACCCAACAATCAGTGGCTGCGCTCGGCCCGCGCGCCCAAGGGAGGCGCCATTACTGGGTGGTACACAAAGTGCATTCCTCATCTGCTTCACTCAGGGCTTTAAGTGGCATGAAAAAACTGAGTGCTAAGTTAAAACTCTGTGCTTAGCATAGTGTGCCGCCCGCCTGGCGTTTTGCTGCTTCTGTCAGTGCATCCAGATATACAATACAACAAGTAACATTGCGCCTACAACAAGCCAGGACTATTGGCTTTGTCAATAGTTGTTAGTTGCATAAGACAAATAAGCAACAGCTATGGCTTCCTTGTATATAATATTGAAAAGGCTTCCGTTCTGAATTGATGAGACTGTGAAAGAACTAAAACGAGTGTCTTTGAAGATACAGCAAAGGCAGTGAAGGATGCGACTGCTGCAGAGTGTAAAAAAAAAAGAAATTCACGCTTAGGGTGAGGGTAAAAATGGAAAGCCCGACAGTGACCCGTCTCAGCACCTGGTTATTAGAACTGCGGGTGCTGAGCACCGGCAGGACCCGGCTCACTTAGAGGCCTGACCTCACTTCTGCAATGGAACAACTAAGCAGACATTTGTACATACATGTGCAGGGCTGCAGCCCACCAAACCCCACCACTTACCACAGATGCCCCCAGCATCATGTTAAGACATGCGAACTGATGGTTAGGAAAGACGTGGAGGATAGAATCAAACTACCCTTCAGCAGCTGGCATATGTACGTAGCGCCTAGAGTCTCTGCGAGGAGTGATGGTGTGCTTTACAAATACTTAATGCTCGTAGCAATAATTATTCCAACTGCCTGCTTTACGCCTGTTCTTACCTACTACCGAAGATATCAGTCTCCATTTAAACAGCAGGTAATCTCTTTTGTGTTACAGAGCTGCATTGACTGCTGTGAAAAGTGTGTGATTTCCATACAGGCCACTGCATGCAAAAAGCTGGTTGGGTTGGGGAGAGTCACATGTCAGATTTGAAGTTAGAGGTTGTGAATAGGCCAGCAGCACAGCAGAAGGTAGGTTAAGTCGAAGCTGTCTTGGCAAAGAGCACAAAAAGGCACTCTTAATCAGGACCACTGCCATTTTGCAAGGCTGCACAGTTTCCACATAATTATGTTTTTTCCGCATTTTCCACATAATCTATCATCTGCTGCATCCTTTGCAGATTTTACAAAAAACAATTCTGGCTCTAACAGACTAAAAGTTGCTAGAAAAAGTGGCATCAGATGTTGCTGCACAGTGCAAGGCCCCTTGCTAAAGTCGACTGGTCACCTTTGAATTGCTTATTGCTGTATTTTTGTGTTAAACTGTTACTTATTAGGGGGAGTGTTAGACCTGTCAGCCCTAGGGTGGTCTTGCCCTGTTTTTTTCCCCTTTTGCGCCTCATTTTTGCCACTATATTTTTACTGGACCTAGGTCTCTGGGCGCCTTGCCACTGCTGGCCAGTGCTGAGGTGCAGGTGCTCTCTCACTAAAGATGGCTGCCACAGGCCCCTGCTACTGCAGAAGGGCCTTACACACACACACGCTAGTAGCCAGGGTCAGGCTGGGACATAGGGATACAGTATCCATCCCGTCCCCGCCTCTGGGCCACATAGCTAGATAGGCGGAAGGTTCCAGAACCTTCCGGGCTGTGGGAGGAGTTATGTTTTGCCGCCTTTAGGAGGGTCACCTGACCTAGGGGTATAAGAGGCTTGGAGGGAAAACCTTTTAGTCAGTTAGGTTGGAGCACCACTGAACCTGGGAGAACCTGCGCTGGAGTATAGGCTTTAGGGCCTAGGGGGGAGACCTACACTACTGCTCCTGACAGGACTGAGGCCCTGCTGAAGTAAGATAGCTGAGGAACGCCCACCACCCACTGACTTTGCCCAGTGTGAGGGGACCCAGGGAACCACCTTCAGCGTGCTGGGAGGAACATCAAGCAACCCCAGAACCACCAACTCACACCCCCCCCCTCAGAAGAAGAACTTTCTGACACGAAACTTTTGTCACAGACATTATAATAAACCATTCCTGACAAGATTCTGAAACCAAGTAACTGGAACCATGAACCTGACAGCCAGTCAACCCAAGCTGAATCTTCAACTGGGGATCACGAGGTAAAGCGCAGTGCCCTAAGCGCTAGACCTTCACCCCCCTATCCATCCCTGCCTGCAGCTGGACTGTCCCCACGAACCCTTCCCACGCAGCCCTGCTCATAGGCTGCCAGCGCGCTCCGCGCTGTATCTCTCCTGAAAGGAAGTTGCCCCCAAGCCACTAACCTCGTGGCTACTCTCTGCTGCTGCTGCGGCCGTCGCCGCGTGAGGAGCGCTGTGAGGACAGCCGAGGTACCGCCGAGTTTGGGGTGGTGAGGTGCGCCGTCCGCGCCCTCACCGAAGCCTTCAAAATCGCCCCCGAGGTCACCGCCGGGCCCGAGAGCCCCACCGCCGAAGTCGCGGCCGAAAAGGACGCCGCCGCAGCCCAGGAGGGCCGCGTGAAGAGAACTGAGGCCTAACGCAACCTCCAGGCCCGTGGACGCCGTTGCTGAGGGACCAGGGACGCCGACCGCGTCATCAACCGCGCCCCCGAAAAGGCCGCGACGTGATTGGGCCCTGCCGGAGCCCAGGGAGGAACGACGCCGGAGGGGCTCCACTGCCAGAGGGAGCCCCCGGGAGATCCCCAACGCCGCGACGTGATTGGGCCCTGCCGGAGCCCAGGGAGGAACGACGCCGGAGGGGCTCCACTGCCAGCGGGAGCCCCGAGAGACCCCCGCGACGAGGACGAGAGAGAGCCGGGGAGCGCGGGCCGCCTCCCCCGGTCTGGGCCCTTGTGCCAGTAGGAGCGGGCTGACCGGAGGAGAGGCGCCCGGCCCCATCCAGGCCCCGAAGCAGCATGGAGACAGTCAGGTGAGCCCGGGAGGACTGGGAGGAAAGCCCTGCCATCAAGGAGGCCCCCGGCCCACTGACGCTTCCCCTGAGTACTGTCCTGAGTGGAGTGGGCAGGGCAGGAGCTGCCAGGAGACCGCGCGGACAGCGCCCCTTCCTAGGAAACAGGCCCCATACACCAGCTGAGCTGGGGCCCTAGAACTCTACCCTCTTGTGAGGAATTAGCCCCGTTGAGACCACAGTGTTCAGGGCCTACATCAATTCCCTGAATGAGGGGAAGGTGCCCCAGGTTAGGGGAGGAATATACAGGAAGTAAAAGTACTTAAAGGAATTGTGCCTAAACCTTAGACCTGCGTTAATCACTGTTTAAGCCTGATGCCTAATTGAATTAAGTTGAAGTGTTTTATGTTGCAGGTACCGGAGTTGCGACGCCCACTACTGAGTGTGGGTGCGCCTAGATTAATGCAGGCCCGGGGTGAAATGTATTGAGATGCCCTGTGTCAGTAACTGTATATTCCGGAAAGTGAACTACCTGTTTAGGCCCATGTATTGTTAATGCACCTTGTGATCGTTATGGGTGCTGTATTTAGGAGATGATTCCTGCGGCCTTTTAGTGGCCTACAATGTTGATGGTATTTTAGGGGAATGTACACCAGTTGAATAACGCAATGTAAAGTTGAAGTAATCTGCCTCATTTGATGCAACCGTGATTTACATAAACGAACTTGATTTTAATTATGCAAGCCTGGTGTGGTGTCCTGTTATTGCTTCGCATTTCTGAGTCAAAGTAAGAGTGTGCTGCACAACTGCCTTACACATTGCCTTTGCGTGCCTTCCCCGCTTTGCGCCATGCTACCGTAACGGACTCGGTAACCCCGTTTCCAACATTGGTGTTCAGCGGTGCGATAAGGACTGGTGTTTGTGCAGCACCCTACAGTGACTCAGTGTGCGCCGCAATTAGACACCTGGTGAAATGCAAGTACTAGGAACTCTTTTGTGATTGCCGATTGTGTTAGTCCTGCATTAGACCTGCTACCTACAATTTAGAACCCCTTCCTTAAATTGTCTGGGACCCCACCAAGAGGATGGAGTTTGAGTTAGCCGACCTAGAAAGGTATACGGTGACACAGCTCAAGGAGTTCTGCCTAGAGAGGGGGGTGGCCGTCAAGCGAGGCGCCAGGAAGGAGGTGCTTCAGAAAGCTTTGAGGGCATGGGTAATGGCCCACCCGGGGGGAAGAGGGGATGAGGAGCAGAGGGAGGCAGACGACCCAGGAGAACTGAACCTACTGAACATTGACGTCAGCAAGAATGTGTTGCCAGGAAGACGTTCCAGGGCAGGCTGTAGTGCGTCAGGGGGGAGTTTGTCAGCAGATGAATTCGAGGACAGGAGGGAGCAGAGGCAATTGACATTAGAGCTTGCTAGGATGGAAAGGGAGCGAGAGCAGGCAAGGCTAGCCATGGAGGAAAGGAGGCTTGCACATGAGCTTAGCCTGAAAGAACTAGAGCTCCGAGCCTTGCAGATGGAGATGGAAGGCAAAGTGAATGGTGGCAGCGTACCTGCTGGGGTTCCACAGGAGCCCAAATTTTATCTACCCAGGGAAGTGATAGCCAGCTTTAGCGTGGGTGATGACATCGACAAGTGGTTGGCGGCGTACGAGGTAGCTTTGGTGGCCCATAGAGTTCCTGAGAGCTACTGGGGGAGGTCTCTACAGGTACATACCTCCACCAGTAAGGGACACACTGTTAACTTTGGATAAGGGGGAGCAAACTAACTACCCTATCATGAAGGAGGCCCTGCTCAGGAAGTTTGGCCTCACCCCAGAGAAGTACCGCCAAAAGTTCCGCAACAGCCACAAGCTCCACACACAAAACTGGGTGGATTTTTATGATTATGCCCGGAAGGCATTGGAGGGTTGGGTGCGTGGCAGCAACGTTGACAATTACACTGGGCTGTACGACCTGTTCTTGAGAGAGCACCTCCTCGAGAAATGTTTTCCGGAGCTGCGCCAGTACTTGGTGGACCGCAAGCTGACCAATCCTAGGGAGCTTGCAGAGGAGGCAGACACGTGGGTCAGCACTCGGGTGTCCCACAAGGGAGCCGGGGCAGACCCCCCGAAAGGTGGACAGGGGTTCCCCCAGAAGAAAGAGGGGGAGATAAAAGAGGGAGTTCTTTAAAGGTCCCCAAAATAGACCGCCTGGGAGAGGGGTAGGTTCCCCATCCCAATCTGGATTCCAGAAACCCACTTACCCTGACAGGAGTCAGCAGCCCAGTACTGTCCGGTGCTACGAGTGCGGGGAGGTTGGGCACTACAAGGGGGATCCCCAGTGTCGCAAGAGAACCCCAGCCCCCACAGGAGGTAAGAGCCCCGGGGTGGCCAGTGTAGCGCTTGGGGAGGAGTTGTCCCTAGGTAGGGGAGGTGAGTGGACAGGCTTGACCTTAGTTTCCCTGGGGGATAGAGAGATCATCCCACTGGTTCAGGTACCCGCGAACACTGCCAAGTATCGGCAGAGGGTCCTGGTGAACGGGGAGGAGGTGGAGGCTCTGAGGGACACAGGTGCCAGCATGACGATGGTGAGACGTCAGCTGGTGTCCCCAGAGCAGGTGATTCCTGAGGAGTTCCACCCGGTTGTGATGGCTGACAATAGCCTGGGTCATTACCCCATGGCCCAAGTTCCCTTTGAGTGGGGAGGAGTATCAGGTCTGATGAAGGTTGCGGTGAGCCCTGCCATGCCAGTTGACTGTCTGCTGGGCAACGACTTGGAACATACTGCCTGGAGGGAGGTAGAGTTCAATGCCCATGCTGAGATGTTGGGGTTACCAGGATGGACTTGCGTTATCACGCGGTCCATGGCTGCCCGACAAGGAACTCAGCCCGGGTTGGAGCCTGAAATAATGGCCCAGCCCACTGCTGGACGAGGAGATGTCCGGGAGGAGACACCCGGTGAGATGGATGGGGAGCCCGCGGAGGTGACCCCGGAGTCCGCTGAGGTGGTTGGTTTTCCCGTGGGGGACCTGCCTACCCCTGCAGAGTGGCAGGTGGAAGGAGGGCCTACCCGGGAAGAATTTTGCCGGGCACAGAGGGAGTGCCCTACGCTTGAAGGCATACGGCAACAGGCCGAAGCCCAAGCAGCTGGAACAGAGACTGGTAACTACCATGTCTACTGGGAGGATGGTCTCCTCTACAGTGAGCCTAAGGCTCCGGTGCATGGGTCCTCAAGGGCCGTGGTGGTCCCCCAATGCTACCGAGCCTTTCTGCTAGAGTTGGGACATGAGATACCACTAGCAGGACACCTGGGCCAGGACAAGATGTTTGCGCGCTTGGTCCCACATTTTTACTGGCCCAGGATGCGCGTCACTTCTGACACTTTTTGCAAGACCTGCACCACTTGCCAGGCGAGCGGCAAGACAGGGACTAAAGTGAAGGTCCCTCTAGAACCTCTCCCAGTTGTCAATACCCCTTTTGAGCGAGTAGGGATTGACATTGTCGGGCCGTTGGATCCGCCGACTTCTGCTGGACATAGGTTCATTTTGGTGCTAGTAGACCACGCCACCCGGTACCCAGAGGCAATACCTCTGAGGACCATCACTGCACCGGTGGTGGCGCGGGCCATCATGGGGATTTTTACCCGAGTGGGATTCCCCAAGGTCGTGGTGTCAGATAGGGGCACGAATTTCATGTCGGCCTACATGCAGGCCATGTGGAAGGAGTGTGGAGTGACCTACCGGTTCTCCACTCCTTACCACCCCCAGACGAACGGGCTCGTGGAGCGCTTTAACAAAACCTTGAAGGGGATGATCAGGAGCCTACCCGAGGACTTAAGAAGGAAGTGGGACGTCCTCTTACCCTGTCTGCTCTTCTCCTACCGAGAGGTGCCGCAGAAGGGGTCGGTTTCAGCCCCTTTGAGCTGCTCTATGGCCACCCCGTTCGGGGGCCCCTCAGTCTTGTCAAGGAGGGGTGGGAGAAGTCTTCCTCGAAGCTTCCCCGTGATGTGGTCAGCTATATGCTGGCGTTCCGCAGCCAAGTGGCCAAGCTGTGGAAGGAGGCCTCGGACAACCTAGAGGCAAGTCAGGCCGTCATGAAGCAATGGTATGACCGGAACGCGCAGACGGTAGAGTTAGACGCTGGACAGAAGGTGTGGGTCATGGAGCCAGGAGAGCTTAGCGCCCTCCAGGACAGGTGGACTGGACCGTTTGAGATCCTGGAAAGGAAAGGCCAGACCACGTATGTCGTCGATGTGAAGACCCCCGTCAACCCCACAGGGTGTTCCACGTCAACCGCCTGAAGCCACACCAGGAGCGTTCCGAGCTCACTCTCCTGATGATAACAGATGGAAGTGAGGAGGAGGAGAGTGAGCCTCTGCCAGACCTTCTGGCGGCCCATGAAAAGGATGGTTCGGTAGAGGGAGTGGTCCTCGCCCCATCCTTGACCCCAGAGCAACAGAGGGACTGCCGCCAGGTCTTGGGGCAGTACGCCTCGTTGTTCTCCCTCACGCCTGGAATCACGCACCTGTGTACCCATGATGTGGACACAGGGGACAGTCCGCCAGTGAAAAACAAGTCTTACCGGCTGTCCGATAAGGTCAGGGCGAGTATCCAGGGTGAGGTTACCAAGATGCTAGAACTGGGGGTGATTGAGCCTTCCAGTAGCCCTTGGGCTAGTCCGGTGGTGTTGGTGCCGAAAGCGGCCCCCCGGGCACCACACCAGAACTTCGGTTCTGTGTGGATTACCGCGGACTCAACTCAGTCACCAAGACCGACGCTCACCCGATCCCTCGGGCGGATGAGCTCATTGACCGGCTGGGAGCAGCCCGGTATCTGAGTACCATTGATTTAACGTCAGGCTATTGGCAGATCGCCATGGCGGAAGGAGCAAGGGAGAAGACTGCGTTCTCCACCCCCGAGGGCCACTTTCAATTTCGTGTGATGCCCTTCGGGTTGAAAAATGCTCCAGCCACTTTCCAGCGGTTGGTGAACCAGGTGCTGTCTGGCCTAGAGGCCTTCTCTGCTGCCTACCTGGATGACATAGCTGTCTTCCGTAGCAGCTGGGAGGACCATCTGCAGCATCTCCAGGAGGTGCTACAGGCTTTGCAACGGGCTGGTCTAACCATCAAGGCCAGCAAGTGCCAGATTGGACAGGGATCTGTCGTGTACCTGGGACATCTGGTGGGCGGAGGTAAGGTGCAACCCCTCCAAGCCAAGATTGAGACCATCATGGCCTGGGAGCCCCCCAAGACCCAAACAGAGGTCCGAGCTTTTCTCGGCCTCACGGGATACTACCACCGGTTCGTCAAGGGATATGGAACCATCGTGGGCCCATTGACGGAATTGACTTCGAAGAAGCAGCCCCGCAGAGTCATCTGGACGGCTGCCTGCCAGGAAGCCTTTGAGACCCTTAAACGTGCCATGTGCACCGCACCGGTGCTCAGGACCCCAGACTTTGGATGGGAGTTTATCGTGCAGACAGACGCTTCTGAGCATGGCATAGGAGCTGTGCTCTCGCAGCTGAATGACGATGGCCAAGACCAGCCAGTGGCCTTCATCTCCCGAAGACTACTCCCCCGGGAACAGCGGTGGAGTACCATTGAACGGGAAGCCTTTGCTGTGGTTTGGGCTGTAAAGAAGTTGAGGCCATATCTTTTTGGTTGTCACTTCTTGATCCAGACCGACCACAGACCCCTTCGCTGGCTCATGCAAATGAGAGGCGAAAACCCCAAATTGTTGAGGTGGTCCATTTCCTCCAGGGGATGGACTTTCGGGTGGAACATCGACCCGGTGTAGACCACGCCAACGCTGACGGTCTGTCCCGGTTTTTCCGCCTTAGCGAAGAGAACTCCCTAGAGGTTGGGAAGCTCTCCCCTCCTTCGGCTGGGGGGGACGCGTGTTAGACCTGTCAGCCCTAGGGTGGTCTTGCCCTGTTTTTTTTCCCTTTTGCGCCTCATTTTTGCCACCATATTTTTACTGGACCTAGGTCTCCGGGCGCCTTGCCACTGCTGGCCAGTGCTGAGGTGCAGGTGCTCTCTCACTAAAGATGGCTGCCACAGGCCCCTGCTAATGCAGAAGGGCCTTACACACACACACGCTAGTAGCCAGGGTCAGGCTGGGACATAGGGATACAGTATCCATCCCGTCCCCGCCTCTGGGCCACATAGCTAGATAGGCGGAAGGTTCCAGAACCTTCCGGGCTGTGGGAGGAGTTATGTTTTGCCGCCTTTAGGAGGGTCACCTGACCTAGGGGTATAAGAGGCTTGGAGGGAAAACCTTTTAGTCAGTTAGGTTGGAGCACCACTGAACCTGGGAGAACCTGCGCTGGAGTATAGGCTTTAGGGCCTAGGGGGGAGACCTACACTACTGCTCCTGACAGGACTGAGGCCCTGCTGAAGTAAGATAGCTGAGGAACGCCCACCACCCACTGACCTTGCCCAGTGTGAGGGGACCCAGGGAACCACCTTCAGCGTGCTGGGAGGAACATCAAGCAACCCCAGAACCACCAACTCACACCCCCCCCCCTCAGAAGAAGAACTTTCTGACACGAAACTTTTGTCACAGACATTATAATAAACCATTCCTGACAAGATGCTGAAACCAAGTAACTGGAACCATGAACCTGACAGCCAGTCAACCCAAGCTGAATCTTCAACTGGGGATCACGAGGTAAAGCGCCGTGCCCTAAGTTCTAGACCTTCACCCCCCTATCCATCCCTGCCTGCAGCTGGACTGTCCCCACGAACCCTTCCCACGCAGCCCTGCTCATAGGCTGCCAGCACGCTCCGCGCTGTATCTCTCCTGAAAGGAAGTTGCCCCCAATCCACTAACCTCGTGGCTACTCTCTGCTGCTGCTGCGGCCGTCGCCGCGTGAGGAGCGCTGTGAGGACAGCCGAGGTACCGCCGAGTTTGGTGTGGTGAGGTGCGCCGTCCGCGCCCTCACCGAAGCCTTCAAAATCGCCCCCGAGGTCACCGCCGGGCCCGAGAGCCCCACCGCCGAAGTCGCGGCCGAAAAGGACGCCGCCGCAGCCCAGGAGGGCCGCGTGAAGAGAACTGAGGCCTAACGCGGCCTCCAGGCCCGTGGACGCCGTTGCTGAGGGACCAGGGACGCCGACCGCGTCATCGGCCGCGCCCCCGAAAAGGCCGCGACGTGATTGGGCCCTGCCGGAGCCCAGGGAGGAACGACGCCGGAGGGGCTCCACTGCCAGCGGGAGCCCCCGGGAGATCCCCAACGCCGCGACGTGATTGGGCCCTGCCGGAGCCCAGGGAGGAACGACGCCGGAGGGGCTCCACTGCCAGCGGGAGCCCCCGAGAGACCCCCGCGACGAGGACGAGAGAGAGCCGGGGAGCGCGGGCCGCCTCCCCCGGTCTGGGCCCTTGTGCCAGTAGGAGCGGGCTGACCGGAGGAGAGGCGCCCGGCCCCATCCAGGCCCCGAAGCAGCATGGAGACAGTCAGGTGAGCCCGGGAGGACTGGGAGGAAAGCCCTGCCATCAAGGAGGCCCCCGGCCCACTGACGCTTCCCCTGAGTACTGTCCTGAGTGGAGTGGGCAGGGCAGGAGCTGCCAGGAGACCGCGCGGACAGCGCCCCTTCCTAGGAAACAGGCCCCATACACCAGCTGAGCTGGGGCCCTAGAACTCTACCCTCTTGTGAGGAATTAGCCCCGTTGAGACCACAGTGTTCAGGGCCTACATCAATTCCCTGAATGAGGGGAAGGTGCCCCAGGTTAGGGGAGGAATATACAGGAAGTAAAAGTACTTAAAGGAATTGTGCCTAAACCTTAGACCTGCGTTAATCACTGTTTAAGCCTGATGCCTAATTGAATTAAGTTGAAGTGTTTTATGTTGCAGGTACCGGAGTTGCGACGCCCACTACTGAGTGTGGGTGCGCCTAGATTAATGCAGGCCCGGGGTGAAATGTATTGAGATGCCCTGTGTCAGTAACTGTATATTCCGGAAAGTGAACTACCTGTTTAGGCCCATGTATTGTTAATGCACCTTGTGATCGTTATGGGTGCTGTATTTAGGAGATGATTCCTGCGGCCTTTTAGTGGCCTACAATGTTGATGGTATTTTAGGGGGAATGTACACCAGTTGAATAACGCAATGTAAAGTTGAAGTAATCTGCCTCATTTGATACAACCGTGATTTACATAAACGAACTTGATTTTAATTATGCAAGCCTGGTGTGGTGTCCTGTTATTGCTTCGCATTTCTGAGTCAAAGTAAGAGTGTGCTGCACAACTGCCTTACACATTGCCTTCGCGTGCCTTCCCCGCTTTACGCCATGCTACCGTAACGGACTCGGTAACCCCGTTTCCAACAGGGAGCCATTGCCCAGGCAGTGTTAACGTGTTAAAAAGACAAAATAATGCAGTGACATTGTCACAAAACATGACGCCGCCCATGGATGCAGAAAGACTACGATAACATCGTCCACTGACAGAGAAGAAGTAGAACTCTGTCTGGGACATTCCATGTGTGTATATGACTGACCATCAAGGCCAGGTTTAGTAACCAAAACAAGTCTAGGTAATACGTTCAAAACAGCCCCACACTAGGCTAGATTCCGGCCATCAGGGCTCGGTTGGATCATGGCAGCCCATCTTTCCTAAAAACAGCCACCTAGCCTGCAGCCTACCGGGGAAATGCCAGAGTGACCGAATGGGCAGTCTGGCCCAGCTGCCCAGATATGAAAAAATTGAAAAACATCACTGTTTTAGAGGTTGAATACGTTGTTACATTTCAGAAAGCTTTGACTAACCTAAGAGATAACAGACATCTGAAGTTGTCACATGTTCCTCACGAGTAGCTCATTTAGTGAGGTGTTCTTTGCATGCAGAGACTGGTATTTATAATAGTAAAAATAGAAAAACTGTAAGTACTAGAAAGTGAAGGATAAACTCAGGACCAAATAAGCTTCATTGCATTTCTGTGGAAGATGCAGAGAGTTGTGGAGAGATGCACACGTCTCATTTGTATTTCGTAATCAAGAAATCAAAAGAATCAGGGCCAATTTTTAGGTCGAAGCCTAACAGATAGCGCAGCTGTCTGGTTTGCAAAAGACATCTTGGGGACTTTCGGAAAGCTGACATAGGAATGCATTCCGTCCATTGCTTACCATTGGCTCTGTAGTTTGAAACTCACATTTGCTTCCTTTCTATTTGCTGACTTTATATGCTTTAGGCTCTCCACCATGTACTTGACTCTCCCGTGGAGCATAGCCTATTTTCTGTATTCTTGCACGAATGCTCGCTTTCTGTAAATTGGCCTTTATATTTTGTTCTTATCTTTTCACATTTTCTGTGCATTCAAAGACAGAGGACAAATGTCAGGCTCTGTCTTTCGAGGGAGCTTGGTGTTTACTTTTCTTTCTCTGACTTCAAAGTGAGAGGCTTTATCTGACAATCTGGGAGTGTATAAGGGGATAGGTTTTTTTCCCTCTTTTTTTTTAGAGTTTTATATAGCACGAAGTAGACCCGAGACATCGGGTATCAAAGCGCTTTACATGAGCACCAGTTTCGTTACAGATGGACACATTCATTTTTGTTAGGCACGGGGAGATTAAGTGATGGTCCGTCCTGACGCTACCTGACAGGAGACGTTCCGGCCGTGATTTCCGACTTATTGAGGTTGGAACTGGCATTTGCCCTAAATATTGGGTCCACCTTATCTTGGTGTGACTGACGTCTTAGTACTACCTGCACTTAGCCTGATGTGGTTTTATTTCACCTACGTTAAGTGTACCTCGCTCTCTCAAATAATATAAGTGGACGGGATTCACGACATCCCCTGCTGCCTTGGTACGCCATGGACACATTGATGTCACATCTCATGAGTGCCTTATTAATGCCTTGAAGAAGTCCATGTGTATGGACGAAACGCATCGGCTGTTCAGTTCATCCTGATCGCTTTTAATCCTTTGTGAATAAAAGAAGAACTTTAATAATTCATCTTTGAACACGGATCTGATTTTTTCCCTGTGTGTTTGTCTCTTGGTGGTGCACCTTTGCTTATGTTTGAAATTGTGACATTCCTGTTTTAGACTGCACCGTGACAGTGGGTGCGCTAACAGTGTGCACACAGATCTCTGGGTATTTCCAGTGTAAATATATTACATAGGGATAGCAGGTCAGGTGCTGTTTCTTATAGGGTTCCACTGTCTAGGTTTGTTTTTTCCATTTGCCCAGATTCACAGGATGTTGAGCGTCGTTGCCGAGACTCAAACCGGGTTCCCCAACTTCGAGGTCGACCACTCTAGCCGTAAGGCTACATCCTCTCCTTTGATTCCTTGTAGGGTTTTCTCATCTTTTTCATTTGCTCTCCCTGCCTCTGTCACAGCTTTTGGGTTTTGCAAGCACTGTGACACCTTTGCGTACTGTGTGCTCTACACATTTATTTATTTCCTAGCACACAACAACATTTAAATGTCTGTAAATTAACTGTGCAAATATGTCAGAATATATCAGAATTGGGAAAGCACAAATGAAGCACTCTTTTTATTCTGAAGTGTTCTGGAAACAAATGTTTGAATACGATCAAAACAAATCAATACACTAGGTGATGCCATTTCCACATATTATCATTTGTGCGCTGTATAGCTTTAGCAGTGAAACTATATGTCTGTGCAAATGTAATGGACATTTCAATTGAAAAAAATGTTATCCGTAATAGCAGTGCACTAGCGCACCAAGCTTACTCCACTCTACGCCACTCCACTGATAGACACTCTACTCCACTCTACACTACTCTATGCCCCTCCACTCTACGCCACTCTATGCCTCTCCTTTCTACTCTACTCAACTCTATTCTACTCTACGCTGCTCTACTCCACTCTACAGCACTCTATACCACTCTACAACACTCTATGTCACACTACTCTACTCCACTCTATGACATTCTATGCTACTCCACTCCACTCCATACCACTCATACTCATCTATATCACACTGAAATCTAATGCACCCTACTCCGTGCCACTCCACTCTACACCACTCTATTTTATAAGACTCTAATCCACTTTACTCCAGTCCACTCTTCTCCTCTCTATGACACTCCACTTTATGACACTGCACTGTACAGTACTCTACGACACTCCACTCTACGACACACTATGCCACTCCACTCTCCTACAATCCACAACATTTTTCCCACTCTATGACACTCCATGCTACACCACTCTACTCCACTCTGACACTTTAATCCACTCTTCTCCATTCTACTCTATGGCACTCCACTCTAAACCACTCCACTCTACTCCACTTTACAACACTTTACTCCACTCTAAGGCTCTATGCAACACCCCTCCACTCTATGTCACTCCACTCTATGACTCTCTCCTCCACTCCACGACACTCTACTCCACTCCATGCCACTCTATGACACTCTATTCCACTCTACACCACTCTATGCCACTTAACTCTAGGACACTCCACGCCATGCCCCTCCTCTCTATGGCCCTCCATTCTACGCCCCTCTGCTCTACGTCCTTCACTCTATGACACTTTACTCTACTCCACAATATGCTCCTCTACTCTTTGCCCCTCCACTCTTTGCCCCTCCCTTCTACGCCACTCTACAACACTTCGTGACACTCCTACACCACTCCAATCTACGCCACTTTACTACAACTATACCACTCTACTTTACAACACTCTACACCACTCCACACCACTCTACGGCACTCCATGCCACTCTGTTCCACTGTATTCCATCTATGCCACTCTACTCCACTCTACACCACTCTACTCTGCGTCACTCTACTCCACTCTGCTCTATGGCACTCCACTCTACAACACTCCTCTCTATGACACTCTACACCACTCCACGACACATCACACCACTCTGCTTCACTCTACTCAACTCTATGCCACTCTACTCCACTTTACCCCACTCTACTTAATGACACTCTACTCCACTCTGCTCTACAACACTCCACTCTACGCCACTCCACTCTATGACACTCTACTCAACTCTATGATACTCCACTCTAGGACACTCTACTCCCCTCTACTCTACAATCCTCCACTCTACGACCCTCCCATGCTAATCCACTCTACGTCACTCCATGACAGTCTATACCACTCCACTCTTCACCACTTTACTGCACTGTATTCCACACTAAAACACTTTACTCCACTTAACGCTATGCAACTCCACTCTATGCCACTCCAATTTATACCACTCCACTCCAGAGCACTCTGCAACCCTCCATTGTATTACACTCCACTCTGTGACACTTCACTCCATGACATCCCACTTTATCCAACTCCACGCCACTACTCTCTACAGAACTCCATTTCACTGTACACCACTCCACTCTACGCCACTATACTCCACTCTATGCCAAGGCACTCTACGACACTCTACGCCCCTCCACTCTATGTCCCTCCACGCTGCCACCTGCACTATACGCCACTCAACTCCACTCTTCGTCACCCTACTCTACTCCACTCTACTCCATGACACTTTATGACCCTCAACTCTACAACCCTTCACTAATCTCAACGATACTCTACTGCACTCTATTCCCCTCCACTCTATGCCCCTCCACTCCACTCTATGCCACTCCACTCTACGACACTCTACTCCACTCAATGCAACTCCATTTATGCCAATCCACACAACTTTATTCCACTCTACTCCACTATACTCTACTCCACTCCACTCCATGACACACTACTCCACTCTACACCACTACTAACCTGTTCACCACTCCACTCTATTCCACTCTATGCCATCCCAGTCTACTACACTCTATGACACTTCACTCTAGGACACTCTACTCCACTCTATGCCCCACCACTCTACACCCCTTCACTCTATGCTCCTCCACACCACTCCACTGTACTCTACACCACTCCCCTCTACTGTACACCACACAACTCCACTACACACCACTCTACTCCACAACACTTCACTCTACACTCTACTTCACAACACTCCACTCTGCTCCACAACACTCCACTCTGCTCCACGACACTCTACTCAACTTCACGACACTCCAATATACAATACTCCACTCTATGACACTGCATACACTACACTACACTTTACGACACTCCACAACCCTCCACCCCACTTTACTTCACTCCATGACACTATATGCTATTCCACTCTACAACACCCCCTTTACAACACTCCACTCCAGGGCACTCTCACTTAAGCCACTAACTTTTAGCCATGTTGAACAGCAACCACGCTGGTGTACAACATGACTAAAACACATTGGCAAAGCCAATAGCTCTTGCATAGGTGAGATCGATTGGCTTAGCCAATGCTTGTTCCCACTTAGGATAGCTATTAAAATTGTGCAAACATTTGCTCTGATAATAAAGTTCGGTAAAATTTTGCTTTTTGACAACCTTCCCTCCTCCCTATGGGCCTGCGTCTGATGGATGGTCTCATAAAACGCTAATTCATCCTTGCTTAAAACCTTCTGTGCTGCATCGATGAGGCGAAGCAGCGCAGCAGGGGAGTCATTACAGCACTAAACGTATCCATGGTCATTGTGTGAGTCTACAACAGAGGGTCAGCGCACAGCATCTAAACTGGTGTGCACGCATAACCAGCCCTTTCTTCAAAACTGGACTAGTACTTATTTTAATGAAAAGTGTTGAGGGGCTGGGGCAGACTCTGAAAAACAGACTATCCAGGAAAAACTGGAACATACAGTAATACGCAATAAATTCTATCACACCTGCCCTTCAAAGTTACTTGAGTACTTTTACATATAAGCCACACCCCCTTCCGGACCGCCCTTCAGATTGGCTGTCGAAAGTCTAATGTAACAGCTCCCCTAAGCCCTCTTTCTCCAGTTTCACTGGAACCTCCAGTCCATACAGGCTGTTGTCCTCTTCCAAGACATACTAGTCTGATCCTCTACCTATTGAACCTTCTTTATTTCCTGGGGTTCCTTTGCTGTCCTAGGCCTATTGCACCTTGTAGCCCCTCTGGCCATTCCAGTTCTCCGGGGCCTACTGGCTTCAGTACATACTCGGCGACTTAACATTTCCAGGCTCTGATGAAGGCCAGCATACATCCATACCCAAGTCACCCATTCTAACCTTTTACCTTGTCCATGAGCCTGGCTTTCCCACCAGACCAGATACTCACACTTTGCAAGTATTACATAAAGACAATCCCACAACAGGGACCAAACACAACAGAACGTCTGAGTAAGAGGAGTAGAATCACAAGCCAAAAAAGATCCATAAAGTACGGCCACCGGAGAATGACAAAGGTGGATGTGACAGAGCGCAAGCTTTGAAAGACGTAAGGGGATAACACGAAATGGCCACCGTGGAAAACCTGGCCAGGGTCCCACCTTGGAAAAACAAACAGCATTCAGCAAACACCAGACACAGACCTCAGCATCTGCTCGGGAGAGAAATGGTACCTCACTCCACCCAAGTGTGGACTGGCGCCTGATAGATGGGATCAATGTAAGATACTATATAGAAACTAAAAGAGTGCTTTAATATGAGGAGTCTGTGCTTGCAAAAACTGCTGATCTGGTCTTCATCACCATACAAATCTCCTCTAAACAATGCAGAAATACGTAGCTACATGCTATCTACCCTCTCTCCTTAAATTAGCTATCCTCATTGGCCTACATTTACCATCCTTCTGTCCATCACCTCCCTTTATGATGGATGTGCAGACCTGGCCCACCCTGAGCTGGCCATGTGTCCCTTAATCAAGGACATATCACCTGTCCCTTCACTAACTGAGAAATCCCACGCCCCCCAAATTCAGCATTAAAAACACGACAAAAAATGCTCCCTCCGTGGCCTCTTACTACTCTTAAAACAAAGCTGCCAACCCCACCCTCATCTGTATTTCATTTGTTGCCTGTAGTTGACAAGGGTGTTTTCTCTGGGCCTTGGGCAGGCAGTGGTTAGTGAACAGTCTCTGTTGTGGTTTGCGGTAATTTACCACTTGTACCCTTTGACCCAGGGGTGCAACTAGACCCGAACTTCAGGGGTGAGGGCTAAGACTCCCAGCCAGGGCTGGCCCTAACACTGGTTGCGCACGGTGCAACAGTCTTTTTTGGCGCCCTTCCCCATTTCCTCCTCCATGAAACAATGCACCTCATCTCTCCTTTCTGACAAACATTTCATTTTTTTTATAGGGCTACTCGTAGTTTCCTCACATTCAGTTCTGTGATCTGCATGTTACACGTTCTTTGTAGCTGGCAAATGAACCCTCTGCGCTTTGTGTGGGTGAAAGGAGTGCCCATGTGAGTGCATGGTGAGCGATGCGACAGTGTGAGAGTAGAATGAGAGCAGTAAGTGCAGGGTGAGTGAGGTGACCACATGAACTTGGGTGCAGATGTAAGTGCAGAGTGGGACGAATGAATGTATGGTTAGTGATGGGCTTGTTTGAGTGTGATTGGAAAGTGAGCAGTGAGGGGGACAGGTGAGTGAAGTGTCCCATGAGTGCAGGGTGAGTAGTGTGCTTGTGTGACTGCAGGGTGAGGTACAGGGTGAACAGCGCAAGTGCATTGGGAGTGCAGAGTGATCACTGTGAGTGCAGAGTGAGCGCTGTGCTGTGACCGCAGGGTAATTGGATGGGAGAAGAGTGTGAGTTCATGGCGAGTGGCATAAATGCTGTGTGGTCATTGTGAGTGCAGGGTGAATGGTGTGAGTGCATGGTGATCAGTGTGAGTGCATTGTGATCGCGGTGAGTGCAGGGTGAGTCTGAAAGTGAAAGGCGAGAATGAGGAGTGAGTTGTCTGAATGCAAGGTGCATTCCCAGACACTTGAAGTAACTCAGCATGTTATTGAGGGCTGGCGTAGGGTTTCAGATATAAGTTCAACTATTGCTATTATGGCATTATTCAGAGACAGGGCCGGACTGGCCGGCGCAGGCACCAGGGGTTTTCTCAGTGGGCCAGGAGGGTGGGAGCCGGTTTTGGACCGGTGGGCGCCATATTTGGTACAGGGGGCCGGTTAAGCAGCAGTGCTGCAATATAGGCCCCCCTGTACCAAAAGCAGCTGCAGTGCTTTCCACATGCACTCCCCCGTCCCCCAAACCCCTCCCTTGCGGCCGGTCCGACTCAATTGGCTTGTTTGTGTTCCCAGTCTGGCCCTGTTCAGGGATGGCGGGTGGAGGAAATAAATATGTGCTCATCCTGTAACAAACTTCCAGTCTTATGATTAGGGTTGCCAGCTCATTATATTGATGTCCAGATATTACAAAAATAAACAGTCACCTAAGGCCGTATTTTCAGCACTTATCTGTGCATACTTGGAACAACAAATATAAATAGAAAGCATTTTTAATTGTGTTCTAGGGCTGCCTGAATGATCCATGGCTGATAATAAAAGGGAATTAAGACCGAGAAGTCACATTACATATAAATACATTCATTTTTATTTATAACCCTATTTAGTGTCAAGACGCGGCCTTTGCAGGCTCTTTAAACAACACATGGCTGGCATTTTTTTTTGGCAACCCTACTTTATATTTTCTTTTCATGAAATGCATTCTCACACTACGGCAGTAAAAGTAAAATCCAAATGTAAGGCATAGGGAGAGTGGGGGGCCAGGGGGTACTGGAACCAGAAAAAAAACTGAGCCTTGTTAAACAGTTTACAAAGGTATGTAAATATGTAAATGGTTTTTAAAGACCTGTAAATAACTCGGGCGTGTGGGAGATAAGACTCCAGACACTGCCCAGCTGAGCCCACAGCAGCATGAGCTGAGACACACGACGAGGGGGGGAAGGGGGGGCTGAAGCCCTTTCAGCCCAATGGGAGTTGCGCGCCTGCTTTGACCTTAGACACCACGGAATTCCGGTTGAACAGCCAACCCGCGACTCTGCGAGTGTAGGTAAGTCTGTGAGTAAAGCTCGATCCAGCGGTAGCAATGTGTTTAGAACCAGCGTGCAGTAACAACACTTTAACTCACTGCCCAGCCAGACCCAGTACCTTTAAACAGAAGCGGTCCACGCTTATGGGCAGGTAAAGAAGGGCCATCAGTATTAATCAGTATTAAGCACAACAAGGTCTCTGCAAAAGGGTCAAACTGAGGCCAGCCTTCTGCTGCTCTGTAATTAGGAGTGACAAGTTGCTGCTATTGAACAACAACTCTTCAATCACTAAATCAATTTCTCCTGAAATCGCTAATGCTATTAGCAAAGAGATCCGAAAGGCAGGCAGAGATCTTTAAAGATGGTGGGAGGTCCTGGAGAGCCGGAGGAGGCAAAGACTCCCTCCAAACCAGAGGCCTCTGAGGCTAGCGGGCCACCCACCAGGGTCCAAGGGGGCCGGAGGAGGCAAAGACTCCCTCCATACCAGAGGCCTCTGAGGCTAGCGGGCCACCCACCAGGGTCCAGGGGGGCCGGAGGAGGCAAAGACTCCCTCCATACCAGAGGCCTCTGAGGCTAGCGGGCCACCCACCAGGGTCCAGGGGGGCCGGAGGAGGCAAAGACTCCCTGCAAACCAGAGGCCTCTGAGGCTAGCGGGCCACCCACCAGGGTTCAGGGGAACCGGAGGGGGCAAAGACTCCCTCCAAACCAGAGGCCTCTGAGGCTAGCGGGCCACCCACCAGGGTCCAAGGGGGCCGGGGGAGGCAAAGACTCCCTCCAAACCAGAGGTCTCTGAGGTTAGCGGGCCACCCACCAGGGTCCAGGGGGGCCGGAGGAGGCAAAGACTCCCTCCAAACCAGAGGCCTCTGAGGCTAGCGGGCCACCCACCAGGGTCCAAGGGGGCCGGAGGAGGCAAAGACTCCCTCCATACCAGAGGCCTCTAAGGCTAGCGGACCACCCACCAGGATCCAAGGGGGCCGGAGGAGGCAAAGACTCCCTCCAAACCAGAGGTCTCTGAGGCTAGCGGGCCACCCACCAGGGTCCAGGGGGGCCAGAGGAGGCAAAGACTCCCTCCAAACCAGAGGCCTCTGAGGCTAGCGGGCCACCCACCAGGGTCCAGGGGGGCCGGAGGAGGCAAAGACTCCCTCCAAACCAGAGGCCTCTGAGGCTAGCGGGCCACCCACCAGGGTCCAGGGGGGCCGGAGGAGGCAAAGACTCCCTCCATACCAGAGGCCTTTGAGGCTAGCGGGCCACCCACCAGGGTCCAGGGGGGCCGGAGGAGGCAAAGACTCCCTCCAAACCAGAGGCCTTTGAGGCTAGCGGGCCATCCACCAGGGTCCAAGGGGGCCGGGGGAGGCAAAGACTCCCTCCAAACCAGAGGCCTCTGAGGCTAGCGGGCCACCCACCAGGGTCCAAGGGGGCCGGGGGAGGCAAAGACTCCCTCCAAACCAGAGGCCTCTGAGGCTAGCGGGCCACCCACCAGGGTCCAAGGGGGCCGGGGGAGGCAAAGACTCCCTCCAAACCAGAGGCCTCTGAGGCTAGCGGGCCACCCACCAGGGTCCAAGGGGGCCAGAGGGGGCAAAGACTCCCTCCAAACCAGAGGCCTCTGAGGCTAGTGGGCCACCCACCAGGGTCCAAGGGGGCCGGAGGAGGCAAAGACTCCCTCCATACCAGAGGCCTCTGAGGCTAGCGGGCCACCCACCAGTGTCCAAGGGGGCCGGAGGAGGCAAAGACTCCCTCCAAACCAGAGGCCTCTGAGGCTAGCGGGCCACCCACCAGGGTCCAAGGGGGCCGGAGGAGGCAAAGACTCCCTCCAAACCAGAGGCCTCTGAGGCTAGTGGGCCACCCACCAGGGTCCAAGGGGGCCGGAGGAGGCAAAGACTCCCTCCAAACCAGAGGCCTCTGAGGCTAGCGGGCCACCCACCAGGGTCTAAGGGGCCCTGCAAATATCAGAGTTTGCAAAGAACACACCTCACCTGCAAGCAACATCTTAAGAAAAACGTGTAAAAGATCTTTCATTATTTGCTTTAAAAAAATGCATCTAAAAAAAAGTGCCAACTTGAAAAAATTGTTACAAGCTGCAGTTTGCGAACACTTGTGTTAAACTATCGTCCCCGAAAAGGTTAACGACCATATGTCTAAAGCATGGTTTATCTATTTTGGTCTTCAGTTGAAGCATTTAATTAAAACCGTTGTATTAAAACATGTGCAACGTGTAAAACTCAAAACATTTTAGACTTTGACAAGACTGTGATGAATATGTCTAACTGTAAAATGTAAATAACCAGTTATTAAAATAGTGTTTAATGCGATTGTAGCAAAGCAGGGACACTGAAGAACAGTGAGAGGCAGCGACCTGCTCAACATTAACGAATGGATCCGACTCACAAAGAAACTGGCATGGAAACCTTTAGGCTAAACACATAAAAAATAATGTTACCGATGCAAAAACACTTTTGGAATTCTCATATTTCTGTTTTGCTCACATAGAAAGATTTTCTCACACAATGATTTTTGTGTGGGTACATTTGTCTGGTACAATGGAGAGGGAATGGCCTGTAATTTTGTGAACAACATCCACACTCTTGTCTCTGACCCATTCCCACACTTGTCAAATGCAAAAACCGATCACTCTGACTAGTAGGCCTGAGAAAGGAGCCCCCCCCCAAAAAAATAAAATAAAGGGTGACTAGGGCAGTGTTTTTACAGGAAGAAAAAAAGCAGGTGCATTTGCACTGGAATTGGCAAATTTATTTTGCAAAAGTACATAAGTGCAGATATTTGCAGGAGTCAATGGAAATCACAAATACTTCCCAGGAAAGTTGCTGGAAACCTGTGACTGTCATAAAGTTCTTCTGGAATCTTTTGGAAATACCTGAAAATTGCAACAAATGTCTTTCAGATCTTGACCCAATGTGGTCAAGTAGAGCTGCTCAGAATGCCCGCCTCCTTATTCCTCAATGGAAATCTTAAGTGCTTGACATTAGGCACCCTCTAGTTTTATTTGCAGTTACATTTTGTAATATCAAGTGAGTGGAGTACATTAAATATGGCGCCTCTGCCAGAGCAGTTTACAAGACCATTCCTCAGGCACTAAGATAAGAAAGAGAGCGATGGCCTCTCCATAAGTCGGCTATAATCAGAACTGCAGCATAATTACAGTCCTGGCATCTCAGTATCCATCATGTTCTAAACACTGCTCTAAACAGAGGCCTGGCACACACGGCCAAGGAATATTCAGAGGCCTGGCATGTCTGTATCCACTGCTCTAAACAGAGGCCTGGCACACACGGCCAAGGAATATTCAGAGGCCTGGCATGTCTGTATCCATCATGTTCTAAACACTGCTCTAAACAGAGGCCTGGCACACACGGCCAAGGAATATTCAGAGGCCTGGCATGTCTGTATCCATCATGTTCTAAACACTGCTCTAAACAGAGGCCTGGCACACACGGCCAAGGAATATTCAGAGGCCTGGCATGTCTGTATCCACTGCTCTAAACAGAGGCCTGGCACACACAGCCAAGGAATATTCAGAGGCCTGGCATGTCTGTATCCACTGCTCTAAACAGAGGCCTGGCACACACGGCCAAGGAATATTCAGAGGCCTGGCATGTCTGTATCCACTGCTCTAAACAGAGGCCTGGCACACACAGCCAAGGAATATTCAGAGGCCTGGTAGCAGTGGTGTTTCTGGAAATGATTGGGGAGCCGGGGGGGAGCAAATTGGGCCATAGATAAAACTGGCGGGCCGTAAGGGCGATCACAAAGAGTGTGTTATGTGTGTGTAAAAATAATATAGATCGGGGCGGAGCTAGCCACGGAGAGTGATGGCCGCGTTTTGAGCGAGCTCCACTCTCACGCCTAAAAAATCCTGCAAAATCCTGACAGTAAACAGATGCTGGACAACGAATATTAGTGAGGGACGGCTCGGAGCAACATCGAGAGCCTGCCTGTGCAGAAACTCCGCTCCAGATATGAGAACAGGCTGCCGAGAGACTGTCAGAGCACCGGGGCGCAGCTGGCAAAAGCGAAACTACAGCCGCGGGCCGCGGTGAACAACGCGGCCGCGACGTAAGGCACGCACAGCGGCCGAGGATCACAGCTCGGACCGTTACGATCAGACGGCTGGCGAAAATACCAACAAGAAAAGGTACGGACCGTACTTTTAAGGGATGGAGGCATCAGCCGATACCATTGCTGTAGTGCGGGGAGCTGAAGCACTGTACGCGGCAGTATAGAGACCCCCCGCGCACGCACGACACAACGGGAAGAGGTGCCGAGCTGCAGGGGCAAAGCGCAAACTCTGCAGGCTTTAAGTGCTGACTGCCTGCAACAAGCGCCTGATGCACAGCCTGGCCTTTGTTGGAAATATACCAATATTGAAGAAAACAGCACGCGAGGACAGTAGTGAGGAGGAGATTTGACCAACAGTGGCAGTGAGGCTACATTACGGCCATACTAACAGCCGGCAGTTTGGCGAGGGATAGATGCCCGCTTCGTGAGACTGAGGAAGGGCTATCCTGCATCACGAAGGGAATGGACCAGAGGACAGCCAGTGCTCCATGCCCCAAATAAAGCGTACAGCCCACGGATAAGCGAGCAAGCGCTATGAGTTCGAGAGATGTGGTGGCAGACCCCATGTGAGGTGATAGCCGTGGCTCTGTGATCACTGGGCCACAATATTTATGGGACCCCCCCCTGGAGAGTGGAAGCAACACCTTAGCCCGCTACGGGCACAAACACAAGACTAAGAAGGGACGAACCAGGTGGGGCCGTCGAGAACAGAGGGAAGAGACAGTGAAGGGAAAATATAAAATAAAAGACCTCACCCACGGAGGGCCGCAACACGCTAGTGTCAGCGGAAAATAAGAATCTGCTACGCAGGTGACGCGCCGGGCACTGTGAGACCTGCAAAAACCACTGTACAGCTAGCAAGACCGCAGACACCACAGTGCTAGTCGGAAGAAGTAAGTGACAAGCTGAGGCGCCTGGGTGTTTGACCTACAATTGTTGGCAAAAACCAGTGAGCTGAGTGTAGAGCCTGGGGTATATCTCTGAGGAGCCGTTGCTACTGCTACATGTGCCCGACAGCTGGACACGCTCCACGCACCATAAAAGACTACTAAGGGCTACAGGGAAATCCAGTGGAATTGGTTGCGGTGTCGTTGCTCTTAAAACGCTGCTGCTTTCAGCGGGCACTGTGCAGACAACCAGGACGAAAAAAGGCGCGCCCACTAGCATCATGGGGAAGACGGATCGGACTCAACCCAAGCTCACCTTTGACCAGGCGAAGAAACAGCCAGAACATGGAGCAGACGACCAATCTTCGTCGCAATCGACGGCAGGCATGGCGGGAGGAGTGACAAACGATGACGTGCAAGCTATGTTCACCACGATCCAAGCTGCTTTGTCAAACATTGATGGGAAAATAGATTCGCTGACGTACAGAGTTGACAGGATGTCCGAGCGCCTAGACAAGCATACGGAAAGGATCGATATGGCGGAGCGCAGACTGTCTGAAGCCAAAGACAGCCAGGTGCAGATGGACACTAAGCAGACTAAGATGGAGAAGCAACTAGTGCCAATGACTGCGAAAGCAGAGGATTTAGAAGCGAGGTCCCGTAGAAATAACATTCGCTTAACGGGAGTATCGGAAACGACGAACACTGGCCCGATGGAACAATTTGTGGAGACACTGCTCATATCCCTGTTGGGGCGAGAAACATTTTCTGACATTTTCATAGTGGAGAGGGCCCACAGATCACTAGCGCCGAAACCGCCAACCGGATCAAGACCGCGCCCGATTATAGCTCGGCTTTTAAATTACAGAGACAGGGATGCGGCGCTCAGAAATGCTAGAGAACTGGGCAAATTGAACCATGAAGGGATGGATATTTCCCTTTATCCGGACTTCACGGCCTCTGTACAGGAAGCAAGGAAAAGATTTGGCACAGCGAAACAAAAGCTAAGAGAATTGAACATACAATACGCTATGCTGTATCCAGCCAGACTCAGAGTCACGGAGGACGGAAAGCCACGCATCTATAATGACCCACAGGGGGTGCTGAAATTTATCCAACAGAAGGGACTGACAGGAACCAGGAGGAGATCGCCAAGGGGAGAACAGGGAGAACAATCTACCACATCGGACGTAGAATGATTAGGCATCGTGAATGCAGCCAAGATTTCACCACGCATAAAATAGTCATTGCACTCAAAGATAGATCTCATAGCACTGGCGACTGCTCAGTGTCATTGGACTCCTAAGCCACAGGTGATCGGATGAGGGTGCTGTGGCGTTCGTCCTGTGCCCTGCAGCGAGAACACTTCTGTTGAACATGTGGCAGGCGATCCTGACAACTTGCACCGGAGTGCACGGTGAAATAGTCGCCCAGGACCAGATAAGTCGAGAGACAAGTTTTCCCTTTTTCTTCTTTCTGATTGACATCCTAAATTGAAACTCCATTTTTTTGATGTATGTTAGACCTGGCATCCTTGGCGTGGGTCTCCCTTCCATTTTTTTATGATGCCTCCTATGTTACCGATCCATTTTTTCTGGTGTTAGATGCTTTGGGCACTGTGCCACTGCTATCCAGTGCCACAGTGCAAGTGCTCCCTAGGATAAATTATGTTATGTATTAGTGACTCCATGATTGGATGATTGGTTTACTTGTCAGTCCCTAGTACAGTGCACTGAGTGTGCCCAGGGCTTGTAAATCCAATACCGCTGGTGGGCTTGCAGCACTGGTTGTGCCACCCACAGAAGTGGCTTGTAAAATGTGCCTCAGGCCTGCCATTGCAGAGCCTGTGTGCAGCCTAGGGCTGCTATGTCGACTTGGTGAGTACACCCACTTACCAGTCCCTAAACCTTCCCTTTACTGCATGTTGGTCACCCCTAAAGTAGGCCCTAGGGCAGGGTGCATTGTAAGTATAAGGTAGGACATGCCCTGGTGTGTGTGGCATGTCCTAATAGTGAATTACAGCCATTTTCGTTTTTCACTATTGCAAGGCTACCTGCTCCCCATAGGCCAGAATGGGCAGACTGACTATTACACCTTATAATCAGAACTGACCCAGGGAACATGGTAGAAAAACGAATTTAGTATGCCTGAACTCAGAATGATAAAATACATCTTTTAGTGAAGTTGGTTTTAACATTCTGTGTTTGAAAATACCACTTTTAGAAAGTGGGTATTTTCTTGCCTAAACTTCCAAGCCTGCCTCTGCTAGGTTGTGTATTCCTTGTCTGGAGATTGAGTGACAGGGGCTGGGGGTGGCTACAGGAGACAGGGTGAGTCAGCACAGGGCTGAATAGAAAGATCTGCATCCAGAGTGGAGGGAGGAGTTGAACCTGGGTCTGAATAGGGCTGTGCCTGCCTTCCACAATGCTGGCTCCACCTCCTGCCGGGCGGCTGAGCACCCTGCCCCACATTCTGAAAGGAAAGAAGGAGTCAGAAAAACAAAGTGCTCCAGGACTGACCAGAACTGGTTTTGACTAGGCAGAGGCCTCTCTGCCTTCAGAGAACAAAGGAAAACTGTGTATAAAAAGGGGACCCAGACCCCTAGGAAATTAGATCACTTTGGGAAACAAGAAGAAACCTTTGCTGAGGAGCGGAACCAAGAAGGAACTGAGGAGAAGACTATCCCTAAGCTAGAGGGATCTGCCTGCAGTGGTTGCCTGACTGCCAAAGGAAGGAGAAAGGACTTTGTGTGCACTTTTATTCAACTTGTAAAGTATCTCCAAGGGCTTGAGAAAAGAGCTTGCCTCCTGCTGAAGTCTCAGGGACAACAGACTTCAACCACCAGCTCCCCAAGAATCCTTTGGAAGTGCCTGCTGCTGTTTTGGGCCTTCTGAAGGGACTGCGTGTCGCAAGGAGCTGGAAGCGCGACTCAAGAGGAAGAAGCGTGTCGCCGTCGCTGCTGCTGCCGTGGCAACTCCGAAGGAGGGTGTCGCCGCTGTAGCTGTCGCATTGCACCGCATCAAGAGAAGCGCCTCGCATCCACGGAGAAGCGTGCCGCCGTCGGAGCTGCTGCCGTCGCATCACGAAACAAGGGTGTCGCCGCTGCATTTGTCGCATCGAGCGGAAGCGTCTCGCAACGTCGGAGAAGAGGGTCGCCGCCAAAGCCGCTGCCGTCGCATCACGGAACAAGGGTGTCGCCGCTGTAGCTGACGCATCGAGTCGAGACTTCTCGCAACCTCGGAGAAGCGTGCCGCATCAGGAAGAACTTGACGTCTTTATTTCTTTGCACCAGAACTTTGTCGCATTTCCATCGCTGCAACATTGCTTGTTGTGGAAGCGTCCCGCATCGTAAGGTACATTGACTTAAAGTGTCGCATCTTAAGAACTGAACTGAACTAAGCTAAAACTACCATTTTAAGTACAGTATTGTGGATTTTTGTCGTTTATGGTCTTGTGTTAAAACTATATAAAGAATACTTATTTTTGATATAAAACCTTGTGTGGTGTCCATCTGTAGTGTGTCACTAGATTACTGTATGTGTTCACAAATGCTTTACACCCTGCCTCTGAGATAAGCCTGTCTGCTCGTGCCAAGCTACCAAGGGGGTGAGCAGGGGTTAATTTAGGAGTGTACCCCTTTACCCTGACTAGAGGCGAGGGTCCCTATTTGTCACAAGTACCTACCTGTGCCAACTAGAGACCCCCAATTCTAACAATGTATATATATGCGGCCACTTTTTGGGTCTCTTTGGTTTATGGATATTTAGCTCTTTCGGAGCCGCTAACTCACTGGACTATATTGGTAAAAGTATAGTGATATGTTTAGCATCTGATATGCGAGTCACTGGGCGTTACCCATGTGGATTAACTCCACAAGAAACGGGGTGGCAGCTCTAACCCCTCAGTGTGAACCACAACAGTTTCTTCATGGTTCTTTTTTGGTTTTCTCATTTATTTTCTTTTGTTGTTGTTGCTGGGGGGGGGAGTTGGAGGGTACAACGGTATGGTGTTCTGGCATTGGCTCCGCTATACGGGAACATGCGGAGTGGCTGGAGGGTAGGGGGTGGGACTTTACAAAAAACTGTCTGGTCAGCATTGAGTAAACACACATGTATTGCTTTTCAACTACACATGGTATTCAACGGGGTGGAGGATCTACACTGGAAAGGTGATAGAAATGGCTAACACGGGCACATCTACCCGCAAATTGACGTTTCTGTCGTGGAATATTCGCGGACTACAAAATCCGCAGAAAATACGGAGAGTTTTGGCATACTTAGAACGGCACGGCGTAGACGTCGCCTGCATGCAAGAAACACACCTCACCTCACACACGGAAGCTAGAGTGGGCACGAGATGGGCGACATATCGTATGGCGTCCTCATTCTCTACGTATGCTAGGGGCGTGATGATACTGGTCAGGCGGGGCACTCCCTTTCAACCACTAACTACATTCAAAGACGATCAGGGCCGGTATGTGATAGTGCATGGGGATTTCTGGGGTACAATACTAACAGTAGTGACGTCCTATGGCCCAAATAATGACGACCCCGGCTTCTACGCAGCCATATGGTCCAAACTCAGAGAATTACCCAGTTCGACGATCGTATGGGGAGGGGACTTCAACATGTGCCTTGACCCAACCCTGGATAGGTCAACGGGAAATGAGCGCTATGGCAAACAATCTGCTAAAGTTCTGCGGGAGAGCATGGACGCTTGGGACATGACTGATATTTGGCGTATGCGACATGACAGACGTAGAGAGGGCACTTGCACGTCCACGACGCATAACACTTGGTCAAGAATCGACTACTGGCTTATTACCCAGGACGCATGCACGTGGACCAAGAAGATAGAACACTTACCTAAAACATTATCTGAACACTCCCCAGTCCGTCTCATGCTAGAAGCCCCTACTTATGTGCCTAGACAATTTACATGGAGGCTGTGGGGCGAAACTCTTCTAGACCCAGTGTTTCGAAGCGAATTACATCAAGCCATAACGGACTATTTTGATTTTAACACAGGGTCGGTGGAAAGCACGGGATCGTTATGGGAAGCGTTTAAAATTACAATCAGAGGACATTGCATCAGCAAACTCGCTGGTATCCTAAAGGATATACAGCAGCAATTGAGTATGATTGAATGGGACATTGCACACCTTGAGGAAGAACACACACAAACACAGAACCCGGCACTGCTGAAACGAATTAGAGAAAGGATGGATGATTATCAACAATATGCAGCAGATGAAACTAAATACAAATCACGTAGATACACGGCACGTAGGTATGGGGAAGGAGGTAGACCGGGACGAGCCTTGTCAAGTAAAATAAAACCGGCACCCACACAATCATACATAACATGACTGATAGATGAGGAAGAACACATACACTATGAAACCCCGTCTATTTTGGATTGCTTCAAAGACTATTTTAGCCACCTTTATGGCAACAAAATAACTGCCGGCTCGCCAGAAATAGATCAATATTTGCAGGATATAGCTATAGCATGACTGTCGGACACCCACCGCAAATTTCTCAGTCACCATATCACAAAAGACGAAATAGTTGACGCAATAAACTCCCTCCCAAACAATAAAGCACCGGGCCTGGATGGGCTACCTGGTGAATTTTACAAAGCATATAGCGATTTGTTGATACCACACCTGGCCGAAATGTTTGAGGAGGCATACGAAGACGGTAAATTACCCGCCTCCTTGAGAAAGGCCCTCTTGGTAGCACTCCCCAAACCGGACAAAGACTCATCAAAATGTGATTCGTACCGACCGTTATCTTTAATAAATATAGATGCCAAGATTTTAGCCAAAGTAATTGCAACCAGAATACAGCTCCTGCAGGAGAAACTGGTATTGCCAGATCAGGCAGGATTTGTGCCCAATAGATCCACTACTCATAACCTTCGCACCATCTTCGAATTATATCATCACCTAGACCCCGACACCCCAGCAGCGGCGGCACTACTGGATGCGGCGAAAGCCTTTGACTCCATTGAATAGGTGTACATGCTAACAGTGCTACGAAGAATGGGCTTTCCAGAGCCATTTCTGAAATGGATAGAGATATTATACACAGACCCAAGCGCCAGAGTCAGAATAAACGGGCAAATGTCAGACACCATAAGTATAAGTCGTGGAACTAGACAGGGATGCCCGCTCTCCCCCATTCTATTTACACTGATAGTAGAACCATTGGCATGCAAGATTCGTCAGTTGCACTCGGAAGCAGCACTACAATTCCACCTCCGCCCACTCAGCACCTCTCTCTACTCCGACGACATGGTGCTCTTTACTAGGCATCCGGACACGCACTTAAATGCACTCATTAGGGAATATGTTCGCTTTGAGCACTTCTCCGGCCTAAGAATCAACTGGGAATCAAATTTGGACTATCCCCTGAAGTGGCACACGGACCCGGTAAAATACTTGGGCATATGGGTACATAGAGACCCGGAACTGGTGGTGAGGGAAAATTATGGCAGAGCCATGTCTAAGTTGGAAGAACAGATAGACAAATGGACACGGATGCCCCTCTCCCTAGCCGACCGCATAGCTTTACAAAAGAGGATTGTACTGCCAAAATTTTTATATCTATTTAGTAATATCCCCATCTGGTTGACACAGGCGCTGTTCAAAAAATTGAGGTCAGCAACGCAGAAGCTCACATGGGCGGGGAAACAGGCCAGAATTCGCTGGGATATTTTGACAAAACCATACCACAAAGGGGGATTCGGGGCACCAGATCTATAATTATACTATTATTGCGCGCAGGCACAACATGCTTACTATTGGTTGCAGCCGCACGCTTATATCCCACATGTGGCGGTGGAGAGGGACAGTGTATATCCA
Source organism: Calotriton arnoldi (assembly GCA_963921515.1). NCBI lineage: Eukaryota > Metazoa > Chordata > Amphibia > Caudata > Salamandridae > Calotriton > Calotriton arnoldi. The sequence goes on from CAWUFW010013510.1 coordinate 424,434, forward strand.
ACACCTTTAACAGCTTATGTATCGGACCCTATATCCTTTGCCCACAGTGACAGGATTCAGACAGTACAATGTACCTCGAGAGCCTGGTACATGCTAGCAAGCAGGGCCAAGAAAACCCCCGTCTATGCACCAGCTCTCCCAATAGCGTATCATCCGAAGCTATCAGTCACGCAAGAAAAAAGGATGCTACAGCTATTGGCTGAGATGAAATTAAATACTATGGCAGATGTATTCCCACGCAGCAGTTTCATTAGGCGGGAGGATCCATCGCTGAGCACACACAGCACACACATGAAGCTGTTCGCCCACATGCGTTTACGGATGGCGATGAAGGAATTGTATGTCTCGTACCTGGTAGAACTACCCACACTGCAAGCTCTACAAGCACTGTTGACTGCACCTAGCCGCCGCAAACTGGTCACCCGTCTATACAACACGTCACAAACAGAACAAATAGGGACAGCAGACAAATCACTTAGTAAATGGGAACGAACGCTGGGAGACGCTATAAGCGAACAAGATTGGGATTATAGCTGCATGCAATTGAAATTGATGACGCCAAACTGTAATCTACGTATAGTACATTTTAAATTCTTACACCAATTTTACTATACTCCGACCCAATTACATAAATACGGTCTTCGCCCAAATGACAAATGCTACAGGTGTGAAGTTTTAGGGGCTGACTTCCTACACATGGCGTGGGCCTGCCCACTGATACACAAATATTGGGAGGAAGTAACAGGGGCACTAACTCTTATGTTGTCAGAGATGATACCTAACGCACCAAGGGTATGCTTACTGGGTATGTACAAGATAACACCAGTAAAAAGAAGAAAATTCTTGGCTGTAGCGCTCCTACTAGCAAAGCGCTGCGTTGCCACCAGATGGGGCAGTAAGCGCCCCCCTAGATTTAAGGACTGGCTCAAAGACATGACATATTGTAGGGACACCTTAGAGATCTATTCGGAAGAACTATCACAAGCATCCAGACCAAGAGATTACTGGGAACCCCTGCTGCAATATCTCCAAAATGCGCAGGCAGATGAGGGAACTGAGGGTACACAGACCAATAGCTGAACACATGACGATGTTGTCAGGTACTCTAAGAGGAGACTACTAGAGGGAATATAAAAAACAATGTACGGATAAAGCATACGAGGGTAAGGCGAGAAGTATAATGACAGAATGCCTTTTGCAACAACACAGATTATTGACGAGCCTTGTGTAATACTGCTGAGATTATGATCCCCCTTGCTAGTGAAAGATGGGAAAAAATACTATTATGTGCAAAAATGGTTGTATACTATGTGATGCAATACTATGTTGTTCAAAAATGTGATACTATGTAATGGAAGCTGTAATCTTGATGCTGACTGGACTCAATAAACACATAAAAAAAAATAATAATAATAATATAGATCGCTTAAAGGGTTTAAACGTGACTCTGTATGCACATGCATGTATATCTATATATACGCACACGTACATACAAAGTCAAATGTATACATTGTCCGCAAATGTAACTCTATTGCCTCAAACAATGGTGAAATGTGGTTGGACAAATTGTGCGTTGTAGGTAACAGTGTGTCTCTTGTGTGTCGCCTCACAGCAAATTCAGCAGCTGTGGTTGTGTGGCCATGGGAGGAAGGGGAGGGGCAGGGGATATGGAGTTGGGGCAAGGCCCCCATCTGACACCCCTCTAGAGACACCACTGCCTGAGAGAGAGAGAGAGATCCATAGTAGATTCAAGAATCCAATACATTCAGAACACTGGCATAATATGAGTCTTAACAGAACCAGAGCATGCTGTGTTCAGAGCTCTAATGGGATGAGAAAACTGCCTCAATGTGTTACCTCAATGCCTGGCAGTGGTTTCTGTAACTTCTTGCCCATGAACAAGTATTTTCTTCATTCCATGCCTATGGTCATGGGTATGGTATGACCATCTTTTTTTAAATCTAAACATTCTTTTTTCTGAATCCTTCATGGTTGTGGAGTCTGCTCCTTGAGTGACACACAGGTTGTTTCAATCGACAGTCCTGGCAGCATCAGGGAGCCGGAGCGGGTCTACCAAAGAGTTCACCTGGAGCAGCAAGAAGGTTCCCTGTGCAGAGTCACCCGGTGACTCATTCCATAAACCACTTCTACGCCAGATTGACTTGGTAGACCAACAGGGGGTTTCCTGGATGGGGGTGTGGGGGTGGGGGTTGCTTTCAGGGTCAGAGGGGAGTTCATTATGCTGTGGAGGCAGCCCTCATCTCCCCCCATGACTTGATCATCCTCTGCTCTTTCATCAGTCCGGTCTGGTGGCTAAGTAGACTAATGCTGTCCACTGTAGGGGCCTATGTTTGACCTCATGGTCACAGGTTCACTTCCTGGCAGGTCTACTCAGCCTTTCATCCTTCTGAGGTCGATAAAATGAGCACCATTGAGTTGGGTATCAATAAGAATCTGTTATTCAGCATCAAGAGGTTCTTCTGGATGAGCATGCGCTTTACAAATACACATGTTATGTTACATCATATCCCAATGTTGCTTAGGAAGCAGCCCCACTTCACCTGTGCCATCCAGCCTACAGGGAGGGAGTTTGAGAGCAGTTGTGATGCTGATGTGCCCTGCATGGACTGGAACCACAAGTTAGTGCCACACACAAATCAGGAGAAGCTGCAGGCCTCACTGTATGCAGAAGAGCTGGCACATGCGGGTTCGAGCACCGCATAACTGAGGCACCTGGTGGAGGATGGATCCTCTGAGAACACTCAGGGGGTCACAGGGTTCACAAGGACCCTTAGCATTGGACGTTCATTATCAAATATGGCCGCTATAGCTCAGAAATCAGTGCACCGTTTAATAAATCCTACATTTGAAGTCATGATTGCTTTGCAACATGTTTGCTGATGTGTGCACATTATTCGCCACACTTGTTTCATCAGAGGTGTGCTCATGTTCTGCCGGTGATTTGTAAGTCTGCTATGAGCAGGCACTTGTTTCAGATCTTTTATTTTGTGTCTGAAAGCTACCAGTTGATAATTCTAGGAAGAGTTCTCCCACAGATATATATTCCCGAGCATACTTTGTAGATTCCTAGTCATCTTGTGCAGGACTTCCATCTTGGAGTGATAGGTGACCACCAGCAGAAGCAAAAACACTGCCCTGTATTTATTTGTATTCATTGAGGTTGTTATTAAATGTTTTAGTCACTATTTTGATCAATTCATCCACAAGCCTATCATGCATTAACAATTTAATAACCTCTCCCTAAAGCTACCTATCTTTTAGCACCTAGATGCTGGTGCAGAGCACAAAAAAATACAACATATTATTTTGCTTGGTGTGCACCCAAATTATCTCAACCAGAATATCAATAGAACAAAATATTGCGAACAAAATATCAAATCCAACAATTTGATTGGTAAGTATAGATTTTTTATACCCAACTCCACATATTTGTACCTACGCTGTATATATAATATATATGTTCACTGATAAAAACAAAGGTCAAAGTAACGTTCTAGCTAGGTGAAAATTTCAGTGACAACGTAACATTTTAAACAAAAATAAAACACTGAAATTCACTACTTAAACTTATCTCTAGTGACTTTAACTCATGCCCTAAAGTAACTACAACTTGCACCCCTTCCGTGAACAGTCTAGTCATCAATGATGTCATTTCAGATGTTGCAGTGATATTATGAGTTGAAGCTACTAGAGATAAATATAACTGGTACATTTCTGTGATTTTCTTTACTTTAATACATTACATTGTCACTGAAATTTTCAACTAACTATAACATTACTTCAATGTTTGCTTTTTATGTGAATGCCTAAGGTTTTTGTCATTTGAGATGTCATCAGTGATGTCATAAATGATGTCATAAAACATGTCATCAGTGATGTAATATGTGAGGTCATAAGCAGTGCATGGCAGGGGCACAAGTTACAGTTAGCTCTGCTAAATATACCTGGTGAATTTCTGTGTTTTTTTAGTTCAAAATTGTTAGAAATGGGGGTCTCTAGTTGGCAGAGGTAGGTACCTTTGTCCAAGTAGGGACCCTTCTTCCTAGTCAGGGAAAGGGGGATACACTTCTAAAATAACCCCCGCTCACCCCCTTGGTAGCTTGGCACGAGCAGACAGGCTTATCTCAGAGGCAGTGTGTAAAGCATTTGTGAACACATACAGTAATACAGTGAAAGCACTACAAATGGACACCTCACCAGTTTAGAAAAATAAGTAATCTTTATCTAAACCAAACAAGACCAAAACGACAAAAAAATCCACAATACAGTACTACAAATATGATTCTTAAAAAGGTAGAAATAGTTCAGTTCAATGCAAATTGCAGATGCAACACTTTTCACACAAAGTACCTTGGATGCGTCACGCACACAAACAAAAAGGGTCGCAGGGAAGGTGATGCATCAGTTTCTTACACTCAGGGAAGGTGATGCATCGGTTCCGTGCTCCGGGGGAGGTGATGCGTCAGTTCCTTACTGCTGCGCAGGGGAGGTGATGCTTTGGTTCCTCACCGGAGAGGAGGTGATGCGTCGATTTCTTACTGCGTGGGGAGGTGATGCATCGGTTTCTTACTGCGTCCCCAAACAATGCGACAGACTTGGCGCCTCGATGCGATGCGACAGCCCGGGATGATGCGTGGGTTCTTGCAGCCGCACAGCAGGCCTTGCGTCGGATTCAAGTGCGGTCATCTCAGACTTCGGAGATCGGTGCACTCGATGCGACGTTCGGTGATTTCTCGAGCCGTGGGCGGTGCTGCGACGATTTCTTCAGCGATGCGTCAGAAACCAGTCCAGATGCGTTGTGCTTCTCGAAGTTGCGTTACTTTTCCAGCTCCCAGTGGGAAAAAGCCTCCAGAGGTCCAAAACAACAGCAGGCACCTCTTAGCAGGTCAGAACTCACAGCAAGGAAATTCAGGGGGAGCTGGGGGTGAAGTCTTTGTGTCCCTGAGACTTCAGAACAGGGGGCAAGCTCAGTTTCAAGCCCTTGGAGATCTTCCTCAAGCAGGGGACACAGCAAACAGCAAAGTCCTTTTCCCTTTCTTTGGCAGAAAGTAGCCACTGCAGGCCAACCCTAGATAGCAAACAGCACAGGGGCAGTATTCCTCCTCAGCTTCTCCGGCTCCTCTCCTTGACAAAGGTTCCTCTTGATTCCCAGAAGTGATCTAAAAGTCTGGGGTCTGGGCCCCTCTTTTTATACAGTAAAATCCTTTGTTCTTTGGTGGCAGAGAAGACCTGTGCTCAGTCAAAACCGGTTCTGTCCTCTTTGGTGCAGCTTCCTGGCAGGAGGTGGAGACAGCATTGTGGAAGGCAGACCAGGCCCATTCAGGTGAAAGGAAATCTCCCCCCACTCTAAATGCAGCCCAGGTCTATTCAGCCCAGCCCTGACTCGTCAGACTCTCTGGATCCACTGCTCCTCCCCAGCCCCTGTCATTCCAAAGCCAGACATGCAATACACAAACCTAGCAGAGGCACACTGGATGGCTAAGCAAGAAAATACCTACTTTCTAAAAGTGGTATTTTGAAACCCAGAATGTAAAAATCACCCTCACTAAAAGATGTGTTTTAACATTCTGAGTTCAAGCATATCAAACTTTGTTTTCCTATCTTGTTCCCAGGGGTGGTTATGCTTATAATATGTTATAAGCAAACTCCCCATTTTATCCTATTGGAACAGATAGCCTTGCAATATTGAAAAACGAAATTGGCAGTATTTCACTATCAGGACATGCCACACACACCTTTCACATACAATGCACTCTGCCCACAGGGGTATCTTGGGCCTACCTTAGGGGTGACTAACATGTAAGAAAAGGGAAGGGTAGGGCCTTGCAAGTGGGTGCACTTGCCAAGTCGACATGGCAGTACTAGACTGCACACAGATACTGCAGTGGCAGATCTGAGTTACATTTACAGGCTGCTTATGTGGGTGGCACAATCAGTGCTGCAAGCCCACTAGCAGCATTTGATTTACAGGCCATGGGCACACACGGTGCAGTGTACTAGGGACTGACTAGTAAATCAAATTGCCAATCATGGAAACACCAATTCATACCAATAATTTACAAAGGCATCACTTGCACGTTGGCACTGAACAGCAGTGGCAAAGTGCCCAAAGCATCTAGACCAGCAAAACGAATTCCAACATACCGCAAAAACACAGGAGGCAAAGGCAAAAAATGCAGGGGAGACCCACGCTAATGATGCCAGGTCTAACAAAAATGTTCATGTTGTCACTGACATATTCACCTAACTATAACATTACTTGAACCTTTGGTTTTTTCAGTGACTTTCTAAGATTTTTTTTTTTAATAAAAACAGATCTTTTTATCACACTTAAGTATAATGTTACTTTAACCTTTGTTTTTGTCAGTGAATTTTCAGGGCTTTTTTAACTTAAATTAATATTTTATTACCATGCGTAAAGCCAACCCCACACCTCGCACGGCCAATCCTCCCATAGGCAGCCAAACTCACACTGTGCACAGCCTTTGGACAGTCACTACAGAAGAGATTGAACTCTAGTAAATCAGCGATACAATCACCTCCATCAAGGATTTGAGATTGTTTTTCAACGTGTCATTGTATGGAAAACACACTGTCCATTAGCCTGGAAAATAGCGGGAATGCCGTGTCGTTGCATACTACTAACATGGAAGGGGTAGGGCCAAACGGGCGGTGCTTGTAGGTGATTTGCCGCCTTTGCATACTCAGCAGCAATTAAAGGGAAAACAGTGGACTCGGCTCTCAGACCAGGAGACAACAAGAAAGAACCCACTCCTCTTGGACAGTCACTACAGAAGAGATTGCACTCCAATCAATCAATGATGAATTCACCTCCATCAAGGATTTCTGATTGTTTTTCAACATGCATTTGTACAGAAAACACACTGTCCAGCAGCCTGTAAAATGGTGGAAATGACATTACATACTACTGATGTGGAAAGGACGGGGCCAAATGGGTGGAGCTTGTAGATGATTTGGCACCTTTGCATACTCAGCAGCAATTAAAAGTTAGAACCGTAGACTCTGCCCTAAGACCAGGAGACATGCGTGTAGCGTCCTCCCCAGCCTGGGTGTCCAGAAAGGACAACGCCACACACAGAGCTTAGTAATACATGTTTTTATTCTTCTGCATGTAACTGCAAACTCAACATTCTAAAACCAATCTTCACTGCATTCCGCTCTGGAAAAGTAGTCAGCAGGGTTCTGATCCTTCCCTGGATGATGCAAAATGGTATAATCATTCTCTTATAACCGTAGTCCCCATTGTTCAATGCAAGGAGGCATTTTAACCTTTAGAATTCCTAATATAGTCAGTAAAGCTTGATGATCAGATACCATCATAAAGGTTTTCCATACAGGAATACATGGAAATGTTCACAAGCCCATACCACAGCTAAACTTTCTTTCTCAGGTTGTGAGTAAGCATGTTTTGTTTGGGACAAACTTCTACTTGCATATGTCACACTATGCCTTCGAGCATTTGGGTGTCCACTGTGCTGTGCCAGGATAGCACCTAACACGACTGGGCTAGCATCAACAACAAGCACTTTATGAAGCTTCGGATTGAAATATGCCATTTCAGTAGCGTTCTCAATGGCTTGTTTAATTTCCTTGAAACTTGAAAGGAAAAACTTTTTTTTAGTCAAGCCTCTGAATGGGACGCTCACACAGTGGCATAGCTAGCCTTATGTCGCCCATGGTAGTCCCTGCTTTTGCCGCCCCGCGGCGGCCCCATTGAAGACCGGGGGGTGCTGATGAGATTTGGCGGCGATTGCTGCCCCGCAACGGACGAAATGTAGAGCGGTGTGGGGGGGCGATTGCCGATCCCGAGATGGCAGGTAGGAGCGGGAGGAGGCTGCCGCTCCCAAAACTCGTGCCGCCCAGGGCAGCCCACCTCCCGCCCCAACCTTGCTGCCTGGCAAAGTATTATGGGGCAGATTTACAAGCCCCTTGCGACACTTTTGTGCCGCTGTTGCGTCACTTTTGTGACGCAGCGGCGGCGTAAAAAATGCGGCCAATTTACAACATGATGCATCTAGGGAGATGCGTCACATTGTAAAGCCCTGCGTCACATTATACCTGCGCCAGGTATAATGTATACAGGGTAGGCGTTCCTTTACAAGATTTCACTGCGTCATTCTACGCCTTCACTGAGTCAATATCCCTACGCCTGCTCAGACCAGGCGTAAGGATTGACGCAGGGCTTTTTACATGGGACCAACTCCAACAATGCGTCACTTTTGCTCCAACAGATGCGTCAGAATTTCTGACGCATCTGTAATTCCTTGCGCCATGGTGCACTGTATTGTAAATACAGTGCATCCATGGTGGCACAAGGACATTTGGAGCTGGCGCAAGGAAACTGACGCATCTATGCAGATGCCTCAGTTCCTTGTAAATCTGCCCCTATATGTATCTGGGACAGTAACTTGCCAAGTCAAGAGATGAACCCACCATGGAAAAATCTTGGAGATGATCAGCATTTGACTGCACTTAGGCTTTAGCAGGATCTGGTGTCATACCCCCATCAGAAACGATATGGCCATAGAATTTAAGCTTTGTCTTATGAAACTCACACTTGTCTGCATTCAAAGTCAAACCTGCTTTGACAAGTAAACTAGGGGTGGGCGGAATTTGCGTAGTCGCGTTACGCAAATCTGCGCGAAATTGTTAAAAATCTCCGCAAGCACGTAGAAATTCCGCGAAGTCGCGGAATTGCTGGTCCCGCCCGTTTGCGATGTGTTTTTGCATGCTCGCGGGGAAATATATTGCTAACTTGCCCATGCGGTCACTAACGGGCGCGGCCATCTTGTTTTTCACTTGTCCCGCCCGCTCGCGATGGTTATTTCCTGTTCCGGGTCACGTATTGCATGCTCCTGCCTGCTCGCGATGCTTATTTCCAGTTCCGGGTCGCGTATTGCATGCTCTTGCCCGTTCGCGATAAGTATTTCCTGTTCGGGAATGCGCATTACGTGTTCGCGACGCTTTTTGCGTGCTCGGGGGGGAAATATCGCGCGAACTTGCCCATGCGGTCGCAATGGGCGCGGCCATGTTGTTTTTCACTCTATTGCTATGGTTCTGGGCCTGCTTTTGAATCCTCCCTCTATCTTTTCAATCCTTTGTTTCTGTAAACTTTTTTTTGGTCTTTATTATTTATTATCTATCTCTCTATTTTCCTGATTCTATATTTTGAGTTTTTTTCTACTTTTTGTGTGTTTTTAACTACTTTTTCACACTTTTTCTATTACCTGCTTTTTAATTTCTTTTACTTACTTTTTTTAATTCCTACCTTTTCTTTTCCGACCCCCGCCTACCCAGAACCATGGCAAAGGGCCACAGGGCTCGGAGTCGTAGCCAGAGCCGCGACCGCCTTCCTTGCGGAAGGCAGCGCCAAAGAGGGGTGCAGGCACGGGCCTTATTCAGTGAGGCGGAGCTGGCCGCACTGGTTTTTTTTGTTCAGCGCCACTTCCCCTTAACCCTGGCAGCAGGCGGCAGGCCTGGGTCCGGGTACGGGCTCCGGGAGCGTCGGCAGCGGTGGGGCAAGGTGCATCGGGCAGTGTTTCGCTGCTCTGGTGTCCGGCGCACCAATAATCAGCTGACGCACCGGTTGTCCGATATTCTGGACCGGGAGCAGGACATGCTGGACCTGCTAGGAGTGGAGGTCCCGGGGCTTGGTGAGTAGTTATTTAATATTACTACTTTGTGTTCTTCTGCTCTGTGTTATATATTGCGAATATTTTTTTTTTCTGACCAGCAAGAATGCTGCTGCTTACATTGCAGGTAAATTACGTTTCAAAAATCTGTGATTGTTATGACACAGGCGCTCGGCGCTACTAATCTTACTTGTTTGCAACTTTGCGCTCGCTTGGCCTGATGATTATGTAAGAGTTTACTTTAGAGAACTTAAGTGATGTAATGCTAGAGAGAGTAGTCCTTCCTTTGTATTCCTGCCACTAAGAAGGGAATGTGGTGGATTGATAGGTTTAGTTACTTATTAGTTGGTAATTTTTAAGTGGTGTGCGTGACGCATCCTCTGTCACGTCACGTGCTGCTGAGTGCTGCTTACCCCAGTCCTTAGTAGAACCTTTTGTAGTTTGTTTACTGAGTGTTAATAGGCATATATCATCACTAGCAGAACATCAGCAGCAACCAGCCAACAATTTGGTGTATGCAAAAATGTATGCATGTGTCCTCCATCTATGCATTTTTGAGGACTAAAATAAATGGAAATGCAGACTTACTGAACAATTGGCCCGTCTGAATTGGAATAGGTGGGCTAGGTCAGGTGTTAGTTAGGCTTGCTAGACGATCCGTGAATCTCGCAATACTACCAGTCGATCAGATTAGATAGGTCAATTTTATTACAATTGTTGTTACCAAAAATGTTTTTTGTGCGTATTTGAAAATATTTTATTTATTTCACACCAAACTTTAATTTTTGTCTCTTTCTTTATGAAATCTTACATGATCAGCACCCAGGGGCAAGAAGACGGGGTCACAGGCGGCGGGCCAAGAAGATCTCCAAGATGCCTCCCAGGGACAGGACCGCTCCTCTATCAAGGGCTCTGCTGCTGGCCCCAGTAAGTCCTCCAGTGGTTAATATTAATAATTATATTTCCCAAACTTTTCCTGCACCCTATTTTTTCCGAACTATTATTTCGGTATCCTAATTCTAATTTTTACAAATTCTTCTTTGATCTATACTATTTGTTTCTAAATTCTTGTTATCCCTGCCTCTAACTGCGTCTGCTATGACTCTCTGTACTACTACTATTAGTCTATCTGTAGCTAAGCTTGCCCAGTTGGCCACTCTTTATTTAAAATATTTTAAATAAAACTCAGATTCACCAATAGCTCTAGCCATTGAGTCCAGTCCTTTGGGTTGTCCTCTTCTACTACTTCTAGTCTTCTTAATCTTGAGGCTTTTCGACAATTCCCACCAAGAAAATGCACAACCACATTTTACAATTTTTGATAGGATAGGACATACTACTACTGTTGTAGGGATTCTGCACATACAGAACTTTGCACAAGAAAATAGGACGTTGGTGATGGGAGGTTGGACCTTCCTCACACCTCAATCAGAAGCCAGCACAATCCCCTGACCGACTAGTTATAGTGTCTCATTAGGTCTCCGAAACCCCCCCCAAGATACCCGATGAGTAGACAACTCAGAACATAACACTCCCGACCTCTGTCGCGGAAGCAATGCACACCCTTTCGCTCACTCTCTCGTGTAAGTCCACACCAAATACCACCGAGTCTATGTAAGTTCAAAAGGTTTATTTCCAACTGACAAGCTCTGTACGTTGTTCTATAATGCAGCAGCAACAGCAAAATGCATAAGATTAAAACAATAAACATTGTTACACTTAGTTACACTTACAACTACAAGTCCATAGAAGCCAAAAGGCGAGATCATGATAACTGAACAGTGGTGGAAGAACCACCCTCCCCTTGGTAGGAATCTAGTTTATATAAAATTATAAATGGAGATCTGAGAATTCTGGGGACCCCTCACCTTAGAAGAACTTAGTACTGGTTACATCATAAGCTCTGCAAAGCTCTGGTTCTTCGTATAAGGGAATCTTCCATCTGTTAGGAGAAAAATGGTGCGCGTTAGTATAGTGCAAGCATTTCTCAGTCGTGCCAAAAAGTGTAGTATTTTTATGGATAAGCAATATGGACTAACACCAGAACTCCATAACAAAGTGGCTTGTTTTTCGACCTTGTACGCAGCGCTCAGACAGTAGCAGTATAAGCTCATGTGGGCTCAAAGGCGTCTTTCACAACAAGCTGCGAGGTAACTTGCGCAAAAATAAAAGACACAAAGCTAAAATTGTTGCATGGCTCGGGGTAACTTAGCAAAGACTAGAATGACCCTAGGGACCATATAACACTACTAGTGTCTACTCTACTACCTGATTTGTACTAGTGATGTATGTTGTATATGTATTATGTATGTATTAACTTTTTTTCAATCTTGCTAGTGAAAAATAGGGGAGGTGTATATGGCATCTGAAAAATGTGTAATGTTTTTCTAGGCGTACTACCGACCACCAGTACCGGGGCCAGCGGCGAAGGTGACGCGGCCGCTGAGGGTGCAGGCGATGCGGCAGTTGTAGGAGGAGCTGCAGGGGGTGAGCCAGCAGCAGTGGCGGGCGGTGGTAAGTTATATTCCTAATCCTTACTTATTGACATTACACTCACTGCAAGGGTGTAATGTATACTGTACTGTTGAGACTTAAGTAAGAAGTTGTTGTGAACTGTTGAAAAAGACACCCTTTACTTAGCATTAGCAATAGCATTAGCGACGGGAGTGTACTGAGTAACCAATGGCTTCTTCTATCGGACTTCAACTCAGCTGTGAAAGTTTTATGGAGAAGACTAAAAGTCAGATCAGATGACCTTGATGGATGGGTTGAACGAAAAGGGAAAGAAGGGTGGAAGGAGGAAGGACGGGAGAGATTTTATATTTATGACTGGCAGAGAAGGATACGTGGGATGCATGCATAGGTGTCTGATAGGAATCAGATGCATAGGTGGTGGAATGCCTGAAACTCCCACAAATGTTCGAGGCCGAGGTAGTGGGAGGATAGATACATACCACAAATGTTATGTACTGTGCTTGCTAGTGCTACTGTGCCACTATGTGTAGAATGAATTTGTCTGACTGCTTTGCTAAGAGTATATTTTACAATAGTCTTGTTTTTTCTTCTTGATATAGCTACTCCTTCCAAAGGTAAAGTCGACAGGAAGGAGTTGGCAGCCAAGGCCCGGCGCTGGAAGCTGGAGGCCATACAGGCTGAATACCAGCGTCTGGTGGTTCTAGAGGAGGAGGAGGAGACGGCAGCAGCTGCAGCCTCCTCCAATGCCCCGTGCCCCAGACACCCCCCTCCAGTGTTACGGCGCCACCGCCTGGCAGCCGCCCGCCGCCACACTGCAAGAAGCACTGCTGCCCCCCCCCCTGTGGATGCAACTGCCGCGCGGTGAAGCGCCGTGTGGCCCGCCTAGAGGAGCACATCCGTGTCCTGGAGAGGCGAGCCCGCTGAGACCCCGTTTATTTATTGCCCCTTTTTATAGGTTATTTTGGTGGGTGGGAATCGGGCGTTGGGTTTTGGACTATTGGACATTTGTTGGACTTTTCGTTCCGGGACATGGACATTGGTTGGGGTTAGGGAGAGGGGTGGGTCAGGTGTTGTGGGATTTTTTTACATAGTTTATTTTTGTTAGGGTATTAAATTACATATTTAGACTTTATATACGATGTTGTTAATGTTTTGTGGGTGGGGTTACTGTTTTACGTCACACTGTTTCCTTGCTGGTGCAGTGCCACAGCCAGTGTTTGATTTAAATAATTGGCTGAGTTACTAAGACACAAACAGACAGATCCGGTACCCCTCACTGAGGGACTTGTCCTACTAGTACTGTCAGTCTCTCCTCCTAATCTATGCATTCTGCAACTGGACTCAAAGGGGTGTGTAAAATAGAATTAATGAAAAAAATTCCGTTATTAATTATGCCTCCCCCAAACTTCTTCTCTTACCTGTGCTTGATGTTTAACTTTGGCACGGCGATGGGTGCATGGTGATGATGGTTTTCTTTCCCAACATGCCATGGTTGTGGTGGTAGTAGTAGTAGACCCTGGCAGTAGCATTTGCAAAAAAAAGAAAATGAGACAGTCAGTCGCCTGAGAGAGACTGTGGGAGGAGTAGTAGAACGAAGTACAGTACGGAACTTACTGCCAAACAATAATATGCCAAAATACAAGGAAACATAATGGTGGCGGGGATAGCCTAGTATATAGAGTTACAAACTCTAGCTGTGTCGAGTCACTCGACTAGGCCTACAATACACTCGACACAAGCGTAACCGTTAGTGCTGTTTCAGAGGATGACAACAAATCCAATCTATGCCGGCAATTAATGCTGATGGATTAGGTTCCTTTGGTAAAAAAATTCTCGCAAATATACTGCTCATGGGTGGGCAAGCAGAAGAAGATCCTCGCCCTGCCTTGAAAATGAATTTTTGTTGCTTTAGCCACATCCGCCCCAGCAAGCGTGTGATAAATTATTGGTGTACAGTTAATTTAGTCACACCTCAATAAGTCACACAGCCCGGGGGAAGAGGGTTAGGGTTTGATGAATGGTTGGGAAGGGGGGTTTTGGGAAAGGTTTGACAAAGAAAAACAGTACGCATGGACAACAACAAAACACAAGCTTGGCAGACGACCATATCCATAAATCTGTTAAGGGAGAAAAAGGAAATGCATGCATGATGATGATAACTTGATGGTTAATGATAGTATTTACTAACTACTACTAGACAATTAGACAGTACAGGGCAGCAGTATATTATGCTATTTGCCTTGCCTGTCTGCCCTCAGAGAGACCCGAATTACATACAGTTTCTGTTCTGTTGTACCGGCCCGGGCTTAAAGATAGCAAAGAAAAGTTCAAAAATAGCTGTAGGGATGAATTGAATTATAAGCAGAGAGCAAACATAACAACAACAACAACACACAGTAGTAATGATTGAAGACAAAAAATGAATCAAATTTAAAAGATGATGAAAGTTGATACTGTTACTGTATGTTATCCTGGTCAAAATGGGGAGTTGCATCTCGGCGTTCGTCTTGGTCCTCCATTCCATGGACGCTCCGGCCATCAATCTTGCGTGACGCCACTGCCTGCCTGGCCTGTAATTGCAGATGGGAAAACAAAAGGGATATTGAAAAATCAAGTAGAAAAAAAATGCCTAAATTACGGTGGAGTGCAACAAGAACACTTTCAGAGGCGGCATGGATACATCATGTCTACTGTAGTCTGTTTCCAGCATTAACCTCCAACAACAACAGGACAGAGCAGGCCCACGGCACCCGTGACCCATCCCCCATTTAGCGTACCTTTTTTGACAGAGGCATACAAAGCAGATATACAGCAACATAGCATTTTACAAATTAAGTGACTAAATCAATGCCCCGCTGTCAGTCATACCACCACACTAGACTCCATCACTACACAGACATGTAGGTCTGCAGTGGTTGTTGTTGACTTGGTTACCTTTTAATGCACTCATGAAACGCCCTGAGTTATTCCATCAATCATCTTGGATCGTACTGAGTGACTGCGAAGATATTATGTCACTGTGGTCATCATCATGGTGTGTTGTCCAACTCAGTGTGCAGTAGTGTACAGATTGAGTCCCCTTTCCATATTCAAAATGCAATGGATCGGCCTGCAGTAGAAGTATAAAATTGTTATTAAAAAACAAGAATGGAAACAAACATTGCATTGAGTTACTTTTAGTGTGTAGATTAGATAATAGTACACAATGAATTACCTTCATGCACTACAAACAACAACAACACAAATCACTCAGTCAGCGTCCAATGCATGTCATCATTCATTACCTGTTCCTTCTCATCTTCAGTTAATGGGCAGTCTGTATCGGCTCGGAAAGGAGGATAGCTATAGTAGTCATCATCATGTTCCACTTCTTTTGGAGAGACTCAACGAGGCAAGATTTTAGTTTTTCTTTGATTATGCTACATCCAATCATCATCTGGCTTGAGGGCAATAGATTTAGGTCGATTCAGGAGGATGGAGGAGCAGGACTCGGAGGAGTGGACTGAAATGCAGACAGCTGAAACTCATATAAGGCAATAAAATACGAAGACGGTGGTGATGGATTTGTTGTGATTTGAAGTTTCCAAACAGAAATACAGACACACAAATAGAAGTAAATAAGGGAGAACCACAGTAAGAAGTGGAAGCCTAGTTGTCAGGGAAGTATAGCTCGTCCTCAAACTCTGGGGGTTCAACCAGAAGTAGGTAATCAGCATCCAACACGCTACTTCCGTCACCTGAGCCGCTGTCCTCATCTTCCTGCGTTGATTCATGTATTGTGTAATTCGGTGGTATAAATTGCTGATTCATTTTGATCATGGTTAACCTCTCCACGTTTTTGGGTGAGAGACTGGTCCTTTTCACTGTTACAATGGAACCAGCAGCACTGAAAACCCGTTCAGAAGAGACACTTGCGATAGGGCAAGCCAGATAGTTTATCGCCAGCCTGCTGAGCACTGGCCATTGGCCCCTTTTGCCATACCAATACCGCAATGGGTTTTGATCAATGTAGACCTCTGTTGGGTCATCCAGGTAGGACTGGACCATTCGGTCAATGTTCAGGGGTGCTACACTTTGTTCGGCCTCTTTTGTCTTTGCATCAGCACTGGACCTAGCAAGTCCTTGCTGTGGATACCAATCCTGTGCCGTTTGTACTGGGGCTGATGATCCGGTTCTTGCTGTTGTCGATAGTGTTGGTGTTGGTGACAGCTGTGAACCAAATGCACTGCCCACAGGCTCTGAAGTTGAACTTGACGCCGGATGCCCTGCTGCAGTACTTGACGTGGGTTTGAGGCCTTTAATTACCAGCCGTTCATTTTCCAATGTACTGGCTGCCTCAGCTATCCAAGTTTTGTACCGGGCAACATCCACTTCTGAAAAAGGGAGTAATGTCTTACTGTGCAGTGCCGATTTGTACCGTGGATCCAGAATTGTGGCACAAATGTAATGTTCTTGTGACAGAATCTTATTTTGCACCCTTGCATTTTCACTTAAGTGACATGATAAGCTCTCCACCAACTCATATGCTTCTTTTTTTTCCTCCACACCAATGTACGCTTCAGACACCTCCTTCAGCTGTTGCTCTAGCATGTGCAACAATGGGATAGCTTGGCCCATAGTACAGTCCTCCTTGCTGACTTCACGTGTGAAGACCTCGAAAGTGAGAAGCATCTCTGTAAGAGATTTAACTAGGCACCATTGGTCCATCTGAAGGGTCATGCCTTTCACAGTAGCATCCACCCTTCGCATGACATATTCATTGATTGGTCTGTACTGCTCAAACAGATGGTCAAGCATGTAATACGTTGAGTTCCAACGTGTTGCCACCTCCTGGATGAGTGCTTTGACTGGCATTCTATAATCACGTTGAATGATCCTCAGCTGCTTCCGGGCTTTAAAAGAATGGCTGAAATGCGTGCATATTCTGCGGCAGGTGGTCAGTAAGTTGCTGACTATGGGTTCTTTTTTCAAAAGTCTTGAACTATAATGTTAATGCAGTGCGCCAAACACGGGACCCTGAAATAGGCACCAAGCTCCATGGCCTTAAGTATATTTCTGCCATTATCCGTGGCAACAAAACCAATGTGAAGCCCTCTGGGGCGCAGCCATTCAAAGACCTTGCTGTTAAACTCTTCCAAAATGTTTGCAGCAGTATGAGATTTCTCCATGGCGAACATGGCTACAGTTGCATGTTTCCGAGAAGCATTAAAAATCTCAGCTGTGTCAACAGCACCTAATTCAGATAGCTTTTCTCTAACCCCCACAAAAGAGACCCAGTGTGCAGTGATGCACATGTAATCAGTGGCTTGGCAACTGGTCCACATGTCTGTTGTCAGGTGGATTTTGTGAACAGCACTCTGCTGCAAAGCTTGTCCAACCAATTCCAGCACATCGTGATGTAGTGCTGGAACAGCAACTCGGGCGAAATAGGACCGGCTGGGAACCTTCCATTTAGGGCAGATGGCTGACACAAATTCAAGGAAACCCACCCCTTCCACAAATGAAAAAGGGAGAAGGTCCAGCGCTAACATTTTAGCCAGCTTCGCATTGTACAAACGTGCCGTTGGGTGGTTGCGTTGGTACTGCCCCTCCGACCTAAGCATGCTGTCAATGGTAGGCTGGAATATTTTCCTTTGTGGTGCACCTTTCTTCTTGAACCCAGCTAGGCTCAACAATGCTGCACTTTTGCTCATTGCAGTGCCCGGTTGCCTTGGTGTCTCAGGCTGACTCTTAGTACGGTGCCACTGAGATGTTGCTGAGGATGTGGGCGTTACCACTACACTGCTGGGGGTAGGGCTAGAAATGTCTCCCTCTTGTTGACCTCCCACCGCGATCATATCTTCCCCTACTTCTTCATCCCCAACAACAGCAATGGGTCCAGTTTTACTTTTTTCTAAGTGAAGTAGGTGAGCCTCCCACTTGATACTGTGGTGTTTTTTTAGATGACTTGTTTGTCTTCCGGTACCATAGTTTGTACCAAGCTTACCCCGCCTAACAGCCTGCCGACACACTGAGCATATAGCAATGTTCTCCTCCTTACTGCTAACTGAAAAGAAGTCCCAAACTGGGGAGGAGAACTTTCTGGCGCTGCTGGAGGTGCCACTTTCAATACCAGATGAACTGGAGGGTGTGCCTGGAATTTGACTCTGTGCACTTACATTACCACCACCTACTGAGGTGGTGGTTGGGCTGGATGTAGGTCCCTGCCGGGCCTTTGCAAAGGCAAATATGGAAGCTGGAGGTCGTGTTGGCGTTACCTGTGTTGGTGGTATCCGTGCTACATCCCTCGCAGCGATTTTGGATAGTCTAATAATGTTGGTCTCCATCTCCACAGGCCCAGGAGTGATGTTCATGATGACTGGCTCTTCATCATCATCAACATCACCCCCCTCGTCTACATCTACCTCCATAACTCTAAGGCTTTCTGGAACCTTCCTTTTCACTAGCCTTGTCTTGTGGCATGCATCACTCTCAGGCTGAGCTGGTGGCTTCCAAGTGGCATCTAGATCATCAGAAGCGGGGCTTGAAGAAGAAGTTGATGGACTAACCCTCCTTTTCCTTGCTGGGGGTCTGGAAGACAATGGATCTTCTGGAACAGTGGCTTGCTCCTCTTCGTCTGCAAAAGCTCGATTTCCTGAACTGCCCCTACTTCAGGTGGAACAACTACTATTGTGGGCTGTGGTTCCGGCTGTGGTTCCGGCTGCGGCTGTGGTTGCGGTTCCGGCTGTGGTTGCGGCTGCGGCTGGGGTTGCGGCTGTGGTTGTGGCTGTGGTTCCGGCTGGGGTTGCGGCTGCGGCTGGGGTTGCGGCTGCGGTTGCAGCTGGGGTTGCGGCTGCGGCTGTGGTTGCGGCTGTGGTTGCGGCTGCAGCTGGGGTTGCTGCTGTGGCTGGGGTTGCGGCTGTGGTTGCGGCTGTGGTTGCCCACTTATCTGCTGAGTTTCCGCCTGCGAGTGCGTGGATTGGGTACTACTTTGCGATAATGACATTTCAACATCACTGGTCGTTAGTAGACTGGCTACCTCTGCCACAGTCATGGGCTTGGGCCTAGGTTGCTGGGGTGGGCCCGCTGATGTGGAGGTGCTGCTCCCAGCTTGGTCCCCGCCGGACACCGCTGCTGCAGGCGTAAGTTTTTTTTTACCAAAAAACACATTGGCCTGCACACCAGTCTTGGCAAGTGCCACTTCCTTCTTCTGTTCCTTCTTCTTCTCACTGGCAACTTTCTTGGTACTGGAGGACCTGGTACCTTTCTTTGGGGCCATCTTCTTCAGATGTCAGCAGAACGCAGGTGCACAAGTTGCAGATATGTCTGCGGTCACACGTGGACGTGACGCGCAGCAGGACTTCTGCCTGGCAGTACAACGGGTGATGATGATGATGATGACACCTCCTCCTCTGTCTTTTTGTGCACCTAAAAGCAAAGAAGCCAGGAGAAGAACATCAGTGAAATGTTGCATTTGTTGTTGTGGTTCAATTACTAGTAGTATAAACAAACAAATAAAAGATATAAATTAGTGTAGCCATTTGTGAGACTGTCAACAAGGGCTTTCATGGTATACTGTGTACACTGTCAGGAAGGATAGGAAAGAAGAGGAACAACAACAAAAATACAAATGTAATAGAAGTGGACCCTGTTTGGCATTAAATTATTTGCTCATCACATCATTCAGGGAGCTGCAGCTGGCAAAGGGGATGGATGCAAGCAGTAAGCCAAGAGGAAAACCATGCAGGCCTATGGCAAAAAGCACATTGCCTGGCTTCAAAATGGCCGCCAGCCTCATGGCCAGGCCCACAACAACAAAAAAACTGAAGACAGACAATGCAGGCCTATGGCAAAAAGCACACTGCCTGGCTTCAAAATGGCCGCTAGCCTCATGGCCAGGCCCACAACAACAAGAAACTGAAGACAGACAATGCAGGCCTATGGCAAAAGCACACTGCCTGGCTTCAAAATGGCCACCAGCCTCATGGCCAGGCCCACAACAACAAGAAACTGAAGACAGACAATGCAGGCCTATGGCAAAAAGCACACTGCCTGGCTTCAAAATGGCCGCCAGCCTCATGGCCAGGATCACAACAAGAAGTCTAGGCCACAAAGGAAACACATGCAGGCCTACATGGCAAAAGCAGCACACTTATAACTCCCACCAGAAATGGCTACCAGCCACATGAACACTCACAAATCACAAGCAACAAGCAGTGGGCCTGGAAAACAATGTACTGAAGACAGGCCTATAATAGCCAGGCAAAGGCTGGATGCTAAACCACACTGCTGTCTGCTTTGCCAGTAATGCAATAAAATGCAAAAACGAAAATCCACAGGGCTAAACAAGGCCTGCAGCACACCACACACAACTAAGGCATGTATTTAACACACAGTCCAAAAAACTGAAATACACCCAAAAATACACATTTTGCAATTCAATCCAATGACATCCATGCCCCCTAAATGATAAATTCAACAGAACACACAGAAACAGTTGTTTCATGCACCCCTGACTACCTCTGCGCCTACTGGATGAAAGGCCTGTTGGCAGACTAGGCCACAAGCTTGCAGGACTATGGATAAAAGCACACTACTGGGCTTCAAAATGGCCAGGCCCACAACAACAAGAAACTGAAGACAGACGATGCAGGCCTATGGCAAAAAGCACACTGCCTGGCTTCAAAATGGCCGCCACCCACATGGCCAGGCCCACAACAACAAGAAACTGAAGACAGACAATGCAGGCCTATGGCAAAAGCACACTGCCTGGCTTCAAAATGGCCGCCAGCCTCATGGCCAGGACCACAACAAGAAGCCTAGGCCACAAAGGAAACACATGCAGGCCTATATGGCAAAAGCAGCACACTTATAACTCCCACCAGAAATGGCTACCAGCCACATGGACACTCACAAATCACAAGCAACAAGCAGGAGGCCTGGAAAACAATGTACTGAAAACAGGCCTATAATAGCCAGGCAAAGGTTGCATGCTAAACCACACTGCTTTGCCTGTAATGCAATAAAATGCAAAAACGAAAATCCACAGGGCTAAACAAGGCCTGCAGCACACCACACACAACTAACGCATGTATTTAACATACAGCCCCACAAACTGAAATACACCCAAAAATACACATTTTGCAATTCAATCCAATGCCATCCATGCCCCCTAAATGATGTTTGAAATTAATAAATACATCACACAGCAAAGGAACAGTTGTTTCATCATGTTTCATCATGCACCCACCCATGACTAGCTCTGGGCCTACTAGTGGCTACCCACAACTATTTATTTTTAAAAATGATGAAAAGTACAAAAATTGTAGTTGCTGCTACTGCAATGCCCCAATCAAACAACACCAACTTACTTGTAAAATCTCAAATCCCAAAATCCTCAAATCCAATGATAATGATGCAGCAGACACAAAGAGTGATCCTTCCAGCTCAAATCCAAGTGGAAAATGAACAGGAGATGGACAAAGCACTGGGAGGAGCCTGCTGGACAGGAACAGGAAGTAGGAGACTCTGTGGCACTTCCTCCCTCTCCCCCAAAAAAAATTTGACAAAAAAGGACAGCCAAATATCAATCTGAGTTTTTTTTTCATCCAAATCATCAGTTTATAGAAGGTTTTATGCTGCTCGCGATATTATTGTTCTCCAGATTGAAAATTTTGCGTGTTCGGGATCGCAAGCTTTACCAACATTCCGCCGGATGTCCGATGGCGCGCCCGAATGACGTGTTCGCGATCGCAATCTCTCTCGCGGTGCACGATGGCGCGGCGAATGACGTGTTCGCGATCGCACACTCTCGCGTTGTCCGATGGCGCAGCGAATGACGTGTTCGCGATCGCAAACTCTCGCGGGATCGCGCGGCCGGCTACCGAAATCTTTTGGCACACGCGAACGGATAGGAAAACCCGTCGGCGAACGCAGGAATCCCGGTAAGTCGCTATCGCGCGCGCTAGAATGCATTTTTAAAGTGTGAACAAGAAAATAATTCCGCTACGCCGGGGATCGCGGACTTGTTGGCAATTCCGCGTTCTCCGCGGAACGAGAAATTGCCTAAATTCCGCAAATTCCGCGAGCGGAGCGGAATTTGCTGCCCAGGGTTAAAGTAAACTACATACTTGTGTAAGAGCTTTATCATGTTCTTTTTGTGTAGCTCCGAAAACCAATATGTCATCACTCTAATTAAACGCATTTATGACAGGCTGTTTGATACATCAAATTATATCGTTGAAACCGTTCAGCAGGGGATGACACACCAAGATGTAGTCTTTTGTATCAAAACAGACTAACATGTGTAGAAAAGGTTGTAATGTACCTGCAATCTTCTTCGAGTTCTAACTGATGACAACCTTTATTTAATTCAAGATGAGAAAACCTTTGCACCATTTAATTGTGTTATCATGTCAGCAATGTGTCAACCTGGATGTCGTTCTCATTCAATTGCCTTGTTAGCTTGATGCATGTCAGCGCATATACGTAAAGCTCCTTTACTGTCCATTTTGGGCAATACTACTATGGAAGAAACCCATGGCATTGGACCAGTAGAACGCTCAATAATATTATGCTTAAGTAATGATTTAAGTTTTTTCTCAAAAGCCTCTTGCAAATGAAAAGCAATTTGTCTATGTCTTTGAGCAACATGATGGATGTCCTCATTAATATGCCACTTCACTTTTATAATATTAAGTTTTCTCAAACCATGAAATAACAACGGAAACTGGCTTACTGTTTTGTGGTGAGCATTCATGTTGTAATTCACAGAAATCAGTTGCATATCAGCTGCTATGCTGAAAGTGAGTAGACAGGCACTGGACCCTGTGTCCTAAAGCACTTGGATGGGTGCTTGTACCTTCGTTTTCTTCTGTTTCATTGTCGCTACAAATGAACCGTGACTTTTTAAGGGCATCAAAGTAGTCCATGTATGTACTTTGGTTTTCAATGGAGTAATTTGCTGTAAAGGAGATAAATTATTGTATTTCTCCTCAGGCATAATGTTTATTGATGCACCACTGTCAATAATGAAAGGTACCGAACAACCAATTAACTTTCAGTGTAATTTTAGGACAATGTTTGAATGACTTTGGTGCGTTGGAATGTCAAGTTTTTCTTTGACTGACATTTTTCTTCACAAGCAGCCAGCCCTACATGTGCATGTTTTTCTGAGGTAAACATCAACATGGCACCATTATTTTATTCTCTCTCACTTGACATTGATACAGAAGAACTGTTTGACGATAATTTAGACGCCGATCCACCTTGATTACTTTTAGAAAACTGTCCTCAATCTTTACTTCCATTCTCTCAGTCTTCCACAGTTCCAAAGATATCTTCGGTCACTTCGGATTGTCCCCATCTTGGTAAGCACAACCCTTGTCCTTTTTCTAGGTTGCGGACACCTGGCACTGAGGTCGCACTGGCTCACTTTACTTAGGTTCTGGTGAGTAAATAACTGTTTTATTGTTAGGCGTCTCTTTGAATGCTCTTTGTCTTCACCACTTTTTAACTGTAATGTTATCTTGCACTTTGTGATTTTCAATAGCTGCTCTTTTAAAACCTGGTGGTATTTGCCTTTAAAGATCACGCTCTGGATTACATATGATTGTATGTTGCATAGCAGTGCGGTACCTGTACGTATGATCTGACCAGCAAGATTTCAGTCATCGATATGAAGATTTCTATGCAATGTTTTCAAAATTTTTATTTTCTTTATGGCAGCTGGAGTTGGGCTTTACCTCCACATGCCGGGATACCCATAAATGGGACTACCAGTGGTGGCCTGCTGCACTGGGCACTCCCCCCAACCAAAAAGTGCAGTTAAGAATCTGGGGGTCCTGATGGACAACTCCCTCTCTTTCGAGCTTCACGCCAAAAAAGTGGCAGGTACATGCTTTGGCCACCTGCGTGGTCTGAAACCCATTCTGGGGTTTTTCGACGCTTCCACCCGACAAGTGATTATTCAATCGGTGGTGCTGTCACGTCTCAATTACTGCAATGGACTGCTACGTGGCGTAAATAAAACTGTCACGAAGAGACTTCAAAGGGCACAGAATGCGGCTGCCCGCATTCTTTTTGCCCTCCCTAAGCACTGCCATACCTCCCATCTCCTGTACCATCTACACTGGCTGCCTATCGAACAGAGAATTCAGTTCAAAACTCTCTGCACCACCCATAAGATCTTACACGGCCAGGGCCCCAGGATACTGCAGAAGCTCTCTACACGATATGTCCCAGCGCGAGCACTGCGCTCTGCAGACCTTCATCTGGCCTGCACTCCTAGGGTGCGCAGGAGTAGAGCTGGTGGGCACTCTTTTAGGTCCTTGGCCCCTGCCCTATGGAACTCTATTCCACTCATAGCGCGCAGCACACATGATCACTGGGCATTTAGAAAACAGATCAAAACCTGGTTGTTTTCATCCACATAGCGCACGTTGTGTGTGCATGCTGCGCCCTTGTTCACTGGGCATTTAGAAACAGTCTCTACCTGGCTGTCTTTCCATCTGGCAAGCATCCCTTTCCCTGGTCCCCCGTCCGCTAGCGCTGGGACGCCCCGATGCTGGGGTAGCCATGCGCTATACAGGCACAGCTAACATAACATAACATGCGTTAGGCATTGGTTCTTTACTTTGACTGCAACACACGTGGCATGTATGAGCAATTTCCTTGGACCACGGCAAACTCTGGGAGAGCACTTTCAATATTCTAGTTATTTGTCCCCTAACTCTTCGCCAGTTATAGCGTCCTCCCCAGCCTGGGTACCCACAAAGGACTTTGCCACACACGAAGTTTAGTAATACACAGCTTTATTCTTCTGCATGTAACTGCAAACTCAACATTCTAAAACCAGCCTTCAGTGCATTCCGCTCTAACACTTTTGCCATACTTCTACGGAGTCCATCTGGAGCCAAAAGGGTTCCATGATTTCTAATTTGCACTACACTGCGCAGTCCCCCTCCCCAAGCGTTTAAAAGGCCTTTGGAACCCCATCCCCCAGGGCCATGTTTTTTAAAGGGGAAGGGGGCCATTAGGCCACCCATCCTGATGGTGTTTTGGTCCTGGGGACCCGAACCCCTGAGGCCCAATCTGTTAAGGGGAGGGAGGCCACATGCCCCCCCCTACCTGAGCATTGAAAAGGGCACCCACCATCTTTGGGATCGTGGGGGGGAGCCCCAGGGCCCTCACAGCCCCAGCTGGCTCCCCACATGCTGCGGGAGCCTGCATTGCTCCCGCCCGGAGGGAGCCGCTATTTAAGCTGCTCCGTCCAGGCGGGAGAAATCTGTTGATCTGTTTCCCTGCCCGCATAAGTGCGGGCAGGGAAACAGATCACCAGTCTGATCCCAGCCTGTGTGAGCATTTTCAAAGCTTCCGCCCACTGGAAGCAGGCTTTGTGTTTGCTCATGTTTGGTGGGAGTTTTGAGAATGCTTCAGCCAGGCGGGGGCAAACACACGTTTCCCTGCCGGTGCGGGCAGGGAAACTGTTGTTCCTCGGGAGTTGGCTCCCTGGGGCACAGCATGTGAGCTAGTCCCAGGGGACGGGTTCCCCTGAGGCCATTAATGGCTCAGGGAGAAGGCAGCGTGCCCCCCGCCCCATTTGATGTAAATAGCAGCCCTGGGGGATGGTGTCCCCAGGACCTTTGAAAGGCTTGGGGAGGGACCTGAATTTCTCAAAAACTACTGAATTGATTTAACGAAATCACAAAAACACAATCAGCAGACAAGATCTAGCTTCCTGCCAAATCTGGTGTAATTCCGTTCAGCTCTTTTTGTGGCAGTGCTTCTTGAAGAAGTCTATGGAAAATGCATGGGGATTTTGCATTTTGGGACCCTCTTTTTTCATGGCCCCCGCTTGGTGGATCCCCTTGAGTCTTTCCATGCACAAACTAATCAAAAGTAGCACCTTTCTGTAAAGTTTCATGGAGATTCGTCAAGCAGGGCCAAAGGTACTAGCAACACAAAAAACGCTTTTCATATGGAACAGCTGACCTAACTATAACTACCTGGTGGTGACCACTACATATATTTTTAAATTACAGAGATGTGGAGTTAGAAATAGTAAATCTATTATTCCCTATCTGCATTTGCCTTTCGATATTTTGTCCCTGGATATTCTGTCCTCAATATTCTTGTACCATGATATTCTGAGTGTCAATATTTAGTAGTCGGATCACTTGGTTGTAGATGGAGGCATGTTTTCTGTTGTTTCTGTGGTTCCTGTAGAGGCATTCACTCAGTAGTTGCATATGCTATACTTTGGCTTTGCAGAATTCAGAATACTGATTCTGTAGGGCGATGAAAGTGATCCAAAAATTACGCCTATTAGCCTTATTGACAATGCCCCAAAATGTTTTGTCAAACAGATTTCAGAAAGGCTCCTTGATTGGGTGAATATAAATGAAATGTTGTCCCCCTCCCCCCTCTTCAGGCTGGTTTTAGAGCAAAGGTTAGTACAATAGACCAGATTTTTAGATTTGTTATTTTATATTGGAAATATGTATTCTTACAGAATCAAAAACTTTATGTGGCTTTTATTGATCTTAGAGCAGCGTTCGATCTCATCCCACGGCAAAGATTATGGCAAACATTTAATGAATAAACAACATACAAATAATTATGCCCAAGTCCTTTGGGGCCCCATTGGAGAATTAACAAATTGTATCCCCAATGAGAGAGGAGTCCTCCAGGGCTATGTCTTGGCACCTACCTTATTATATGTAGTAGCATCCCTAGAGCAATGCAGGAATGACTCACCGGCCCTGAATGGCAGTAAGATTCCCCTTCTTTTAGTTGCCGATGACTCCCTCTTGATTTCCAAAACACCCATGTGTTTGGATCTGGCTGGAATGGGTGGGTTGGAGCTCGTGTGAGCTCGTGAGGGTTCGTGGGGATTCTACTCTAGAATGTCATGTTCCGTGCCAGTTCAGTTGCTGCCGGGATCTGAAGGACGTTAGACCGAATAAACCTGGTTCCTACCTTCTTGGTGGTGTCTTCTTTTCAGTGGCGACGAGTTGGTCTGGCACCTTCAGTTTCCCTTCTGTGGCACACCCGAAGCTGTGCCACGCGTTGTCCTGCTGTTTGGATTCCTCCAGCAGTCTTGTCCGAATTTCCCTGGTTCTCCGTGCTGCCTGGGTCCTCTTCACCATGCCTTGGTGTGTCTTCCTGTCGGCGCTGCACGTGAGAGTGTTTTCCCTGCGGCCATCGGATATTTTGGAGGATGTAGCTGTTTGCCAATAGCCACCGCGCGACGGCCGTCTCAGCTTCAGTTAGTGTTCTTGCGGTGCTGAGAGGGTTCATGCACCGTTGCCTGGACACGGATTCCTCTCTCCTGTTCTGGCGTGGCTGTGCCCTTTCGACTACAACGTCAGACGCTTGTAAATACGTCTGACGTGTCAGCGGCCATCTTGGATTGGGTCCTTTCAACGCTGCACTGCTCTGTATCTGTCATTTGGGTCACACTGGAATTTCCGAGTGGTGCATCTTACCACTTTCCTTCCAGTTTCTGTATTTGTGTGCCATTCATGTTTCAACGCTGTGCATCCGGTGATGCTCACACCATTTCTTCCGATTCCGGTATTAGTGCCACATCGGAGTTACAATGCTGCGCATCCGGTGATGCGCACACCATTGTTCTTCTTTTCCAGTACTTTATGTGTCTTCAGTGATGCGGACACTTTCAATACATTCTTTGGTATTGTGCTCATCCTTTTGTCTACGCTCCTGAGCAGTACTCTGTTTGCGCACTCGGTGATGCGCACACCATTTGGTAATTTAATTTGTTCAACCTATTGTCTTGCTTAACATTTTCTCTGGTACATTTGGTTGTTTTTTGTTGATTTGCCCTAAGGACTCATTAGGCGCAGTTGGTGTTGGGCAGCAACTCACCCACGCTTGGCCATGGATCATGTTTCGGCACCTCCATCTTTCCTACAATCTGCAGGTACCCCACCTCTTCAGTGGGAACAGTGGAAAGATACTTTTGATGCATACTTAGAGGCTATTGACGGTGAAACCTTCACTTCTAAGAAGAAGAAAGCGCTATTAATTTACAATTTAGGCTCTGAGGGTAGGAACATTCTGAAAACTTTACCTTTGGAGATAGTAAGCAATCATGTAAGTGGTGGTGACAATGGTGATTCACTCATTGTCGATGACTATGCTTCCATTGTCAAAACTTTAGATAAAAGATTAAGGGCCATATGTAGGTGGGCTAATACCGGTCGGTAACGGCCGAAAATCGGTAAATTTCCCGTTACCGACCGGTATTTAGCCCTTTGCGATGTAGAAGGCCGGATTTAAGGAGTCGGTAATTTACCGATTCGTTATTTTAAGGAATCGGTAAATTACCGATTCCTTAAATCCTATGTAGGGAGCACTCAAGTGAGTGCATTTTTGGTTTAAGGATTCGTTATTTACCACCAACTACAGGTTGGTGGTAAATACCGAATACCTTTTAAAAAGCAATTTTGTGCTTTTTTAAAAGTGCCATGTGGCAGACATACATGCCCTTAGGGCATGTATGTGAGCCACATGTGCACACATGCACGATTCAGGAGTGCAACAGGGTGTCAATTTGACACCCTGCCACCCTTGAATATGCTCCCCTATTACCGATTCGCTATTTACCGAATCGGTAGTAGTGAATGGCTTCCCATTCATTCCTATGGGCCTCCAGGCCCATAGGAATGAATGGGAAGGTATTCCTTATTACCGATTCGGTAAATACCGAATCGGTAATAACGAATATTACCGAATCGGTAAAATTTACCGAATGTTTACCTACATTCTATTTACCGATTCTTAAATACCGAATCGCAAAATTCGGTATTTAGGAATCGGTAAATAGAAATTACCTACATATGGCCCTTAGTCCCAAAAGAAATGTTGTTCTTGAGCGTCACAAGTTTTTACAACGCGCTCAAACTCCCGGTGAGTCCATTGATGACTTTGTTGCTTCTCTTAGAATCCTAGCGGTTACCTGCAACTACAGGGAGTTTAGAGATGAAATTATTTGCGATCAATTAATTGAAAGGACGTCTAACAAAAAGATCCAAGAGAAGTTATTGTCCTCTGATGATCCTGATTTAGAGACTGCACTCACATTGGCTAGTAGTATTGAACACTCTCAATTTTGTGTAAAAGAAATGAGTAGTACTGCCTCATCTAGCGAAGTCAAACTGTTGAATGCTAAACCCATTTCTAAATCATTGAAGGGGTCCAACACCAGTGCTGTGCGTCCTACTTCACACTACTCCAAACCCAAAACTGAGCAAGGCGAAGCCACGTGCTTCCATTGTGGGAGCAAATCCCATTTAGGGAACCCCAAGTTTTGTTTTGCCTTGAATCAAACTTGTTGTAAATGTGGAAAAAAACTTAAAAGGTCATTATTATCAAATGTGCAAGGCTGTCATGGTTAAGAAGAATCCTACACAGGTGTTGAAGGCCATTGCAGAAGACCCGTTGGATTCTGATGATGAGAATTACAAATTGTTGATGTTGTCTCCTTCATTGTCCCATGCTGAAGGTGTTGTCGAACTATCTTCTTTGGGGGGGTCTCACAAAAGGAAATCTCCTTCATGCAAGATTAGTGTTAATGGGATTTGCCTTAGTTTTCTTGCAGATTCTGGTTCTCCTTTTACCCTCATCAACGTGAAGGATTTCGGTAAAATAGATGGTGTCCAATTGCGACAGTCCAATATCAAAATC
Source organism: Calotriton arnoldi (assembly GCA_963921515.1). Classification (NCBI taxonomy): domain Eukaryota; kingdom Metazoa; phylum Chordata; class Amphibia; order Caudata; family Salamandridae; genus Calotriton; species Calotriton arnoldi. The sequence continues at coordinate 454,271 of CAWUFW010013510.1, forward strand.
TTTGCTTATGGGGGTAAAAGAGTGGAAGTCTTAGGAAAGTTTTTGGCGAATCTGGTCTTTGGTGCCGATCTGGCTACGGGGACTTTGTTTGTGGTTAAGGATGGGTCAAACCTGTTGGGGTGGGATGAGCAGGGTGCTCTTAACATTATAGTAGATCCTAATCATCCTGATATGGTGATGTCCCGTAGTGCACTCAATCAATTTTACAATGTGCTTTCTCCTGATTCATCCAGTGCTCACACAGTTGCTCAGTTATCAAATGACAAGTGGGTACATATCTATCCTGAGGTGTTTGAGGCTGAGCTTGATAAACTTAAGGGTTTTCAGCATCGCATCGTGCTCAAGGAAGGTGCTAAGGCTGTAGCTCATAAAGTGCACAAGGTACCTTTGAGTCTCCGCAATGAACTCAAGTGTGAGTTGGAACGACTGTGTACAGCGGGGGTTATTGAAGGTTCTGAATGGTTGGCCCCCATTGTTTTAGCGCGCAAATCCGACAAATCCCTTAGGATGTGTGTTGACTTGAGAGACCTTAACTCTAACATCTGGGTTGATCGTCAACCTCTACCAAACATCAATGAGATGTTGGCTACTTTGGAAGGTGCCAGGTTTTTTACTTCCCTAGATATTTCCTCAGCGTATCACCAAATTGAACTGTGCAGGGATTCAAGGCACCTTACATCCTTCGTCACACCAGATGGGGCTTATTGTTACATACCTATGCCTTTTGGGCTTGCCTCGGCTTCAGCAGTGTTCCAGCGATTGATGAACAACTTGTTCAAGGACATTGCTGGTGTCGTATTTTTTCAGGATGACATTCTGATTTATGTGAAAACTGAGTCAGAACACGATGAGAGGGTTAAGCATTTATTAAGCATAATTAGATCCAGTGGTTTAATGTTGAGAGTCGACACGTGCAAATTTCTTCAAGAGGGGGTTGATTACCTTGGTCATCATATTTCACACAAGGGAGTTGAACCTAAACTAAAGATCATTGAAGCCATTCAGAATGCACCCACACCTATGAACAAGGACCAGCTTCGTTCTTATTTGGGGTTGGTGGAATACTACACCAAATTTGTTAGCAACTTTTCCAGCAAAACTGCTTCCATGCGGAATTTGTTAAAGAAAAATGTTAAATATGTGTGGGATGAGGACTGCAACAACAACTTTGAGTCCATTAAACAAGAAATTGTACACGCTCGCCCCCTTAAACTTTTCAACATTAATGATCTGTGCATCATATCTACTGATGCAAGCAATGTTGGCTTAGGGGCAGTTCTTATGCAAAAGAGAGGTGATGGTCGTGAAGAGACTATAGCTTTTGCTTCTAGGACGTTAAGGGGTGCTGAAAGCACCTACTCGACCAATGAAAAGGAAGATTTAGCCTTGTGGTGGGGTGTCCAGCACTTCAGGAATTTTTTGTGGGCCAACAAATTTATTTTGAGGACGGATCATAAGCCCTTGGTTGCTCTTTTTACCACTAAAGGTGGTGGCACGGCAACGCCACGTATTTCTAAATGCCAGTACAGATTGCATGAGTTCCGTTATCGTCTTGAATATGTGGCTGGTGCTAAAAACCATGTCGCTGATTGCTTGTCCAGGTTACCCCTTTCATGTGATGATGATGTGTTGGCATATGATGATTTGGAAATGGTTTGTGCGGTCTGCTCTTTGGAGAACACTGTTGGCGGTGCACTTTCAGAACAAGAGTGGCTGGATGGTACATCTAAAGATGCTGAGGTCATGAAAGTCATCGGCCTCTTAGCCGGTGTGTGGCCCAGCGACAAAGATTGTCCCTCTGAGTTAGTTCCCTACAAAAGGGTTGATGGGGTGTGGAGGAGAGGTGGATTGTTGGTGGTTCCGATGTCTATGCGCAAAAGGATTTTGGATTTGGCCCATGAAGGTCATCCGGGAATTCGGGCCATGAAACGCAGGGTCAGACAAGATTTTTGGTGGCCTGGGTTAGATAAAGATGTTGAGCACTATGTTCGTGACTGCTGTGCTTGTGTTACGAGTGACAAATCCCAAGTAACCCATCCTTCTCCAGTTGAACCGGTGGTGGTGAAGAACACTCCATGGTCTAAATTGGCCTTCGATATTGCGGGTCCTTTTGGGCTCATTGGGAGTTCTCCCAAATATGCCTTGGTTCTAATTGACTACATGTCAAAATGGCCTGAGGTCAGATTCGTGGATAATGTGAACGCCCTATCTATTATCAATTTTTTTCAGGATGCATTTCTCAGGAAGGGTTTTCCTGAGGAATTAGTGTCGGATAATGGAACCCAGTTGGTTTCCAATGAAATGCTGAATTGTTTTCAAGGTCATTGGTGTGAGACATATTCTCACGTCTCTTTATCACCCCCGCAGCAACGGTTTAGTTGAGCGTTTCAACCGTGTCATTAAAGAGCACTTGCAGCTAGCCTTAGTTAATGGTTTGAATTGGCGGCAAGCTGTTAGCGACATGCTGTGGGCTGCGAGGACTACACCACATGTTAGCAGTGGCATTGCTCCTTTTACCTTACTAAGAGGGAGAGTTGCGGGTTCCAAATTGAACAACGAATGGATGTCCAGGAGAGAGGTGGACATGAAGAAGTTGTCAGATGTGGTAGATATCAGGGCTGCCGCTCAGGCTAAGTATGACACAAGGTCTGGAGTTCGTAGTACCTTGTCTATTAAGGTGGGTGATTGGGTGACAGTCAAGAGGCCTGGTTTTATTCGCAAAGGCGAGTCTCGCTTTTCGGCTCCTAAAAGAGTGTCTGAGGTGAGGGATCACGTGGTGGTGTTGGAGAATGGGAAGGTTTGGAATAAGAATGTTGTTTCCATGGTACCCGAGTCCATGCTTGATTATGTCAACAAGAAATTTGGTGTTCATTCCTCCTCTGTGGTTGTGCCCACTGGTGTTCACGGGAGGGAGTGTGTTCATTCTGGCTGTGTTCCTGCTAGGAGTATATCCAACAGATTGAAATTTGTTCCTTCCAAGTTTCAAGATTACAAAATGCTGTAATGTCTTGCTTACTTACAACTTTCGCTTTATGATGTATTGTTACTAATTCTATGCTTGCACTGTTTTTTTGTTATCTGCCATTATTCTTGTTTTTCATGCTTCTTTACTTTATGCTTTTCTTTATTGTTGTGAAGGAAGGGGGGGGTGTTGGGATCTGACTGGAATGGGTGGGTTGGAGCGTGTGTGAGCTCGTATGGGTTCGTGGGGGTTCTACTCTAGAATGTCATGTTCTGTGGCAGTTCAGTTGCTGCCAGGATCTGAAGGACGTTAGACTGAATAAACCTGGTTTCTACCTTCTTGGTGGTGTCTTCTTTTCACCATGGGACCCCAGATTTTAATTGATAAGCTTTTAAGTTTTTGTGATTCTAGAGGCTTAGAGCTGAATGTAAACAAAACTAAGTATATGGTTTTTGAGAAGAGCAAAAACAAAAGCCCTACTGTTAGTGCAGGTAGTGATGTCCTTGAAAGAGTACAAAATGTTGACTATATGGGTGTTAGACTAATTGACAACCTTAGGTGGGCAAACCAGCTGAAGAAAAGCATGTTAATAATAGAGCAAAGATCCAACGCCATCGTAAGGTTTTACAACGAAACAACATCATGTACAGTCTCACATATTCTGGAAATCTATCGAGCAACAGCTCAGGGTGCAGCAACATAATGGGCTGAGATTTGAGGTTATACTAAAACTCCCTGGAGCAAGGAATATACCATGGGTCAAATTCATTTCAGGTTGGCTGGGTAAACTTGGTATGCAGAGTTATTGGGATGATCCAACTGCGATCTGCAAAAACGATCTTAAGGTGATAGAAGCTCGCTACTGGGCCTATATAAATGAGAGATACATAAACAATAGTCGAAGCGGGTCTTTGACTAACAGGTTCTTAGATTTGAAGTCATCCCCAGAATTTGTGACGTTTTTAGATTTTATTTCCCCGCCTCTAACAAGAAGCATGTTTCTATGCTTCCGTCATGGATCTCTTCCTCTACGATCCTTCACATGCAAATAGCATCTAAACCTAGATCGTGCTGTATGCCATGCATGTGGTTTGAATGACGAGGATGAGCTACATATAATGTTCTTCTGCTCTGAGTACTGTAACTCACGCCGTAAATGGATTGTGCCCATTTGTCACAACATGGGTACAAGAAGCCGTCTGGCAGCTTGTAGGATCTTAAAAAGCGATACATCCACAAAAATTGTATTTGCAGTCAGCATATTCCTGCAAGCTGTTTGGTTCAGTAGAACAAAAATTCTAAATGTATTTGCTTGAAGATGTGTTAATATTGGGCTCACTAAATATGATTACATCTTTTAAATTAGATTGCTTTTTGTACATTAGTATTTTTGCACAATGCACGGCCACTTTAAGGTTCCAAACGCTTTATTCTAACGTATTTATACAGATGTCGCTCCATGGGATCATTTAGGCAGACAACAGATGCCATATATTTTAGAATGCTGCTCAGATCAAGGAAATACTTTTAGCTTTCATTATCTATATATTTTTCTCAGACATGTTTTTATTGTTCTTATGAATTATGTATTTAGACTATCTGACTTCACGTACATGATCTGGTAGTGCCATGTATAGTTACCCTACGCATCCTTTGCTCTGTTGTACTCCACTCCTGGAGGCATAATCTTATGATATTTTGCAAAGTTTATGCTGCTATCTTGTTCTAAAGGAATGACGACGAACTAGAACTATTCTACTGTAAAAATGTAAGAAGATAATCTTCACTTTTTTAAATAATATGTGAATGACTGTTTTATGTGCTGTGTGCTGTACTGTCGTTTTTTATTGTATATACTTTGATGGTTATGACTATAAAGATACTCTTGCTAGACCTAAATTATTATTAAAGTGGCTAAGGAAGGCTCTTTACCTGGGCATTTTCACAACATAGAGTCTTACCAACACAAATGACACAAAATTCATAACTGTTTATAAAAGGTTTTTTCATGTGCAAATAAAAAAACACATACAATTGATTTAAATTATCAGATGATTTAGAGATACATATCAGAGTTAGCAAGCACAAGGTGCTATTATTTACAGATAAAAGGTTTTATTTCCAACAAGCATTACAAAAGATATACAAAATCAACAATGAAACTTCATATGTATAACCCCACACAAGCATCCCTCAATCTCTCTCACCATCCACTTACTCACACACTCACAGCACACTCACACACAGAACAATACTCAGGAAACTTCTGTCTCTTCTTATGAACAAACACTGCCAAGAAATTGCGTGGATTGATTTAATCACAGAAATGTCCACTGATGTGTTGTCATTAGAAGATTTCCCCCATATGGTCGGTCAACGTACGTTTCGGTGGAGTAGAGTTTCAACCACCTTCATCAGGACCACATATAATGAATTTCAAATCAAGGGAGGTGAAACGGGGTTATCTAAAGGTTAAAAGGAAAATTGCAATTTTAATTCTAGGAAATGCCCAGGACAAACTAAATCACAAAATGGTAAGATGGAATAGCATCCATTGGTGCAACAACTCAACCAGTGCTCTTAGCGGTGAACCATGACCTGATGCCCGAATCATGAGAAAAAATAGACCCAGTCACCATTATCAGAGCTCCCAAATGACGCTTCATGTTGCATATCTTGTTAAAAACTGAAGCAAAAAATGTGACGAGGAAAAGACCCCAACATCAAGATAAGAAAAAAGGAAGAAAGAAAAAGAAAAAAGAAAAAAGAGAAAAGAGAAAAATGAGATAAAAGAAAAGCGAAAGGGGACAAATAGAGGACAACATGCGTCTGTTCTGTCACCTTATTTATGGTAGATGGCAAAGTCTCCATTATCAACGATGCATAGCAATGTGTTGCAGATCGCAGGGGACAAGGGTGACACTATTGATGCGTTTCATACATGTTTGGGGTAAGAAATTTCTTACCACCTTGATGGTGGTTAGAGGTACAGCTGAGTCCAGCTCGGTAAGGCAATGTTAGAGGCATGAGCTGTCGGGGCCTACATACAGAATAGCTGGTGATAATAACTGTTTATATACGCCTCTAGGAGTCTTACCCTTTTATTTAGTGGGTAGGCTCCTCCGTTGGCAGGACTGTGTCATCACTAACCAACGGGCTTTGTATGGCGGTGCCCCAGGTGGCAGTTTATTATTTCTAAAGGGGACATCATAAAACAAAATTATTATATAGTTACAGTCTCTAAGCTTGTGCTATGGTAAAAACGTGCTTTCTTTCAATGCCACATCACTGGCCTCAATGGAGCACCATGCTTGTAGGTGGAATAATAGTAACAGATAAAATCCTGTGCCTGAAGGCTCTATATATTCAATGCCCAATGCTTGTGGAATTGGGTTTATCTAATAAAGCGACCCAACCATCAAGAATAGTTAGCTGTAACATTTTGGGTGAAATAAAGTGTGGAGGATACTCAATTTAGACAAGTATGGTATTGACATTGTTAAGGGATCTATCAGCACATAGGGAAGGGCACATTAAAAGATCTAAAAAAGCTGCAAATACCTGGCTAACATCAGCCCTAGATGGGGTGCTATACACAAAACTACAGGAATCCAAACTAACTATCTTAGTGATACTCGTAATGAATGCATCTTTGAGTAGCGATACTTATTATATGGTCACACAAATGCGGTTAAGTGACCAGTCAGGCCAAAGGAAATTGGCAGGGGGAGATCCCTGTGAGCAGTGTAATGAAGCGAAGGAGTCAGGTAAAGTAAAAATATAGGGGCATATTAGCAAGACCGGCGATAAAATTATCGCCGTTTTAGCGGCAGGAAACTGCCGCTAAAGCGGCGATAATGGGCTTGCTAATATGCGTTATAGAATTCCAATGAAGCCCAGGTTAGATGTCCTGCACATCTAACCTGGGCTTCTATTGAATTCTATAACGCATATTAGCAAGTCCATTATCGCTGCTTTAGCGGCAGTTTCCTGCCGCTAAAACGGCGATAATTTTATCGCCGGTCTTGCTAATATGCCCCTTACTTATTTATTCAGGTGCCATATAACGACCCACTGGTGCAAAAGCTTAAGCGTCCAACCCAGGTAACTCCAACCTCTTCTCTGATATTCAAACTTAAGCTTCTGCATCAGTGAGTTCCACATTACACAATAGGGTTCTACATGACTACACAATACTACAGTCTCATGACATCTCTAAATTCTACAAGTAACATAGAAGAAAGACACCATTACCACATGTATCCTTTCACAACAAAATAAACAAAATTACTCCAGAATATAATCATCGAACTTCTTAGGTACTTTGGTACTTCTCTTCTGTAATACAGAATTATCGTGAACAGAAGTGTGAGCAGATTCTTCAACAGTAGATGCATCAGGAATAAAGATATCTTCACTCCCAGAATGAACTTGGGAAGAAGAACCCCCAGAACAGTGTTCATCAAACCAGACATCACCACCATCCCCCGTCTTTTCAAAAAACACTCTTGCCCCGGTTTGAGAACAACAATAGCACTTTTGTTCCACCAACCCTTATTCTTCAACAAAACTAAAGAATCAGTGACCCTTTCAACTTTGAAGGGAGCAGTGAATTTAGATGAACCTTTACGTGTTAATGCCGGATTGATAATCCTTACCCAGTCACCAACTTCTACACTTTTACTTTTGGTCTTGTGAGACATGTCATGGTAAGACTTACCACAAATGCGTGACTCAGTTATATTCCTTCTAGCTTTGATAATAGAAGACTCAAAGTGTCTCTCTCAGCACCCTTTTTGAAGAAGGGCACTAACAAAGACTTGACCTGTCTGCCTCTCATCATAAAATATGGAGATACTCCCGTGCACGTATTGGGAGTTATATGATAGGTCCATACTTTTTCTTTTAGAAAATCAAAAACATCCAGGTTGTTTTCCAATGCAGCTTGAATCCCTTCTTTTATAAATCTGTTAGCCCTTTCAACTTGGCCATTAGAACGGGACTGTACAAAGGTGCCCTCTCAAAACTCACACCAAATTTCACGCAAAAATTCTGCATTTTACTAGAAATGAATTGCACCCCGTTGTCTGACATAAGAGAAATGGGTGCACCTTCAATTCTAAAAATGTTTTCCAAAATGATATCACTTCATCAGTGACAGGATGTTCCACAAAGGTGTAGTACAACCACTTCGAAAAGTTGTCAATGAGTACAATTAAAAATCTCTTCTCCCTGCCTAAACATTCATACGGAGCAGAAAAATCAATAGACACTTTCTCCCAAGGACCCATAGGGGCATCTTGAATAGATAAAGGTTCAGTAGAAACTTTCCAATGTTTGTCTGATTTAATACATATAGAACAGTTGTCCACAAACCGCTCAACAGAAGCGTCCATACCTGGCCACCAATAGTGAGTTTTGAGCAGTTTTTTGTTCCGGACACTCCAGAATGTCCAGAATGGGCTAACTGGATGAGTTTATTCCTAACACCAGCCGGTGGCACAAACAAATCCTGTCTCAATAAGATGTCATTTTCAATGCTAAGTTCATCAGCAACCTGTGCAAAACTACGAAGAGGTATCTCTAAATTCTTGCAAGATGGCCAACCATTGGTAACAAAATGCTTGACTTTAGACAAAACAGAATCAACAGCTACAAAGTCATTCCATTCTTTTTCAGATACAGCAGAACTACACGAATCAATGGCATCTACCATAGCCACAACACACTCATGCTGGTCAATGATCTCACCTCCAGATTCATCTATGCCTCAAACTGACAAACCGCCCGAGCTAACAACAACAACCCGCCCGGGTGAGTACTGCGGGCGAAAGATAAACAGTGCTCCAAAGATAAGCACAATACAGAGACAGGCTCAGTGGGGTGCTGTGAGAAACAGTTAAACTTAAACTCACAAAGGCCCGCCCAATTTAACAATATTGAGATTCCCTCCCTAGGTGCCACAGGTACTCACTGAGAGTGTTTCTTAAGGTGGCATGTCCGCGTGGCTGGCTCCCGACCTGCTGGAACGGCAACCCGTTTGTGCGTGCCCGGAATTTATACTCTGACTCTTTCAGAATCGTGAGCGCATCACCTGATGCATCTCCCAGTCACGTGTGGTTGCACTCTAGACTACACCTCTCTACCAAGGAGCACCAGCAGTGGCTCCAATAACGCGGCCATCTTAGATTGGAGTTTGAAGTTAAAACTTTGTATGGAGTCCTATGCTTAAACACATGCGTTGGCATATCGAGAAGTATTACATTATTGCTAGCATACTGCCGAAAATTTGCCGAAGATATCGGTGGTTTATACGAGCTAACGCCGGATATATGAAGATGTAAGCTGTATAAAATAAGACCATACGGGCATATCGAGAGGTACTACCTTCATGTTAGCATATTTCATGTGCCGGGAATATCGGTAGTTTTAACGAGCCAACGCTGTGTTTATGAATATGAAGATGTAAACTATGTCAATAAAGACCATATGTATCATTTCCACATATATGTTACCTATAGGTTGAATACAGGTACCTTTAAAATAAAAGACAACCACCCACAAGCAGTTGGGGTTAGTGGTGCTGCTTATTTAGATGTCAGTATGGTTTCCAATCAACCTCGTTCTTAAGAACCATAAAGAGCCACTAAACAATCACATCCACAGGGACCATGGGCCCGATTCACAAAAGTAATCTGAGACAAAATCCTAACTTTGCGACTTTCGGCATTCACAAAGGGCATTTAGGAGTAGTAAAGCTAGGAATCCTAACTTTACTACTCCTAAATGCCCTTTGTGAATACCGAAAGTCGTAAAGTTAGGATTTTGTCTCAGTTAAACTTACGTTTTGGGCTTAAAATCCTAACTTTACGACTTTCGGTATTCACACAGGGTATTTAGGAGTAGTAAAGTTAGGAATCCTAACTTAACTACTCCTAAATGCCCTTTGTGAATACCGAAAGTCGTAAACTTAGGAATTTGTCTCAGGTTACTTTTGTGAATCGGGCCCCATGAGTGCAAGCCTCCTGTTTTCAGAGTTGTACTGTGCTTGTATCTCATTGTTATTCTAAGTCTAAAGCCCGGGCAAAAGCCCGGGCAAAAGTTAGGGTCCAGTCTAAGTGAGCCACAGCACTCATGATAGACAGTGTTTGGTGATGTCCTCAATTGGAAGATGTCCTATACATCTGCATCGTCTATGTTGGTGTCATCCATGGGCAAGCTACTGTGACTATGCATACTTATAGGGCATCTGATGTTTAAAGTCTGGGGTGCCCCTCATGGTGCTCATTGTCAAAGGGATGATTGAGTGCAAATGGCATGTGCAAATCACCCCCAATGTGGGCAACGGGGGTCCCCTTTAAGTTACTATCCACAGTATTTCTTCATTGACGCCTTTCCGACTGTATCCAGAGTGAAAATCCAAAAGGTTTCCCTTTCCCTGCGGATTTTCTCAATCGTAATTTATGGTTTCGTTTTAATTAGCTCCAGGATGAGCCATTTCAGTTCATCTCCCATGTGTCTGAAATCCAGGCAGTGTTTTACCAGTGGTGCCTGCAATTTTTGCGTTCTGATCGCTGATTTATGTTCCGAGAAGCGTGTACGAAATTCTCTTCCTGTTTCCCCAATGTAGCCTAAGCCACAAGGACAGAGAATAAGATAGACAATGTTGGAACTCCTACAGTTCATCATGTCTCTCAATTGTACTGTCTTCCCTCCATAGTCCCATTGTTGTGTGGTAATAGCGGAGTCGCAGGCATGACAATTTCCACATCTGTGAATTCCTTTGATGGGCGGGAGACCATCAATCGCTGTTTGGTGGTTGCTTTTCTTGTTTTGGGGTCTACTGTTGTATACTTCATAGGGTGTCCATAAACGGGCTTTCTAGAATCATGACCATATATAGGCACAATCCAACCTGCCCTTATATAGGCATAAAATCCCGTTAAAGGTCGCATGCGAAATGGCATCTTCAGACCTATGGTCACAAAAACTCAGTCACTAGGTGATTGTACAGCTCAGCGAGCTGAACTACAAGCATTCAAACTGGCACTTGAGAGTACGGATCGAGAATTCCTCACACTAATCGTGTGCGATTCCTTTTACTGTGTTCAGTCGTATAATGATTATATACGAATCTGGCTTGAAAATGGTTTTAAAGATGCGAAAGGTGGCACAATTAAGCACAAACTGCTTTGGGAACAAGTAGTTCAGTTGAAAAACGAACTACCAAAGGCTCACGTGATTCACACACTGAGTCATCAGCGTGATGGCGTTCACGTTGCAGGAATTCATTGGCTGACGAAGCCGCGAAGGGGGCTGTTCAGACGGCTTCCGTAGCTGCGATCACTCGTTCAAAAACAAAAATAGACGGTGAGATAATGTTAGCTGTCAATGCTTCAAGCAAAGGCAGCAGTGCAGCGTTACCTAAAAGGTTTCCACTCAAGTACTCCTATGTAATTGATGCGCATAACGTTCCTTTTGCTCGAATCCCTGGAGTGGGGGATAGGGTAATTCCAAACAAGGAACGCAGATTAGGACTTATCCTAGCAGCACACGAAGGGATGGCTTCTGCCCATGCAGGTGTTTCTGCGACAGTATCTTTACTCAAGCAAAGATATTGGTGGCCTGGCATTCGGAAACAAACTAAGAACTATGTTTTAGAATGTGATATTTGCCAACAGATGAAAGTCTCAACAGTGAAACGTGCTGCGCAGACACCCTTATTAATTTCAGATAAACCATTAGCTTGTGTTTACCTGGACCACTGCGGTCCCTTGCAAAGGGACGGTAATTATAAATACATCATGGTTGCAGTGGATTCATGCTCTAGGTTCCTATGGTTATGGCCTCAGCGCTCGGCTGACGCTCGAACTGTTATAAAAGATTTGCGAGTCTTTATCGGCACATACGCAATAGGCACGCTACATTCTGACCAGGGTCCTGCGTTTAGCTCTAGGGCTTACAAGGAGGCCATGGCCAGTCTGGGCGTTGCATTGCGGTACTCCTCTCCATTCCATCCTGAGGGAAATTCTGTTGTGGAAAGGAAAAACCGGGACATAAAGCAGTCTATAACAGCTAGGGTATTAGGCTCGGGTGACGGGTGGGTCAAACACCTCATTAGCGTTCAGCGCTCACTTAATAACCTGCCAAGAAGTTCTCTAGGGGGTCACTCCATATGAGGTCCTATTTGGGACAAGAATGTGGGTTCCAGACTTAGAACACGTAGGCACAGTGGTGGACATGAAACCATTTGATATCAAAGATCGTTTGGCTGTTTTACAGGATCTTAACAAATTAAGAACGAAACAAAGCAACATATCCCTACAGCCAACCACCACTGGGGAAAAATCGGCGGTCCCAGCAAGGCCTTTCTGGATTCCAAAAGTTGGGGATCTAGTCAGAGAAAAATAGCGGACAAGAAGGAATTTGGACCTTCTTACAGACAACCGGTACCTGTTCTAGCTGTTCAAGGAACAAGGACAGTACTTCTGCCGCCCCTTGCTGGAAGAAAGGAGAAAAGATTTGTGTCAATCGACCTGATCAAACCACAGTATGTGGCCAATACTAAGCAGTAGGCCTCGTGGACTCCGACCTAGTAGCAGACGCACTCCTCTCGCTACTATTCAAGAGGTTCAGACTGAAAGACTGATCACGATCGAGAATTCAGCTGTAACAAATGAAGGACTAAGCAACCAGGCTATGGAACTCATCCCTCTTGATAACCAAGTAACAGTTCGTCCAAATACACCTGTCTACACTAACGTGACTCGTGAAGAACTGGTTCCTGTGATTTCAACGAATCCTGATGCAATTCCAACAATTGACAGAACTGCTTCTGGCTATTTCATTGACTTTGATACGTTCTCAGAAGATCCAAGTGAACCTGAAACGACGCCAGCATCATCAAAATTCAAGCAGCAAGTACAAGACTTTATTCACTTTTTGAAAAAGACTTATCTGGTTTCTCCATGGATTGAACTCTGGATTACATCTGGACTTTTTGTTTTCCTGCTCTGGCTAGCTTTGGTAACAACAGTAAGCATGCTTATAAATGGCAGATACATCCATGTGAACAGTGAAGGAAAAGACGTGAATGTACTTTTGAAACCACATAAATCTTCCCATCGTGAAGCAAGAGACTTGTCATCAGTGAACATCACAGCTGTTCCTATACAGGATGGTATAGTGTGGGACAAAACAGATTATGAAATCTTCGGTCCAAGTGAACAATTGAACATTCCACATTTATTTAAAATTTCACTAAATGATTTAATTACGTCCAGTACCTATTCAGATGATTGGGACTTAGAGACTGTTCAAGATATAGGGTCGATTCCGATTCGGGCCGGAAAAAGCACCGACCGACTCGGATCCGGAAAAAATACCGACCGACACGCACCCGTGGCGCCCGACACGCCAAGTACGATGCAAGGCGCGAAAAATCCGACCGACACGTAACGAAACCAAGCCGACCGACCGAGCCGCACGGACAACAGAAATCCGGCCGGAAAAACACGCGAATCCAACCGACCGACAAGCACCCGGAACAAATCCGACCGAAACGTACACGCGAACTCCAAACCGCTAAGTACGATGCAAGGCGCGAAAACCACGAGCGAGTCGGACGGAGGACAAGCCGTACGACCGACACGCATACAAAACCGAGCCGAAGCAACACAATACACCGCGACCGACGCGTACGCAGCATAGAAAACTGCACAAACACAGCGTGAACGAAACGGAAAACACCGTACGAGACCAATGCAGGGTCCGACTCGGTCACAAGAACGTTTCCAACATACACAAACAGCACAAAGGAAAAATCAACCAAAACAAGGCCAAACATGCAATTACCAAGCCAATAAATACTGGGGGGTGGGGACAGAGAACAAGGACACACCCACAACTCCACCTATATAAAGGACACAAATCACAACCATGAGCCTTTGCAAATGCCATTCCACTGCCAGCACCCAAGAGAAAGCAACCACACACCCACAGCTCATCCCTCACACAAGCCACACACCATCAGCACACCAACAAATACCTACCTCACATACACCCAGCACAACACACACCCACACACCCTCACCTGCACACCAACACACACATCACCCACCATCACCACCCATCACCATGCCCCCAAGAAGAATCCCAAGTTCCTAGATAGTGAATTGGAAGTCATGGTAGACGAGATCCTCAGGGTGGAGCCACAGCTGTTTGGCACTCTGGTCCAACAGACCCCCATGTCGCAGAAAACCAAGATGTGGGAGAGGATCATCAACAGGGTGAACGCCCAATCACCATGTCGGCGCACAAAGACGGACATCCAGAACAGGTGGTATGACGTGCGCAGGAGGGTACGGGACATGCTGAAGAAAGACTACATCAACAGCCAACACACCGGCAGTGGCCCTCCTGCCATGCCAATATACCTCAGGCCCTGGGAGGAGAAGGTGCGGGCCATCCTTCCGCCAGTGAGCGTATATGGACTAGAGGACATCCCAGAGCCTGGTGAGTACACAACAAATGTACACAATAAACTGCCACAAAACACACACATCACTGTCAAGGGGAGAGTCAAACCATGCACTCCTAGCAATTACACAGCAACTAGAACAGAATCATCCCAAAATGTGTATGTCAGTCAGATAAACACAACACATGCCATCAAAAAAGTCACATCCAACTGTGCCAACACATGTACAAACACAACCACAACTACAGCTAGGCAGTGGCACAAATAGAACTAACACACACATCCACACATGTAGCCACCACAACAACACCAACACACAGTGAAGACCACTCAAAGGAAGGAATTCTGTGTATGCTGGCCAAGTCAGTGTAGCCAATAGCATCATGGGAGTCGCAGTCACACATATTGCCCGCCCCAAAACTGTCCCATCAACACCACCATGAACCATGCGCACATCACAGGGAGTGGAGAAGGACTCACAAGATGGCTGACACTGGCTACTGCTGTGGGGAGCACAAGGCCCTGCTGGCAACTGTGCACCAACAAACAGCAGGACACCACTGACTGACATCCTGAGAGACAACTTACACTCCCTGCAATGCAAGCACGTTCCATGGTGGGATATCTGGCTGGCTGGGTGGGAAGGGGGACTTGCAGCACTGACTATAGTCACCAGCACCTCCCCTCACACCCTCCCCAACACAAACTCCACAGTACCCACCTGGTGGAATGCAATGCCCTCCATCCTAACACAAGATCCCACAAAGCACCACCACCCTGGGTTATGTTGTGTGAAGCACAGGGACACTCCTGGGACTCTTAGCCAAACAACTGCCAGGACAACACTCCCAGCCATCCTGTCAGCACAGCCAGCCCACCCCACAGGGAAGCAGAGTCAAAAGGAAGGAAGCATGGGCATGCTGGGAAGGGGGTGGAGGCAATAGCATGATGGGAGTTGTAGTCACAGCCCTACATCCCCTACCACATGGCCCAGCAAGCTCACACTCACGCATGCACATCCCACAGAGAGTGGAAAGGCCCATCAAATATGTCTGACACTGTTGCTGTGTCGTGGGGAGCACAAGGGCATGCTGGGTACTGCACACCAACCAACAGCAGGACACCACTGTCAGCCATCTTGCCATTGCCCTCACACCCACACCCACTGAACTCCACACAAAAGCAAGTAAGTATGGGAATGCTGGCAAGTGGGGTGGAGGCAATGGCATGATGGGAGTCGTAGTCACAGACATAGCTCACCCCCACAACTGTCCCATCAACACCACCCTGAACCATGCTCACATCACAGGGAGTGGAGAAGGACTCACAAGATGGCTGACACTGGCTACTGCTGTGGGGAGCACAAGGCCCTGCTGCCAACTGTGCACCAACAAACAGCAGGACACCACTGACTGACATCCTGAGAGACAACTTACACTCCCTGCAACGCAAGCACGTTCCATGGTGGGATAACTGACTGGCTGGCTGGGTGGGAAGGAGGTCTGGCTGTCAACCAAACACAAGCAATGCAGACCATGTTCACACCCCAGAAAATACATAGAAATGCCCAAATAATGCAGGACAATGTGCCACACCAATATCAACCCCTGACTGTGACGACTTAGGACAATGCAATGTACAGGCCCGCACCCAGAGGCACAGTCACAACTGTCATGTGTGTCAACCACTGATGCCTGCAGAAACATGACATACATTGTTTGTGTCTCCCAAAAACAGGTGATGATGGGGACACAGCAGCAGCGCTGAGGAGTCCCAGTCCCAGGCTCAAGAGGATGCCGAGCTCACTGGCGTCGTACAGCCTCTGTCCTCCTCGTTCGATGAAGAACAACCTGGCACATCCGGTGCAAGTCAACATGCAGCACCAGCAGGACCACCAGCTGCAGCACCAGCAGGACCACCAGCTGCACCCCTGCACCCACCCCTACAACGACTGTCACCACGAATACCATCCCTGCCGACATGGACAGAATAAGGAGCAACACCAGCACAGTGACCCTGGACCAACCTGGGGCCATGGACACCACCACCACCACCAACCCCCAAGGTGGACCAGGGTTATCTGTGCGTGCCACTGCACACACTGCACATGTCAGCAGGGGTGGTGGGAGGGGTGGGAGACAGAGGTCGCTGCTTGCAGACGTTGCTGGTGTGCATGACGACCCACAACTGGTACGCATAGCTGATGCGTACCAGTCCAGCACCGGAGAGCTCAGCCAGGTAGTGGGGCTCCTCAGAGACATTAAACAGCAGCAGGCTGCCCATCATGCCCGCTTGGACTCCCACATGTCCCACGTGGAGTCACACATGTCCCGTGTGGACTCACACATGTCCCGCGTGGAGTCCAAGTGGGATGCACTGCATGAGATGACGGCGGTGCACAGGGACATTTTACAATGCCTCCGCCAGATGAACAGCAACCAGTCCACACCTCCCTGTGTGCCAACAACATCTGGTGCCGAACAAACTGCAACTGCCACAGGGAGGGAGGAGGACTCTGGCGGAGAGTCCCCTGCACCGCAGCAGCCTGCACTTGAGGGCCCCCCCAAGAAGAGGGGCCGTCCAAGGAGGGAAAAGTGAGAGGCCGATGGCCAAGCGCAACTCCCAGGAAGCCTGAACCTGTTCTGGATGTTCGCCTTTGTGCACAGACTGTTCACCCTGTTGACGGCAACACTACTCCCACACATTGCATGGGGAGTACAAGTTGGACCAATGTGTCAGACAACTGTGGCCCCGATACTGGGGATCCTGTCTACCCGGACTTTCAATTCACCTAGGAACTTGGGATTGCAAGATTCATGTACAGCACAACCCATCCTATGCACTATTAACACAAATGTATCACAATAAACACACTAATACACCATACTTGCCTCTGTCGTGATTCCAACGTGGGTGCTGTTATGGGGATGATGAACTGCAAAATTACACTGTGTATGCGAACTGCAACA